>JADLZN010011443.1:311089-724387 GCA_018155175.1 Sinocyclocheilus anophthalmus
CGCCGTGACTTTCGTCGCCCTTAGTGCGAGGTCCGTCGCTGTGCGCAGTTCTTGCAGCACACCTGAGTCAGCACCACCCTCGTGCAACTGCTTTAACGCCTTGGCCTGGTGGACTTGCAGAAGGGCCATGGCGTGCAGGGCAGAAGCAGCCTGTCCAGCAGCACTGTAAGCCTTAGCCGTCAGAGCGGACGCCGCCCGTTTAAAGCATACGGTCATCTTGGATCGGACTCTGGCAAACGCCCATCTCCTGGACAGTTGGCAGCGCAATCCGAATCCTCCCCTCATCTCCAGAGCCTATCTCGCCCTCCGATGCAGCGATCGACATCTTGTCCTCTGCCTGTGCCCCGCACAAGATGCTGGACCCCGCTCTGTCTGAGGACCCAGCACACTCGTCCGGAAGCACCAGTTGGTGCGACATGCTTGAGGAATGAGAGGCCTGCGGAGACGTACTCGACGGGGAAGCTATCACCGTAACCCTCAGGTCTCCCTGACCATGAACCTAAGTAGCCCTCCGAGAACCAGAGGAGCTGGAGCGGGGCATGGCAAGGGGGATACCACCCCGTTTAATGAGGAGGTATCTGGACCTCAATGTCGCGATGGTCATGTTCCCGCATTGAGAACATGACTCATCCATGAGCGCTTCTTCAGCGTGCTGTAAGCCCAAGCACAAGGGGCAGTGATCATGACCATCAGATGGAGGGAGGAAACGACCACATCCAGAAACGCAAGAGCGGGAATCCATCTTTAAAAAGACGCCCGTCGCTCGTTGAGCTCTTTTAGACATTTGCTCTTTTAAGAAAAAAAGGAAACACTCTTTTAGAGAAAGCGCTGAAACGCCCAGGGGAGGTCGCGGCGAGACCGAAGAATGGCAGCTGCCTCGCCGGCTGCCGAGGTTTCAGCAGCCTGGATGGCAACCCCCGCTGATATGCTGTCACACCAACGCCAGCTGTTTCTCTCCAACACTCGTGGAGATTCTTCCTGTAGAAGGCTCGGCTCCGAAGCGAAAAGCTGATGTGCGTTTGCACGCGCTATCCTTTTATACCCGCGCTGCGGGGCAGGGTGCGCGTGGCGAAGCACCGCCCACGCACTCCAACTGTCATTGGCTTGTTTAGTTTACACTTGAAGGTTATTGGGCTCTTGGGCGAGATCCCAATCGTCAGTCACTGACGTAACGTAGAACTTGGAATGATTTGAATGGGACCCATGATTCAAAGATTCATTAACAAGAGTCCAAATGGAAAAGTCTTTAAAGCAATCTCGCAAAGGGTACCTATAGGACAGTTCACAAAACCGATAAACATAATCCTCAAAGGATAAGTCTCCTTGCCGAAGATGCAATAGCTGGTCGACTGGGTCCATAACTGGCATGGATGGCTCCATGAAAGCTGCTAGATCCGGGTGTGGCTGGTGATTCTGTAACGTAGGAGGCGTGACAACGGAGTGGGGATCCATTTGCAGGCTTTATTAAAAGAGAGTGTGGTCAAAACAGGCAGGGTCCAGAAACGGCAAACAGTAACAGCAGAGACAAGGCAAAAGAGTAATCCAGATAAATAAGCGATGGTTAGGGCAGGCAGCAAATGATCAAAAACAAGGAAAAAGTTCAGGATCAAAACACAATAATCAGGAAACACGGAAACACGGAAGGCAAGACAACGGGAGGCTAAACATTCAATCACCAGCAAAGTCAGACAGTGTGTGTGCTACTTTTAAAGTCCTTCTAATGTGAGACAGCTGTGAACTGATGATGAGATCTGATGAAAGACAGGTGATTGCAATTGATGATGTGTCCAGGCAGAGGATTATGGGAAATGGAGTGCGGGGTGATTGTTAAAGGATACAGGATGGGGTGCCCTCTCGCGGAAGCTTATGGGCACGTCACTAGAGAATCGGACAAATACGTTCTTAAGACACAGAGCATCTTTGTCTTCAAACATTATAGAGACATATTTTGGTTTACAAATTGTATTGTTTCATCAGTTTACTAACGTATCCACCATTATTGTTTTAAGTGTTTACAGTTTAGCAGCTAAATTTTAACTATGGGAACGATTCGCTTGCATAAGTGTTTTTGTATTTTATGTCATTATTTTAACTGTTAATCAGAGAGCAGAACAGTTGTATCACAGGCGCACCAGCCTAACTAACTCGCTTGTCTCTCCCGCATTAACCCTGTAACTGCCGGTGCAGCAAAATAAACAGCAATTTCACAATGATTATAAAGTCTGTGCGCTACACTACATTCTTTATTATTAAACGAAGTAACTATTAGAACGACGTCAGTCAACATTAATCGACACATTATTAGGAAATAATGGGTTCACAGCGAATTATCAGAACTATTTCAGTAAGACAGTAATACTGTGCTTTACCTGGAAACCTAAAGCTGCACTAGGTATACATCACATAGTAGCAAAATAACTTGATATTTTGAGCACTCAATTGAAAATTTACACATAACGTATCAATCGTACTTATGGGTTGTGCTTCGGAGAGCTTGTTAGTCCAAATAAAGAAGATTAGAAGCCGACGAAGATAAAAGCCAAGATTAGAGAAGCAGTCCTTGGTAAAATGACGAGCACACAACAAAAGGTTCAAATTGTATTTCTGTGGTATCCTTGAACACAGCGTCTTCTTGACATGATGTAAACACACTAACTAGTGAAAGTGTTTGTGGGAAGGTCAGAGTCGCGGGCAGGCGGGAATTATGCAAATGTGTTACCCAGTGACGTATACTGGTAACAGGCAAAAGATTTGAAAATATGACGCCTCTTTAAGGCGATTCAGAATCGACTCTCTCTTTTCAGAGACAACATTTTTATTTATCATGCACTTTTTTGATTAACAACTTTGCAGACTGTTTTCATTTAAGGATAATTAGCTTTGCCATCACAGGAATAAATTACATTTTTAAATATGTTCAATATTTCCTGTATTTTTGTTAAAAGAATTGCAGCCTGGGTGAGCGTAAGAAATTTATTTAAAAAAACAAAAAACAATCTTGCCAACCCCAAAATTTGAACGATAGTGTATGAGAAACTCAATGTGAGTTTTTTTTTTTTTTTGGAGTTTTCCCTCTTTGCAAAACCTGATTGACAGCTGTCAGTCATATGACCCTGGAGTGATGGCTTATTTGAAGTCTGTCACCAGAAGAGGACAGTACAGAGATGGAGAGAGAGGCTTGTCACATTAAGGATCAAAGGGGAATTCACAGTGAATGTTAGAGAAGGGCTAAAGTTCAGGGGATACCAACCGTATTTCCCCATTACCAGGGGATGCAACACACTAAATACATAACAATAGTTTAAAGAAAAAATCTGAAGAAAATGTGAGTTTTCCAGTGTGGTTTCGCAGGGTATTGTTTGTGCTTGCTTAAATGTTTGCTTAGTAGTTGTTAGCATGGTGTTGTGCGGTTGCTATGAGTGGTTACTTCTGAAGTGTTCACTGGTTCAAATCCGAAGAGTCTACCTCTTAGAGCTTAGAAAAGTAATAGCACACCTCTTTAAGATGCACAACTCATCCATTCAGAACTGAGAATGCTTTTTGAATTCCAGATCAGTTAAAAGCAGAACAGCAATTCGAATTTTAATAAAATAAAATAAAATTCAAATTCTAATAAATTCATATGAGTGTAATTTAAAATGGGAAAGCAAACTTTGAAGGTTTGTACGCCTTAGACAGAGAGAAGGATAGATAGATAGATAGAAAGGTAGATATTTATCTAAATTTATCTTCCTTACATGTGTGTAGGTTGACCTTGCTTGGCATTTGCATTGCACCCAGTGCACTTTGCATCTTTGATTGTGTCCTCCTGTCCCTTTGTGCCACCACCATCATCATCATCATCATTACCTGGAGTCACCACAATTTTAAAGAGGCATGTATAATTTTCAAGACCTTTAAAAGCCTCTTTTGGAAATCAGCACAACTTAGAACATGAGTAATACGGGTCACAACTAGAAAAACAACATCCTGAGAGCGAACTCTTGTAGAGTGCTAGAGGCGATTACCATATACGTGTCCACACAGAGTGGCAGATGCCCATTGGATATTCCTAAATGAAGGCTTTGACCTTGGCTCAGCCCTCGCTTAGTTCATTAGCTCCTGGGCTCTTATCTGCAATAACACCAGCCAAAAACCAATATACTCACTTTGCGCAGAGTGGGAGCCCACAAAATATTACCATAGAAAATGACTGCCATTGGAATCCACCAAGGGCAATTCTTCCTAGCCCTTAGTACATTGACAGAGACACAGAGAAAGAGAAAAACAGGGATAATGCCAGGTTAACCATCTCATATAGACTGACCCTTGTGTATGTGCAATAGCTAGCCTTAGGGGTCAAGGGGGTGCGGTGGAGCTAAATAAATGAATAAATCAGAAAGGGAGGAGAGAGGAGAGACAGTGTGTGGTCGATAGCGTCAAAAGCAGATGACAGATCTAAAAGAATGAATATTGATCTGAGAAGGGCCTGCGCAGGGCGACCGGTGGGAGGTCAGGCTGTGTAATTAGAGTGGTGGAAAGCCAAAAGCGCTTCTCTCCTCCTCCCAAACACAACTTCTCTTGTACAGGCATGTAAGAGTGTGAGTGAGCTTGTACTTCTATCATTTAATGACCATTCTGGGGAGTTTCAAGCAGTTGTATGTATTGACATAAGAGATACTTCACCCAAAAATGAAAAGGCTGTCATTATGTAGTTGCCCTAATGTTATTCACACAGGACATTCGGTCCCACTTTTTTATTAGGTGGCCTTAACTACTACAGTATGTACTTGCATCTAAATTAATCATTTGATACAATGCATTTACTGTGTACATATATAGTTTTACATTGTACTTTTATTTAAAAAATACCTGCATCTGTAATTAATTTCTGTAATTACATTTATACAACCCTTAATCCTACCCATACCACCAAACATGTCCCTAATCTTACCCGTATCCCACCTCAGCAGCAAAAGTGTTTTGCAATAAAATATGAACACAATAAGTACATTGTACTTATTTTTTGATGTAAGTACCTAGTAGTTAAGGCCACCTAATATAAAGTGGGACCGTTAGTTTTTCCATGCAGTCACAATGAATGGGGGAATGAAGCTTTTAAGCATCAAAAACATCATAAATAATTGCATATAAATTGGTGCACAACTAAAGACTGAATGCATATAGAAATGTAAGTCATTGTCTATTATCATTATCCATTAAAAGGATGGCTCACCCAAAAATGAACATTTTAAGGAATGTTGGTAACCAAAGAGTTAACGGTAGCCATTGACTTCCATAGTATGGAAAAATATAAAGAATCAATGGCTACCGTCAACTCTTTGGTTACCAACATTCTTTCAAATATCTTCTTTTATGCATAACAGTATAACAAATTAAACTGAATAAATTATGCACACACGATATAGCAAATTTGTATGCAACACTTTATTTAATAAAAATATTAAAAAGGGTGGTCAGGATAAAAACGAAAATTCCTTTTGTGTTTTTGTCCCTGGAAGAAATCAAAAAGGTTTGAAATGAAAGTGAAAGTGATGACAAATGATGACCGCATTTTCATTTTTGGGTAAACTTTGAGGACAAAATTGCATTAAAAGTCAGCTAACAAGAAAGAAATAATCAGCTTGGTGAATTAACATGTTGCCTGATAAAATCAAGTTATTTTTTTCCAGGTGTCTTTTTTTACAGCAGCATGTGAGTGGCATGTTATAAACTTGTGTGCTGTTAAGGGAAAATGATGTCTGAGTCCTTGAAGTGTTACATCTGATGTTTTTATGGATGGGCTGCACTCTCTCTTTCCCTGCTTTCACTTTCTGTGTCTTTCACATTCTCACTTTCTCAGTGGCTTCCCTGGATGCATTTCTTCTCTCAGGGAGTGTGCTCGTGTATGGGCGTATTATTGACCTCATCTCTTACTGTATTCCAGCGTACTAATGGTTCAATGGAGGCGTGATAAGGCAGTTGACTCGTGTATGACTCGCATCCTGTTACATCCACAGTGTAAACTGAACATCTCCTGACAAGCCCCAAGTCTTCAGTTCTGTAATAAGCATCCGCAGTGCCATTACCACAGCACTTGCCAAATCAAGCCTCGGTTCTGAACAATTTCAGCAACATGGCCGTGTACTTCCGGCCACCCTCTGGACTCCTCATGGTAAAACGGAACTTGATAGTAACCCAAACATAACGTTATGACTACATCTTTTCTGCGTTCTAACTGGCTTCTGTAGCTCGTACCCATGTGGTCGATTTCTTCCTACTGTCCCCGGCTGTAACACCCACCTGGCTCACAAACGTACAAATCTCACATGCCAAGACTGTCGCATAGACCGTTCAAGCTACGTAAGGCATAAAAAAAAAAAAAAAGCCCCACAATGCCTGTAACAGAGCAAATTTTGAACATTTAACATTGCTCACTTTTTTGTAGTCCCCCTTACGTACGTTGAGCCACCCGCGGTCCACCCCCTCAATGTTTGCTCGACTATTTGTCCGCTACACACATTGTATCTACAGCACAATGACAACTACAACTCTTCACGCCGCTACCTTCATGACCACCATCGGTTTGTTCATGGCAAATTCCCGCTAATGATAAACCTCACACGCAGTCCGCTTCAGCCTATTATATCTTCCCCACTAGACTGCTAGGCTCCTTATAACAAAGCACAACTGCCATTATTGATAGGCCATTGCCATTAGCCGTGTTTACCTGTCAGCTAGCGCCTCGTTAATGAGAGAGCTTCTTGTTCGCGGAGTAAACTATAATGACCGGAGACGGTTCTCCTGTCTAACATTGCTAATGCTAATGCTAACAGCGTAGCTACCACAGGCCGACCGCACCGTTTGATGGTGCCCATCTGCAGACGACTGTGCAGACGACACTGTGTGGTGTTTAACTGGTGGTGTGATTGGACCTGAAAGTCTGCAATTATTTGGACAGTTGAACGGAGTGAGCAAAGGGAGGGTAGTGAGTAGGTTTGGAAATAAGAATAATGTTTGTTTGCATTCACGCCTTTACACTCATTTTGTAATGATTTAGTACATTTGTTTTAAATGGGATTATTTGCTAAAAGGTTGGGGGTTTTTCGTGGAGGTAAAAGCATTTCCAGCTATTGTTTTTCAAAGAACAGTCAATGTCTTGTAATCTCTCATTGTGACATTGTGCCAAATCATTTTTACTAAGGAAATTGGAGCTTATTGAAGACCTGCATATACAGTATAAACGTGCAATTTACTAAAATTTAAACCAGAATGCCGTGTGAAAGACTTGTTCTGTTTTTTTTTTAGTGCTGTCAAACGATTAATCACATACAAAATAAAACTTTGTTTACATAATATATATTGCTTATAAATACAGATACATACATGCATCTATTTAAGAAATATGTACGTGTGTATGTATATTCTCATATTAATGTATGATTTATATTATACTGTATATGAATATAAATATATATTACATATGTTTCTTAAATATATACATGCATATATACATGTTTGTATTTATATATACATAATAAACAAACACAGTACACATAAATATATTATGAAAACAAAAACTTTTATTTTGGATGCGATTAATTGAGTTAACAGCTCTATCTGTATATAAGGACTTCTAAGTTTGAAGGGCATGATGCAAATTACCGATTTTGCTTTGTTTTGTTTTGTTCGACTATGCAACAGGATCTAAATAAAATGGTTTTTTTTTTTTTTTTTTTTGCATTTAGCCTCAGTGGGCAACTTACGATTCAGTGCAGTGTATGGAAATTGTGAGAAAAATAACAACAAATTGTCTACAAAATTTTAAAAGTTTAATACCAGCCACTTTGTTATTTTATTTATTTTTTCATTTTTTGGGGGGGGGGGAGGTTTGACTAGTAAAGACCATGGCATCACTCGCATACACTGTTGAGCAAATGAAAGCCCACAATTTGCTTAGTTTTATTTGTTGCTTTTAGCTTTCAGGACACCCCAAAAGGGCAACACCCAACACCCTGCACCCCTTGCTCCAACATACACATCTAGTAATCTGCAATTGCGAGCTCTACACCACGGATGCTACATCCCATCGGAGATCGGCTCACTTCAGACAGCCTTCACTTGCCCTGTGCACTCCTCTGAAATGGGAGCTGATAAAGAAGACAGAACCCCAAGGAGTGTTTGAAACCCACCGGTTGGACCTTATCGCTTGGGATGCCAGAGTTGGGAGGTACAATTACCGCAGAAGCCTCCGGAGCCTCATCGTGTCTCTATTAAAGGGGCGCGTTCATTGTAATGATGCTGGAGTTTAATTACTTCCACGCGGCAGCCGTTGTAAAACACCCTGATAAATGGGCCAACACGATCGTGCATCATTATTTCTCCCCGTGCACCGGCCTTGTTAGAGCGATTATGAGCTGTGGTGCTGCAGGAGGAGGAGGAGAAAGGATAGCATACCTGTGCTGATCTAATACTGAAGAAGCCAGCGGCAGAGAGGGAAAGGCGGAGATGATGCATCAGTAATTTAGAATGAAGAGCAGAGCCGGTCCGTCCCTCTCTATACAAGTACGTGGAGAAAAGTTATGAGTTTCCCCACACTCTCAAATGCGTATTTAGCTGTCTACACCACCAAGTCATGCTCTTGCATTCTCACACACACTGTATGCCTTAGGTACGGTCCTCTCACCACACTGCAGTAGCAGACAAACAAATGTACATATTCAAAGTCATTAATTATGAATTTTTTTCTGGTGTATGCCCAGTGGTAGGCCCACCCTGATTAATCTTGTTCCCTGTTCTTCCCCTGTGCTTATTAAACTGCTGAAGCAAATATCTTGCATGCAATAAATCCCCCCTAGAGCATGATTAATCAAAAGCAGTGAGCTGAGGGGTGCTGGCAGGTGGAGTTACAGTGTTAAATCACCTGCGTGGCTGGATGGATGGTCCTTTGGTAGAAATAAGGAAGGCTTGTTGGCCTGATGGGACATACTGGGTTGAAGTCACTGGTCAGCCTTTTCCCAGTCGGGGATTGTACATTCATTGTAGGACTCAGATAACTGATTTTTCCCCTTTTTTTTTCGGATCAGTGAGTGTTGACACAGAGTAGGTGAATGGTATTTATAACATGCAAAAATGTATTTTTTATATGGTGTTGTTTCCTAAAAAAAAAAAAACAAAAAAAAAAAAAAAAAAAAAAAAACAAAAAAAAAAATTTTTTTTTTGTTTAAAAAATTTTTTTTGATCACAAAATACCATCTAAATGTAATTTTATGAAATATACAAACGTTTTATTTAATAGATTTACAATGTAGTTAGTGTGTGATGGTTAATAAGTGAATTTAAGAGGCCCTTACTCCAGTGAGTGTCAAGCTGATCATCAGAAATACTACTAAATGGATTCGGGGCTCACGAAAACATTTTTATTATTATTATTATACATTGATTTTTAAAAGAAGTTTCTTATGTTCACAAAGGCTGCATTTATGTGTATAAAAATACATGAAAAACTGTAATTTAGTTCTTTCTATTTTAATATATTTTAAAAATGCATTCATTTGACAGCAATTTTTTAGCAGTCATTACTCCAGTGTTCAGTGTCATATGATCCTTCAGACATCATTCTAATATGATGATTCGGTGATCAAGAAACATTACTTATTATCAGTCAAAAATATACAATGTAATATATATACAAGATTATAAAATAATCTACTTATTAAATAGTATTCATCTATTTATTAGTATTGTTCTATTTATTATTATTTATTCATTTGTCTTTGCTTCTTAATACTTTCTTGTGTCATTCTCTTTTATTATGCACTTTCTTCTCTCCTGTCAGTGGGTGTGATGGTCTTTTGACGGTGGTTTAAAAGCAGTGGTTATTTGATGCTAATTCAATTTTGTGGTACATTTATATATTTTCCGCACTCTTGAGTGATGGCAAATGTCAGAGACGCATGGCTACGCGAAGCACACTGAACAATCATTTACTCACCAGTGCGTGCTAAATGTGCATCAATATCCTCTGAATATTTAATCACGTGCTAATTACTGATTAGCAAAGAGAACCTGGTGGTAAACCAATTATTGCAAAAAGATTTGAAGAAAGGGCCTGCTCTCTGGAGGAAAAACTATTGAGCAGCATCCAGGCAGTTGCCGAATTAATCTTATTTAGCTTTATCCTCGTATGTACTGTAAGTGTGACGGTAACAGTGGGACTCCATATTCAGGCACCAAAAAACCTTGTTTGACTACCTGGTGATGCAGTTCGCTCCAAAGAGATGACATGAGAATGTTCCCCAGCGAGTCCATACAGCAGCAAAATGCTAGGCTGTTCAGAGCAGTTGTTCACAGAGGCTGTGCATCTCCCTCAGAGAGGCTGATTATGGGTCGGACCTGTCTGGGTCCATATGAGGTGTCTATGAGCTGGAGCACACTGCTGGGACCGGAAAATTAGACCAACACACACTGCAGTAATAGCCTGCATGAGTGAGAGAGCTGAGATCAGGCCTTACATATGCATCTAGTTCATGCTTCACCTATTACACGCTGTTCCTCAGCCTCTCTAGTGTCTGGTCACGTAGCTTCGGTGTGGAACATGGCCTTAGATAGTTTGTATGTGCGCATGTTTTAGCGTTAGGGCGTGGTAGAAATGTTAGCGAGTGTGCTTTGAATATATGTGCGTGTGTGGGTGACATGATGGAGGGCATGTTGCCACAGCGGTGGAAGCCACGTATCTGAAGGAGAGGTGGAAATAGAGAGTTAGTTTTATGTTAATGGCTGGGAGGGTTACGCAGAAGTCTATTGACAGTTAACATGCCCTTCAAGGTGTTCTTTGTGGTTCAGCAGGTCTGACAAGTGGAAGGGCCGTCTTTTCACCTCACCTTTATTTATATGCTTGACTACTCTTAACATTATGGAACACCAAAGGGTCTGGTTATTGGAAAAGGAGGGGAGGCAGAACTCGTCTTCCCGCTCCAGCCAGGTGTCTCGGACATGGGTGAGGGAGAATTAGAGGGGAAAGGAGGACGGACGTCGCGAAAGGGAATACGAATCTGAAAGGAATTTTTTGTCGGATCAACTATGGTATTTTAAAAAATACTTATGCATCAATTACTTGAAGAATACCAAAAAGGCTAAAGGCACCAGTATCTATCTATCTGTCTATCTATCTATCTATCTAGCTATCTATCTATAAACAGCAGTAAAGCAATTTTTTTTTGTTTTGTTTGGAATTATATTATATGATATAGGTATTTATTATTATTATTTCCATTATGTTATTCTGTTATATATATTTAATATGTAAAGGGTTAGGTCACACAAAAATGAAATTAGCTTGTGTTATGACTTTCTCTGGTCAGACGAATTGTAGAGTGGATAGAAAAAGGGTTTATCTTGTTTGAAAATTATGGATATTGTTCTGACAAAAAAATAAATTCGCTACAGGACGGCCTCATTCACACCAGAGCATTGTGAGGCACATTTTATTATGGATGCGCGTGCTTCATTTAACTACTTTTGGACTGTTGAACAAAAACACCCGCAGCAATGATGGAGCTTAGAAGTGCCAGGACAATTTTTAATATAACTCCGATTGGATTCGTCTGAAAGAAGAAAGTTACATACACCTAGGATGCTTTGAGGGTTTGTAAAACACAGGCTAATTTTCATTTTTGGGTGAACTAACCTTTTAAAAGAGATTACATAGATTAAGGCACAATATTCTATCTATCTATCTATCTATCTATCTATCTATCTATCTATCTATCTATTATCTACTATCTGCATTGTCTAGCGTCTGGTCTGTCTGTCTGTCTGTTGACGTTAAAACAGAAAAGTGCTCTTTAGACCCTCATGATTGTGTGTCAAAGTCATAACTTATTTTATATAATTTACCCTTTTGTTTTGTTTTGATTAGGTCAAAGGGAGTAACCCCAAGAAAACATGTTGATATTCATGATTTAGAAATGTATTTTTCATCCCTAAATTATTTAGATTAAATTAAGGTTGTGTGCACTCTTGTGTATTCAAGGTACAAGAAAAGTATTTTAGTACTTTCTACTCAATAAATCAATAAATATAACTTTTTATTGTTTTGTTTTATTTTTTAGAAAATACAATTTAAATATATATATGAAACTAGCATAAAGATGTCGGCGCCGGTAGCCTTGTGGGCAGCACATTGACATACAGTGCTGTTGCGCTATGGGTGTCCTGAATTTGAATCCCGGCTCGAGGACCTTTCCTCATCTCTCTCCCACTTCATCCTGTCACCTCTAAACTCTCTATCAGAAACAAGGCCACAAATAAATCTATACAAAAACACCCAGGTACAAAAATTTTTAAACTTGTACCAAATAATTACAAAGAAATGGCAATTGAATTAAACGTGAAATTTTGATGTAAAAATGCAATAGTATTTCCTTTTAATACATACTCCAATAATCTTTTTTTTATGTAATTAGGTTTTTTTCCAACTTTGAAAAATATTTTTTTTTCTTTAGTTTTAAGCTTAATTTTTAAAAATATTTCAAAACGTTTTTAATCAGCCTAGACATCCATATTTGTCAATTGTAAAGCGTAAATAGAATTTTCATGTAAAACATACTCTGTAAAACAATAACCTTTGTTTTATTTACAACTTTGAGAAATATATATATTTTTTACATTATAACCATGTGTTTTTAACTTTATTTTAAAAAGATTTCAAAATCTTTTATCATCCCAGACACTCTTTTTCAACAGTGACCAAAGCAGGTGGTTTATAAAGCGCGACGGCTACAGTAAACAAAAGAAGAGCATGAGGAGAGAGAACTTACACACTGAAGGATTACCAGAGAGGTTTCGTTTACAAAGCTCTTTGAAAGGAGGTCCAGACAGTACATTGGATGGTGGATTGGGACACTGCATGTTATTTTTTTCTTTTCCTGTCTATTGAAATGTTTCATGGTTTCCTCAAGCCACAGTGTCTGTGTGTCTGTGTGTCTGTGGGGCACACGGAGGCGTGAGGTGCCTCCCACCTTTTCGACAGCGTGGCGATTGTGCGGGATGTGCTCTGGGTGTTAGACAGTGCTTTTCAGTGTAATCGCTTTGCCTTTAACGAACAAGTGCGGTTTCATTCACCAGCCGTAGCTTTCACATGCTTGCATGGGTAGCACCGAAGCTAACATGCTTAAAGTTGTGTTTTTTTGTGTGGGGAGTCTTCTAGTGGGGCTTAGTTGGGGGGTGCGTGTGCCTTCTCAGGGTTCCAGTGCTCCGACAGACTTTCAGGAGGAAAATATCAGGCTGTAGAGCACATTGAAACCATTTTTTTCTTTGTAGGCAGTTCTCTCCGTATGTACCGTACATCCCTCAGGGGCAGTGAGGTGGGGGTGTCAGTAGATCCCTCATCCCTCTCTTCTTTCTGTCTTTCCTCTATTTCCCTCTTCGTCCTGGCGTGTACTCCGTTCCGCCTGATTCTCTCGGAGACCCAGCGAGTGTGACGGAAGCGAGAGGCGATCAGATGGGCACCCTTCTGTGAGCGGGGCCAGCTGCTGGGAGGGAGATGGAGGAGGGTGAATGAGTGAAGAAAAGGAGAATGGTGCTGAAGACTGAAAACAACCAAAACAAACAAACTATGGTAAAAATTTTAAGGGCAGACCTGCTATGACCTGCTAGTTAGCTAGGTATGCCATTGCTGCAGATTTTGGCCCAACATCTTGTTCCCCCCAGAATTCCTGCTCTCTGTTCATCATCTACAAAAAAAGTGATCAAGGCTGAGAGATGAAAAAAAAACATGTGTGTGTGTGTGTGTGTGTTTTTATTTTTTTATTTATACATGTAACATTTTTTTTTTATTATT
Source organism: Sinocyclocheilus anophthalmus (assembly GCA_018155175.1). NCBI lineage: Eukaryota > Metazoa > Chordata > Actinopteri > Cypriniformes > Cyprinidae > Sinocyclocheilus > Sinocyclocheilus anophthalmus. The sequence continues at coordinate 324,912 of JADLZN010011443.1, forward strand.
TTATAAAATATTTTCATGTTATACGTTAACTTTTATAAATAATTAAACTTTCAAATATACCAGTAATTATTACATTGAGTAATTATAATTATAACTTTATAGACGAGAGAAGTAGTATTAATTGTCAAAATTAAATCTTGCTATCCTTATTATTTAAATACAAAGTATTAAAAATAATTTCAGTAAATAAAAAAAAAAGCGGTGATTTAGAAATCTAAATTATTGTGTCGAAAATTTATGATACTGAATTAATTATTACATTAAACAATTACACGAGTGTTGCTTCTTATTTCTTACTAATTGAATTTTTAAGTAAATAAGTAAATATGAAATTATTAGTAAAAAGCACCAGCAGTACCTTTAGCACTTACAATATCTAACTGAACACATCATCTTATTCAATCTACTAAATTGTAATTAAATAAAAACTAAATGGCACTTTGGCAAAATTCTGAATTATGATCGTGTAGCTATTTCAAGATATAAGGTAAAAAGTCATTTGTATTTAAAACTGAACTGTAAGTCATTGTTTTGAGGTAGACAGTAGTTTCCTCCAGATTTAGGGTGTCAGGCAGTCTGCACTTTTTCTTTCACTTCTGAAATAGTCTGCTGAATGAAAAAGTCTGAGAGCCAGTGTTCTAGAAAGAAGCTAGACAGCAAAAGACCTAAAGACAGAGAGAAAGCAGGATGGGAAAAAATAAGAAACGACAGAAAAGATGTCCACAAGCAAGAGATTCAGTTGTCGCTTGGGGGCCGGCCTTATCCCTTTAGCTTGCAGCTTTCTTAGAAAGAAACGCTGCCGTGAAATCACGTATAGTGTGGCGGGGAGGCCCAGAACCTGAAGAAGGGATGAGCTGGGGATTAGCTTGTCCTGGCAGGATGTCTGTGATCCGAGAGAGCTCTGCCGGCCAGCATGTGCCCATCGCTGTCCGGTCCTCGACCAGCCACGCGCCACGTATTGCCGCAAATCCCTCTCCTGCCGTGGGCCGCATGCTCTCCTCTGTGAAATCTCTTACTAGCTTGCTTTCTTCCTTTGTGATCCTGTCTTCGATTCTTAGTTGTTCCAAGAAGCTCCTTTGTTTGTCCTTTATTCTTCTGTCGGTTTGTAATTTTCAAGTCTGTTGATCATCTGTGAATGTTTATGTGCACAGGATCTCATGTGAAGGATGCTCAGCTCATCTATGTGCCCATGCATGCACCATCGTGCTTCTCATCTTCTGTCTTTTGTTGCCTTCTAGCCGTGCACTCAAGATGGAGTACTTGGACATGCTTTTCATTTGCCAGTCAATACCCATTGAGCCTCTTATGAAAGGGAAATGGCAGTTAGTTCATAACGTCTTTGCTTGATCAATAGCACCTGCTATGTTCAATCCCTGTTCACCTCTCATGCCCTGTCCACCTCCTGGGCTTGAAACGCCCTATTGCCCATCATCATCAGATCCCGGAACCTTGGGATCCATTTTTTATTATCGCTTTTCTTTAGGTGGTAGAAGGAAAAGTGGAAGGGTGTGGGCGAGATATTTTTAGATGGCTGTCATTGCATCATTTTTTAGCTGTGGGCTCCAAGTCTGTATTTAGTAGGAAAAGTGAGGCATTAGAGATGATATGTAGGTTTGTTCCTCCTGGATTTTAAGCGGGTGACTCAGAAATGTTGGACTCAAATTATTTTATATTTATATACTTTTTTTTAAAGTTTGTTTATATTTAGTAATGAAAGAGTTCTTGAGGGGAAGTCATTGATGTTTGTCAGTTTCAGATATTTTGATGCAGGTCAAGAACAAGTTAAAGCAGGTTTAAGGCAAATCCATTTAATATGTTGTTTGCATGCACATTAATGTGACTAATTCTGAAGAAAGCTCATAAAACTCCTTCTGAACAAGTTAAACATACCCAAGAAAAATTACAAGCAAGATCAATGACACTATAATGACTTTTGCAAACGAGTTTCTGAACACTTTCCTTGTCTTCCATTGGTCAAAAAACAGATAGCCCTGCCCCGAAAACTAATGCCATTGGTTGTATAGCTGATCGGGATGCTCAAACACTTTTGTTAGTAGCATTTATGTTGCTCAAACTGAAGACTTTTTGTTGCTCAAACACTCATTCTGGTTAGCAAAGTTCCCTGGGAATGTATAAATTGTTAACATTTTTCAAAGTTGTAAATAGAACAAAGATTATTGGGGTATGTTGTATAAGGAAACATTATGTCAGTCTTTCTACTTGCCTTTCTTTGTAATTAATAGTGAAATAGCAAATTCTAGCAATTTCTGAGTAAAAAAACATTACACACCAAATTTTGAATACATTTATGCTTTGTAAGTTGCTTTGCATAAAAGTGTCATCTAAATGCAAACATACAAATGTAAGTGCATGACAGTAACATTGTTTACACTTTAGTAAATCAACTTATGAATGTTCTATAGTCTATAAGCATTTGCATGTTATCTTTTAATATCTCATTTGTTTCTTAAGACATCAATAAGGTGAATGTCTCCTAAAGAAAAAGTATTTAATAATAATACATGTCTCCTATAGGTTTTGATATCTCAGTATTGTCTCAAACTGCAGTGAGAGTGTTTTTGTCTGCAATCATACTGTTAGTCTGAAATGTACCTAATTATCTGAGCAATAAGTGTGATCGCTCAGTACTCTTACCCTGTGTGACCTGCAATATCATCATATAATTTTTCTCTCTTAGGGAATTTTAAATGAAAGATGAGAGAGAACTGCATTAAATCTGTTAAGGTATAAGAGCACAAAACTTTCCTCAGAGGACACACAATGCACAATACAAAAGTCGACTGAGGTAAGTCAAAGAGAATTTTTTAAAGATTATACCTAAAGCTGAGAGGAAAGTGAAAACAGATTAAGAGGAAAGAAAGGCAAAAATGATAAACATCCTATCCCAGACTCCCTAAAACCAACAGGGGCATAAAATAGTGACGTTCTTTACACTGGCCAGACGGTTAGCCGACCGTCAGACAGCTGCAGTTCTCTCTATCACTCTCTCCCTCCCTCCTTCTTCTTTTAGACCTGCTTGTTCAAAGCGACGCTGGCTCTTTATTTATGTGCAAATTTGCTCTTAGGCCCTACGAGGGTGGTGCGCATGCTGAATCTCTCTTTTCGGGGCTTTAGCAGATTATCCTCTCACTCTCTTTGGTCCCCGTCGCCCTAAGCCCGGCTGCCCTGACCTTTTGTCATTGAGACTTTTTTTCTTCTCCTTGGTGTCTCTCTCACTCTTTCTCTTGCTCTGCCTTCTCCCCCTCTTCCCAGATGCCACAGACTGCACCACCCCCCACCCCACCCCATCACCACTCTCCATACTCCTCAAAGAACCATTATATCACTCACTCCCTGAACAAAGACCCCAGAGGGAGAGAAAGAGGGTGAGGGAGAGAGAAAGAAAGAGAGGAGGCCAGCAGCTCAGCTCTCCTAATCGATAAGAGTGGCCCACATGGAGCTTTGAAAGCTAATCAATACTTTCTTTTTTCTCCTCCTTTTTTTTAAACCATCCGTTTTAGCTGCTGACTCTGACAAAATGTAGAGGTGACGCTGAATTAGGGAGAAGGGGAGGAGGGAGACCTCTGATCTTGAGATATGAAAGTAAGAGGACAGAGACAGACAAAGAATGTGAATGCCTACATGTTTAAAATCCATTTTCAAAAGCATTCTGATGTAATGATGTAGCCATGTCGGACATGTTCCTGGATCAACATCCTTTGTTTTTTCCTGCAATCATAATGCATATCCTGACGGTTTATGTGAAGGAGGGCGCAATGGGCTTAAGGTGGCATTTGGTACTGGACCAAAACCCTTTTTCCATATAAATGGTGTCGGCTGTTGGTTGATCCTAGAACCAGCCTACATTTTCACTGATTTGAGAGCCAAATAACGTACACTACCATTTAAAAGTTTGGGGTCTGTGTGATTTTGTGCAACCAGGGCTTGATGTATTTATTTAGAAATACAGTGATATTGTGAAATATTATTACAATTTAAAACAACTGTTTTCTGATGTAAGATATTATGAAATGTAATTTATTCCTTTGATGGCAAAGCTGAATTTTCAGCATACATTACACCAGTCCTTAGTGTCATGTGATCCTTTAGAAATGATTCTAATATACTGATGGTGCTCAATAAATATTTCTTATTATCATCATCAATGTTAAAACCAGTTGTGCTTCTTATATTTTTTATGGAAAGTATAATGTATTTTTCTTTTTCAAAAGTCTAATGAATAGAAAGCTCAAAAAGAACATTTATTTGAAATGAATTATTTTGTAACATTTCAAATGTATTTTCATATTAATTTTGATCAATTTAATTTATCCATTCTGAAAAAAAATTATTATTTTCTTTAAAAAAAAATCTTCTGACCCCACATTTTTGAACAGTGACTACATTTCTATTCATAATAAATAATCACGTTGCATTATGGTCCTTGTTAAGTCTTTTGAGATATTAATATACAAACTAATTTGAGTCTTTATTCCATCACAAGCTGCTTTTGAAGACAAGGTTTGAAGGTTGTGTATGTATTTTTACGTCTTTGATATAAGACTAAATCTCAAATTATTTATATGAATGAAATGTATTTACACATTTAGGTGGTTTTAATGTAGTTTTCTGTGATCTAGTCTTGTCTTGGTTTTATCGCTGTCTGATTTTAGCCATTCTTCTTTTAGAGATCAACAGGTTAAATTTTCTGGCCCAGAACTATCTTTACTTTGGTGAAAATGCATTGAATGGTTATAGGTTGGGGCATCAGAACCTTCATCATATTTCCTGTCCTATCCTCTTTTCTGGGCTTCTTCTAAAGAGACTCTTCAAGGCCAAACAATCACTATATAGTGTCTTACACATTCCTTTGATTAATTATTCGACTAAACTATTGAATAAAATAACACAGTCGGTGTGCTTCTGCCGCTACACACACACCTGAAGTGAGCGCTAAAAAGTTTAGTGTGGTAAATGAAGTGTCCTCTACCGTTTCACAGCAGCACACGCTCTCTCACACACACTCTCGCAAACAGGCAATGACCTGAATTTGCTGCTCGACTGCTGTGTAATACTCCAGCTGACAAGACCCCCCTTGTAGCTAAAGAGAGGACACTGTTCCCATCCCCCTCCCTTTCGCACTCTCTCTCTCATGCTTTTTTTCTCCTTCTCTCTGTCTAATCTGTACAGTTCCCACCCTTCTGAAGCTACCTCCGAACAATGTGAACGCACACATACGTGTGGGCCAGCCGGTCTCTCGACGACCCGACTCGCTCTTCACGCTTCTTTCTTTCTCTTTCTTTCCTGGCGTGTCTGTGAACGTACAGTGAAGCGTAGTTATAGAACGAGCTATCGAAGGAAAACAAGTAGCTTGTTTATTTGCACAGATGATTGTGTACTGGATGTGGTAATTAGCTTTCGCTTCCAGCTTCTCTTGTTAATTTGTTGAGCTCGCCACCTCCCAGTCTTCATTAGTTGTCTAACAAGGCTTTTTTCATGTAAATACAAGCCCATGAAACGGCAATTAACCTCCCAAATAGGTATAAACCACTGATCAGGCGACAGGATATTGACAAGGCCTTACTCGACCCAGTTAGCGCCCAGGAGGGGGGACAGAAGCGAGAACAGGAGGAGGAGGCAAAAAGGGGGTAAAAAAAAGAAGGAATAAGCAAACAAATCCCACGGGTCTTTGTTTGTTGTGTCTATGGCAGGCCTATTGTTTTGCTCCCTATTAAACTTTGACCTTTAGGCACGAGAGTGGGAAAATTGAATTCTAAATGACAGCTGGAGGCAGAGGGATTTCAGAGGGACATGGGAAAGGCGTTAGTGGGGTAATAGGCCTATATGAAGAGAAAGAAAGAGAAATTGGGGTTTGGTGATCATGTGCTGTGGTGTTGGATCAAGATTCTTTCATGCTCAAATGTGCCTGTAATCATGAGGTTTCAGACACTTTCATTCTTGTATGTCCTTCATGCCGGTTTTTGATTAGTGGTCGACCAATGTGGGTTTTCAATGGGCGATGCTAATATCTGGAAGTCAGGCTTACCAGAGTTCAACATAATGTGAATATATCTTAAAAACAGTGGGTTTTTCCCAATGGTTCGGTTTTGATTTTCTAAATTTACGAGAACTGACATATGTGAAGGATTCAATTTTTTTTCTTCCATTTGGAATTATGTCATCAATATCACAGTTTGAGTATAAAGCTCTTGTTTTAATGACGCAGTACAAATGACCAATGTTCAAAAATTACTTAATTGAATTCCTACCTATAAATAATGCACAATATTACATTACACTTATTCACGTTCATAATGTTACTCTGTTTTATTTTTATTTTTTAATCCTAAAACTTTGTTTATTACCTGATTTAAATGAGATGTTTAATCTAGATTTTCAGTGTGGATTTTAGTGAGATCTCCACTCTCTGTAAAAAAATATATATTTTAATATAATGATATAAGAGCCAGTCTTCAGCATACGAACACAATTTTTTATATTTAATTTAATTTGACATAATATTTACTCAAAATTTGTGTTGTTTTAGTATTAATTATTTACGATGGATTATTTATTTATATTTTTAAATTACTTAGTATTTTTTTAGCTGTTAAATTTTTATAATTTTTAAAAAGTAAAACATAATTTTGTTATATGATTTTGTATTTTTTTTTATTTGTATTAATATTTATAATTAGTTTTATTATTTCAGTTTTAGTTCCAGCAATTTTAGATACATTTGTTTTAATTACGTGTCAAGGCAACATTTCTAATTTTGTTTATTTAAGTTTAAGTTTTCATAGAATATTTATATTTCAGCTTTATTATATATGTTGTAGTTTTAGTGACCTAACAGTTCTCCAAACTAAGCATATGATATTTGAAAACCGAAGATGTGCTCTTTAAAGTGTTTGCTGGACATGACATCTCAATGGCCAGATATTGTATGATTTAATAAACTGACCAACATATATTTGGCCTGCTGCTGTTTCGGACAAAAAAATATATATTCATGTGCCGCAAATGTGATACAATCTGCAAACCTACCTATTACCTCTCCATTCAAATCCAACTTTCTTATATCTGCCGTCCTCAGTTCTCCAGCAACAAGGTGACATACTGCACTGGAGCTACTCTGGGATCACTAGCTTTACAGTTCTCAGCTGTCGTGAGATAGCTGGATCAGGATGTGTCCCTCTGTCAGATTTACCCAAAAGTACAACCCCGATGCTGAGGAAAAGGCGAGGAGGAGAGCTTGAAAGTGGGATTTGGAGGGCCACATAAGCGGAGGGAAGGTGGGATACCTGCAGGCCAGAGGATCAGATACTGCTGTCAACTGCAGAAGAAGCCCAGATCTGCTGTCTATCAGGCAAATGTAGGAGATAGGGAGGAGAGGGAGTGAGATGGAGCTTAGGCGGATCAGGTCTGGCTGTCTGTGTGGGCTGGATTGAGGGAAGCACGGAGACGTCTAAATGGAGAGTTAGAGGGAAGACAAGCAGTGACATGCAGCAGTCAAAGTGGAAGAGAGGCCGCGAGCTCCGAGATTTATCAATTTGCAGTGAGACAGGCAGATAAAGATAGAAAGAGAGAAAAAGAGTGAACGAGGGCAAACTGACATTAAACTGTTTGGTCAGTCAAGGTGATTGGGGCGTTGAAGAGCTTTCACGCAGGATGAAAGGATGTAAAGGCAGCAAAAATGAGAAAGCAGGGTGATTGAAAGAACATACATGGGGATTCTGTCATTATTTACTCAACTTCTTGTCATTCCAGAGTCATATGCTGTTATTTACTCTGTGGAAGGAAAGGAAGAGAGGAATGAGGTTGACGACATATGGGCCGATCTGTGGAGAGGAGAAAACGGGATGGAGGAAGAGGTAAATAGAAGAGTGGCTGGGAGGTTTAAGGTGTCTGTATGTGTTGGTGTCGCAATTGGTTAAGTGAGAGGAACAGGGTTAAATTAGGCAGAAAGAGGGATTGCGAGACCCTGTCAGGATGCTGGCCACTGCTCCAGCCAGCTTGGAGAGCAGACCTGGCATGGCCCACTGCCCCCCAGAACTTACTGTCAGCCCTCATGACCACACACACACACACACACACACAAGAACACACACTGACCCAACTCATGCATTCACACAGATGCAGGCCAACAAGAAATCTAGGACCCCAGGGCAATACATTCAAAATAATTGATGGATAGGTACTCTCACACACATAATCTTTTAGATTCACACTCCTGATTAATTTGGCAGACTTAAACTGACTTACACCGACTTACAATGACTTATGTTTATTTTAGATTAATCTAATATTGTATTGTAATTTAATATTTAATATGCATCTTTTGCTCATGATTTCATTGGCAGACTTAAGCTGGCTTTTTTTTATTCATTATTAATAATCTTTGACTCATGATTCCATTGGTAACTTAAACCTGACTTTTTTTATTGCAGACTTTAATTATATATTGTTTTAAATTAAATTACTTTTATTTTGTTTAAAGAATATTTTATAATCAAATATAAATCATTTAAATTGATTATAATAGATATTATTTTAATGTTTATGTCAATGAATAATATTATTAATTTAATATTAATGCTTTGATTGTGCATACATTAAAGAACAAAGTGATATTGCATTATTTATTTTATCATGCTTAATTTAATTTAAATTTAATATTAATTATTTGACATGTTGATTCCCATCTCTAGACCCTAAGGAATGTGTTATGCAGACTTGCATATTATTTTATTAATTTTATTTAAATTAATTTTGTATTTTATTTTATTTTGACACAATTACCACTGGGGGTTTGAAGTTCCTCTAACTTTATACTTGTGTCAGAGTTTGCTTTGGATTTAGCGCAGATTAAAGTTCTGATCTGACTTGATGAAGTTCAGACTGAGGCTTTGTTAAATTAAGCGTCAATAAGAGGAGCTGCAGTGGAACGTTTTGGCAGTGGGGGGGCAGAGCAATTTAACATTAGCATTTCATTTAGCATATCCTGTGACACTTCAGGGGTTACAAATCGCATTAATAAACGCTTAATTACTTTAAAAGAAATTCCTCGGGCATTAATCGAATATTAATTACTGCTTATCGTTGTCTTTTAGTCATGCTTAATTGCATGTTTTTCCCCTTATTTGAACTTCTTTCTCTTTCTTTTTTTCTTTTGGAGACCAACATTGTGTTTCAAGACAACAAAGCAAGCTAATGTAATAGGGCTCTTTTTTATTTTAATGTTAGCCAACCATATTTATCACGTTTGCACTAAACAAAAGACGATTTCCATAAAACAATGAATCAGTATGTCTTAAAGATGAATTCTCTGAATGAAAATATGGGTGGTAAAATCTAAATACAATAGCGGAAGCCTTTCAAGAAGTTTATAGCTTTTCATTTAGCTCGCAAAGGTGGCCACGCTAACCTTCCGAGGAAGAGGGTACTGAAACCTACACCGCGTGCGAGTTTTCTGGCCTCGTGCTCACACACTGAGCGTACAAGCGCACATGCTGCTCAAAACTACAGGGCTCGGGGTCTCATCGATAGACTGAGTCTCTCAGGGCAATCACTCTTGATGTGTACACTGTGGCGTTTAGCCCTGTAGCCCCAACGGCCAGTGTCCCGTTCCACACGTATGGGTCATAATTCAAGCTGATTGGTCGTGCTTGCCAGAGGGCATTATTCTGACCCGTCCACTGCTGCAAATCACTGTGACTGGAGAGAGAATTCGGGGGTGATGAGGCGTAGTTTCGTTTATTTTGTGTGGAGAGTGTCAGCTAGATGATAAGCTTCTGTTATGTAACTTTGATCCATGTTTCGCTCTCTTTCTCATGCACAATATGTGAATTTATGCCTCAGTCTGTTTTCTAGACATTTGTGCAGCTATTGGTTCCAAATTTTGACAAATAAAAGAGGATTTGGTGTTGATTGTGTAGCTCTATTTTTTCTCTCGCTGCCAGTCTGTGCCCTGCCATCATACCCCCACAAACTGTCTGTGGTGGTAGTGTAATTTCAGACACTCTTCTGACTTTTAAGTTTGCAGTAGAGTAAAGTATGAGGACAGATGTTTGGAGAGTCACTATTAGATGTTTTACAAAGTGTTTGAAAACACTCCTCGTTGGAAGAAATACGCTTTTATGAATGAAACAGGCAGACAGTGAAGGGTTAAATCATTTGTCCAATGTTAAATCTAAACGAGTCACACCTTTCCAGCTTGTGTGTTTGTTTCATCATTAGGTTCATAATACACAGCTAAAATCATAGAAAGAGACAGTGTGAGAGAATTTACTAGTCTCTTTTGTTGGTTGTCACAGTTTGATCAGGGCTCTGTGTTAAAACCTAGTGAACTGCCTACAACTTAATTATGCTGTCTCCTAAAATACCTAATTTTGGCTAAATTCAGATAGCCTTGACAGAGAACGCCAGAATGAAATGTGACAAGCACAGTGGAAAAAGTAAATAATATGTGAGAAAATTAAATAAAAGGTTTGATGTCAGTAAGATTTTCTTTTCTTTTTTTGCAAGAAATTATTATTATTACTTATATTCAGTAAGGACACATTCAATTGCTCAAAAGTGACAGCAGACATGTATGGTTACAAAATATTTATATTTCAAATAAATGCTGTTCTTTCATCGATCAGAGAATCCTGAAAAAAAGAAAAAGGTTTTTGGTTCCACAAAAATGTAAAGCAACACAACTGTTTTCAACATTGATAAAAAATGAGAAATGTTTCTTGAGCACCAAATAGCATATTTGGATGATTTCAGAAGGATCATGTGACATGAACACTGGCTGAAAATTCAGCTTGGCCATAACAGGATTAAATTAAAATAGAAAATGTAGACAAATAAATGGAGATTTGGTGAAAAAGAGAAAAAACATCTGACCCCAAACTTTTGAATAGTATACTGTGTACTTTTTGTTCATCATACCAAAAGGATCAATAAAAAAAATCATAATTAAATGTATTTACTAATTTGTATTATTTAATCATTAAAAATAATTAAAATCAGACTGTTTTTTATTCAATTAAAATTTTTGTTTGTTATAGTGTTGTTTCTTTCCTCTTCCGTCACCTGAATTGAAATCAATTGTGAGTCGAGTCACTTACACAAGCTTCTATTACCATTAGGATGCTGTCTATGAGAGTTTACTAGGTTTTGGAACAGTGCTATAGTCTTCATGAACACGAAGTTAAAGGCCTCTATAATGATGCATGAACTCACAGGAAGACTTCTCTTGAGATACGATCAGGGCAAAGTATTTCTCTATACTGCAGCGCTCTGCACACTAATAGTAAGGGACCCATTCCCAGGCTTAACTGAAGAAATTACCCAGTTCTCAAATGAGCAATAATCTACACATCTCTCCTTTGGGGTTGTTGAAGAGGGAAGACAGGAGAATGTCTCAAAAAGAAAGCGAGAGCAAGTGAGAGCAGTAGCGTTAGAGAGCCAGCTAGCAAGAGTGTGAGAAAGAGACCGAGCTCACCAGCCAGCGATTATCCTCTAATTAACACTGATGTCTTCCCCATGGACAACGTCCCGTTCCATCAGCACGCTGGCACGTCTTAATGTTAGGCGCTAACTGCCTCCTTCACATATGTCAGTCCTCGTTAAGGGACTCCGCTATGCGATAATGCCCTCTCACTTAATGGCTTGTAAAAGATGGTTAACACTTACAATTTGGCGTCTGTTTCGTGTCTGTGCGAGATGACACGCGAGCTATGACGGAGGACACTGCAGGGGAACATAATTGCATGGGGATAGAGCAGAGGTTGCGCTGCTTGAAATCACAGTCTTTTGCTATAGGAATCGCTTACTTCCACCTCAACCATCAGCCTGATCAATGTACTCTATTGCTGTTCGCAAGCAGTGCAGAGTGTATTCGTGTAAGAGCATTGCTGTATACTGCATACTAGGCTTTTTCAGCCACAGATACTAAGAAATTTGAAATACTTAGACCCACTGTATCTACCCACATGTTGTACATCTAGCTTAACATATTCAAACTGTTTCATGTTAAGCAATGCTACTGATTTTAGAGATAAGGGTGCATGTGTTACAGCAATGAATTGTCAGATTATTGTTTCATTGCTTCATTGCTTATTGTTTCATTGTCGTCACAGAGTGGTGATGTTAGGAGCTTATTGTTTTACCTAATGAAATTGAGGTTTATGTGATTTGAAGAATGTGTGTAGCCAAACAGTTTTAGTTCCCATTGACCAATGTTGGGGAGCAACTAGCTACATGTAACTAAATTAAGTAAATTAATTACAAAATAAAAGTAACTGTAATCAGTTACAGTTACTGACGACAAATGTGTAATTAAATTACAGTTACTTATGAAAATGTTAACGATTTCAAAGGGGGTTACATCTGAATATATTTTTTTCCACTCACACACACACCCACATACAGATTTAATTGATATCTTTCATAAATTGCATTGACTGCTCTACAATATGAGACACCAATGTTTCAGGAGTTTAGGACACATGCTTATTCGATAACTGTTTTATTTCCTATTTGGGTTGATGTATATTTATTTTTTAAGATAACTAAACTTAACTGTTTTTCCAAGCCATTGTTAGATTCAATATTTCCTGTCATAGCTATGCAAAGATTTGATTTAAAAAACAGTATCACAGCTATTAAACTATATTGTTATGGTTTTAAATCTGTATTTAATCTCAGAACAATCAAAAAGTAAAATGAGGTGCTAAAGTCTGATTTTGTGGTGGCTGTGCTTTAAAATTAAATTATTATAATCCTAATTCAAGTGATGAAGGATTTTGAAAGTCTGACAGTAATCAGTGTTGAGTCCTACTGTAATGTTAACCCTGCCTGGTTTACAATGTTTCAAAAAGATTAACAGTTGAAAACATTACATATTTAGAAAAGTAATAAAAAAGTAATCAAATGTAATCAGTTACATTAATTTTTTTAAGTAATTGAAATAGTTACATGTACATTTACAATGTATAATTACATGTCCAAGTGATTTTTGTACATAACTAATTATGCCATTGTAGTCTCTGATATCCCAATGTGGCAAGTCACATGCTCTAAAAGTGTAGACACAAAATTGTTTTAAAGTTTTTTGTTTGAATCTGATTTAACAGTTTTATTATTATGACTGTCTGTGTCTCAGTTCAGTTTATTGCAGCCAGTTTTCACATATTTAAAAAATGTAAAAACCGAAACGCATTTACATTTACATTAAGCAGTGCTGAAGTTCAATTCCTTATCATTTTTTAGATACATTTAATTACTATTTATTAAAATCTACTGTCACTTCACTTATTGTTCTTGGCTCATTATGAATCAAATACTAGAGACTCTTTTGAGTTCAAAGATTTGTGACTCTAGAACCACTCTGACTGAACCTCTTCGTCTGATTCATTGAAAAGATTCTTGACTCTTGAAATTGATAATTTGCTACAACATACTGCATTTTGTCAACATGTGATAAACAGTTTAGTATTACTGTTTAGACTATTTTTAAGACTTTTTACTATTGACATTGAAAGAACTGCTGTTGCTTTAAATATTTATACTTTCCTCAACACAATTTGTATTCATTTTTTAATGCTACAGGTTAATCTGATCCAAGATCAGCATTTAATCAGAGCAATTTGACACCTTTTGTCTCTTACAGTTTGTAATTGACATTTGAGACCTTTTATCTAGGATATTTTGTTTGGAAATTGCTATAGGTAAGTATACATCTTCCTCCCTTTCCTCATCTTTTCTTCTGCAGTGTCCTATTTCTTTTGAGGACAAATACAAGACGGAGCACTTTAGAGCCCTTTAAAACAGTCTGCATTAACAATCAATAACGCACATCCATAGAGAGCAGTAATCATACCTAAATGTCATTTGCCCTTGATGAACAAATGGCTGAGTAGGGCGACTTTTAAGTGCCCCTCTTCAAGTTTAGTCCTTACATTAATCCATCTCTTTAAAAGCAGGGAAAAATCTCCTCTCTTAATCAAGCATTAAGACTGAAGGCAAAGCAGCAGAGCAAGAGTGAATCATTTTTTTTCTTGTAGTAATTACTAATATAGACACGACTCTGATACCACAAGACCGTCTTTGGACTCTGTCCCTCTCTCTCACAAAAGAGAATGTCCTTTTTAGAACAACAATAAAAGCATGCAAACATAATTTTTTTGGTGGATTTCCTACTTGCATTGTCAGTGCATTTGGCCCCTCTTCCTCGCAACCCCCCCACTCACTATGCCTCCTTGATTGAGGGCTAATGAAAAAGCTGTCCCGAGTGCCGCCGCCTCCCTGTATCCATTAAGAATAATTAGACGAGAACAATTTTGATGCCTGTAACCTCGGCGAGTGTGGCTAATGGCGTTATAAATTGCTCCTTGTCCTGGGTCTTGCTTGCCCGTCGTAGCGCAACAGTGGCGCGGAGGGCGCTCCGCGCTTAATTCAAAAGCACTCTGTCAACAGCGCTGATTTGTGTGCTAAATGAGAGCGGTTAAAACAACAGCGGCAGCTCATGCATCCTAATGCCGATGGCAGGAGTGGGTTCGATAAAGAGGCTTGTCCACTGTAATTAGCTACGACAAACGGCACAGGATTAAGAGAACGCCAGTCAAATGGACCCCCATTTCGCTTGCGGCGTACGTGCCAACCTCTAGGTTGTCCCTACATATGCCCATATGCATCATTCTCTCCATCCTTGCAAATGATGTAACTGGTTGATTTGATGATTACAGGTTTTATGCAGCTAAATGATGTGTCTATGTGTTGAATTTTCCAAGAAGCGTTCTCGAATGATAGACGGCAGTACAAACGAGAGACAAAACCAAAGGGACTTTAAAAGGTGTTCAGTTCGCCTGTAAATGCATGCTGACAAGATTAATTGAGCATTACAAATGGTAAACTCTGAACCCGGGCCGTCGCACGAAAACACACACATTCCCTCATCTTAGTCCACTTCCACGTGCCTCGCCATGCAAAAATGACTTGATGGGCAGTTAAATGCAAGGGTCGAGGGTTAAATGAACACTGTTGTTTATGAGGATGTGGTGTGAATCCATTTGCATTCTAATTTCCCCCTTTCTCGAAAGGCGCACAGACACGCACACATGTGTGCACGCTCCTGTTAGGGAGATGGGGGGGTTTGGCGGACGGCTTGTTTTAAAATCCCATTATCAAGTTATTTATGGAATTCACAGCCTGACAACTCTGCTGACCTTGTTTTGTTAAACATGAACCAGACATGATTTCAGCACACTGCACTGCCTATTAGCTTTTGTTTCCAATAGCCTTAAAATGTCAGCAACTTCAATCACCCCCGGGGAAGCTCCTGCGGATACAGGCTACGGTGCTGTCCGAACGAGTACGGACTCTCCCAAACCCCGACTGAGTGTTATCTGTCCCGGATTGGTTATTTGCTAGCCGTTTTTGACCCACAGTCATGTTTTACACTTCTCGATACCATGCAGATTTTTTTGCATGGTGGTTTTTGCTTAGGCATATGTGTTCCTCTTCTCCTTCGTATTGGCTTCCGTCTACTCATCAACACTTCACCTCACCTTACACACACAACACACACACACACACACACAAACGAGAGGATTATTCAAAGCAACTCTTGTTTATAACACGCGAGAGATGCGGCTAAGGTGGGGAAGTGTGAGGTTTGCAAGGTTGTATGCAAAGTTTTATTTCACCTTCTGGAAGAGGGGAGAGAAGGTAGGTAATAACCCTATAAATATTCTCCGACTCCCTGACCTCCATGTGCACTTGTTAGCGGTGCATGCTGTGGTCTCATTGGCTGTCGCGCATGTGACAGGGCCCAGCGAGCAACGATTTTGCAGAAAGCTCGAGAGCAAAACTACTAAATTACACTACCATATCTGCCGAAAAACAAATTAGCTAGTTTTTCAAAGAGCATGGAATTGTGAGAGAGGTTTCGGAACAGATGCGGCACGATAAACTTTCTTTTAGCGATTGTTCTTGTTAATTGACTCCCATTAGCAGAGAGGAATAGCACAACAGCTGTATTTGATTCTACATTTGACTGTTTTCAAGGTGTCCTGTATGTTGTGCTGTTAAAACCAATGTGTGTAATTTTTTTTCGGATGTTAAGATACTTTCTCGGATGCTCGCAGTAAGTAAGTGGGTTGATTTTGTTTGGAAGTGTAAATACTGTGACTTTGTGGTGCTATCAAAACATTGCTGTTTGTTTAAGCAGGCTGACATAGTGTATGTGATGCAACCAACAGCGTATGTTTGGGCGAACAATGGAAGACGAAGAAAATGTTTAGGAAACGCTTTGTTTGGTGGCACTTGAGGTGGAGGAGTTACACACTGCGGCTTTTAATTAGTGCCATACTGTTGGTACTCTAATGTATCGACATCTATCTCCCCACAAAGCACCTGAGAACTAGCTAGCATTAGAGTTTTAGGCTAATATTCATAGAGTTGCTCCTCATGAAACCTTTTCCACCACCCAAATATGTCTTCCATTATTCAGAGAAGCCCCAAGCTGTAGACCCCCCAAACACCCCCCCCCCACACCCCAGGAACAGATTAAAATCCCCCTCAACATCAGATATCCCACCAGAGCATCTCTCTACTACCACCAGGCCTTCAGCTAAAAGCTATTGCAGGCTACTGTGAAAGATACGCGAGATATGTGGCCAAGATTCTTTAGTCCCTTTTCTCTATTATTCTTCTGCTCGGTGGGGGGGGGGGGAAGGGGGTGAAAAAAAAAAAAAGGGGGGGGGTGGGGGGGGGGGGGGGGGAAAAAAAAAAAGAAAAAAAAAAGGGTTGTGAAAAAAAAACCGAAAGGTTAACTGGTTGATAAATGAACTCCCACTTTGAGTAAGAGAAGGTTTATGTGAATGTATTTAACTTCACTATATCGTCAAGAATTTCCCATGTTTTGCTAAGCAGAAACTGATGCAGCTTCTTTCCTTCTACATATAAGTTTGTATACTGTCCAACGCTGAGTGAATGTCATATATACCATTGATTGATCCTTGAAAACTTTGAATAAAACTGTGCTAAATAGCTGGAAGTGTAAGTGCATTAAATGAATATATGAATTTTTTTCTCTTTAGAGATGTACTTATATTGATACTGATTTATTTTCTTATTGTTTATTTATGGTTTTCTCTTTTTATGTTTTGGTGCTGAGTAATATTAACAAAAGAGTAAAAAAGGAATGAAAAGAAAGTAGAAGAAGAAAAAATTATGAAAAGCCGGGGGTAAAGTGTATTTTGTTATAAAAGTAATTTTTTATTGAATGTGAAATGCAAATAAAAAATAATAGTTATCTACAGATATGGATGTTATATTATATTATATTTTATTATATTATATTATATTATATATATTATATTATATTATTTTATTATATTATTTATCTCTTGATGCCCATTGGGGGGGGGGGGCAAAGTTGGATCTTGAAGCACATCATTGAGAACATAGGTTCTCAGGGTTAAGTGTTCGTTCACCCAAAAATGAAAGTTACCCTATGTTGTATGACTTTCTTCTTTCAGACGAATCGGAGTTATATTAAAAATTGTCTTGGCTATTCTAAGCTCTATCATTGCAGTCAGCTGGTGTTGCATTGCTTCAGTCCAAAAGTAGTTAAATAAAAAGTGCCCATCCATTAAAAAAAAACGTCTCACACAGCTCCGGGGGGTGGACAAAGCCTCCTGTAGCGAATTGATGCGTTTTGTAAGAAAAATATCCATATTCAAAACGTAATAATCACTTTAATGTAGCTTGCGCCAACAGTTGTACACGGAAGCAGCTACTGGTGACCTATGAGGTTACTGGCTACTGATGCGTATGAGGTCTAGCGGGGGCGGGGGGGGGGGGGGGGGCGCTGAGGTCAGTCAGCTGCTTCCATTTACAACAGTGAGCGCAAGCTAGATTAAAGTGATTATTAAGTTTTGAATACGGATATTTTTCTTACAAAAACGCATCGATTCGCTACAGGAGGCCTTTGTTCATCCCCCGGATTCGTCTGAAAGAATCATATTCATCAAAGAGTCATATACACCTAGGATGGCTCTGGGGTTAGTAAAACACAGCCTAATTAAAATTTTTGGGTGAACTAACCCTTTAACGGCTGATTGGCATCTGTATACTTGAATGACATTTGTTAAAGACACTTCACAGTGAATCGCAGAACTATGATGGCAGCTGCGACTTCTGTCTCTGAGTTTATTTGTGTCTGTGTTTTACTGTGTCCTCACAAGAAACTTCAAGCAGTTCTCCTGCTGCTGAGGGACTTTCCAGTGTCTAATGCTCCTCCCTCACTCAGTTTCTTTACTGCCATCTCCACCATGGGGACAGCAGCAAGTTCTACTGCCATCCTGTAAACACTGCTGCCCCACCTCCCTCTTCCTACGCCCCGTTTCAGCATACCTCTTCAGGGGGACGCTCCCCCTAAACACCCGCCTCCATGCTCCTTTGTGTTGAGTAGGCCCAAGGCAGCACAAGCAACATCAAATGCACCACTTTTTCAACATTTATTTATTTATTTAGCTACACCACAAATTTCTTCCCCACTTGTGTCCTTCTTAGTCACTGCCGGCTTCTAGTACATTCTCTAATGTTTTTGAACTCATAACCAGTGCTGTCTAAATGAGTGCCACCACTGTGTTTTCGGAACCTGAAACCTATAAGCACACTTTTAATTCCTTATTTTAAATGGATGTATTTTCCCCCTCTATCTCTTTCCAGCAGTGTGCATCATTCAGAATTTAATTGAATTGAGAATGCTTTTTAAATTCAGTTGCTGGTTTTGCTATATCAAACAGGATGCAAATTATAATTTCCAAATGTAAGTGTAAGGAAGTACAATAGGGAAGTAAAATTAATAAAAATTCCAAAGAAATATAAACCCAGTAAGTGTAATTTTTAACCAAAAACTTGTCAAGACAAACAAAAATAATAAAAAGTAAAATTTCAAAGTCAAACTACTTCTGCTAAAATCGTGATCTTTCAGTTTGGTGTTCGCTTAACAAACTGTAGTAGTAGCAACCATTTTGTTATATTTTTAATAACTGACAATCACAACTAATAATATTACATTGTAATATAGTATATTATTAACTATAGTAAAGATAATATTTTATAATATAATATAAAATTTTAGTAAGTTTTAGAGTTCCAGAAGCTTAAAATACCTTTAAGGTGGATCGCATCAATATTGCTTTGTCCTGTTGTTTGACACTTTCACAAGATTGAATTTTTTCCCTCGTTTTTTGACAATTTTCATACACTGAGCTACACCTGAAGTTGTGGTGGCCACTAGTCCATTGTATATTCAGTATTTTCCTCTTCCTGTCATTCCAATTCAGCTTCCTGTGGGGTGTGGTCAGTTCAATTGAAATTCACATTTGTAAATTATTATTCTTTTTTTATGTCAGGATGCGAGTAATAAAACTTCCAGTCAACTTTAAGCCCAAAATATTAAACTGTGTACAAAAAATTATAAAATGTGCACAAATTTAGCTTTACTTTTATATAGTCACTGAGGCAGTGCCCACCTTTGTACCTTTTTGTACACATTTTATTTTTTATTTATTCATTTTAATTTTAGTTTTTTATTACTACTATTATTACTTTTTGTACACAGTACAATATGTTGGCCTGATGACAAGCTGAAGGTGCACTTTTTTTTCTCTTCACATTTTTTATGACAGTGTAGGTAATATGTACAGTATATCATCATATACAATAATAAGTGACCTTTATTGTCCCACAGTCTTCCTGTGGACTTTACTCCAGACCTCACATGGGTCATATCATACAACCTGACAAGCAACAATTGTAAAGAAAAAGAAAAAAGAAAAAATCAGCTCAGTAAAACTGTTGAAAATTCAGTCTGCAAGAGGCTGTTGCCGTGCCTCAAGTACACAAACCTGCACGTCACTCTTAATATATGAGGCGAGGCATGTGATTAGTATATCAGACTTTCTGGTATATGAGCGAGACGGGGAAACCTCTTGACTCGACCCTGAGCCCCCCACCCCTCCTGGCATGCCCACTTTGTTTTCTGCTTCATCTGTCGTCGTATATGAGGCGAGGTATGTGATTAGTATATCAGACTTTCTTGTATATGAGCGAGATGGGGAAACCTCTTTACTCTTCCTCTGACCCCCCTCCTGCCATCCTCACCTACCTGCCTACTGTTTGCCCCCCATCCCACACACACCCTTAATAATGCATTAGATGGAGGCAGGAATCAGGCCTCTATAGCCCCTCAACCAGATGCATCCAGCCTCTCTATTATTTAACATTTACACACACCTTCCAGCTCATCAGCAACTCAATATTTAATGTCTACACAACGAAAAGCACCTTGATTTCTTCCTTTCTTTATTTATTTAGATTTGTGCTTTTTCTTGGCTTGGGAGGACTTCTGTTGCTTTACATAATAATTCTGTCTGCATATATTGGAAAGTATCACAAGGTTTGTTTATGTGTATGTGTGAGTTTGCATGATGTGACTGAAGGCAAAACAAATGTTATTTCTGTACATACTCACTTATAGTCACAGCACACACACACACACATACAAGTTGCCCCCCACAACCCTTCTCTCTCTCTTTTGGTCTTGTAGGTTGTGCGGTAGTAGAAGTGGAAGGTGCTGATGCTGGGTTGAATAAGTCTTGATAGTATTGGATGGATGGATGATTTTATGCCTGCTAATATATATGCTACCTTTTGTGCTTTAGAATTTGACCCTTAAAGCTGCAGTGTGCTTTTTCTACTACACCCAAATTCAAAAATAGTTTTCCAAACACACCTGTATGCCATTGTTCAGAACAGTGTTGAAAGCGTCACAGTATTTGCACTTTTCCCTATGAATGGCTTCCTTCACTGCGATCTCATCGTTCATAATTGTTAGAATTTGTAGATAAAGTGTTGTTCTAGCGCACATACATTTATGTTCCTTTGTATAGACACTAAGATTAACATTTAATGAATTGGCAGCATCTTAAACTTCGTTTTAGGTTCATATGTTTTAGGTCAATAGAATGTTATAAAATGGAATTAATTGGTTAGTTTAATCAATGAGTTTAAATAAATATAGATGTGTGTATATATATATATACAGTGGGTACGGAAAGTATTCAGACCCCCTTAAATTGTTCACTCTTTGTTATATTGCAGCCATTTGCTAAAATCATTTAAGTAATTTTTTTTTTCCTCATTAATGTACACACAGCACCTCATATTGACAGAAAAACACAGAATTGTTGACATTTTTGCAGATTTATTAAAAAAGAAAAACTGAAATATCACATGGTCCTAAGTATTCAGACCCTTTGCTCAGTATTTAGTAGAAGCACCCTTTTGATCTAATACAGCCATGAGTCTTTTTGGGAAAGATGCAACAAGTTTTTCAGGGGATCCTCTGCCATTCCTCCTTGCAGATCCTCTCCAGTCTGTCAGGTTGGATGGTAAACGTTGATGGACAGCCATTTTTAGGTCTCTCCAGAAATGCTCAATTGGTTTAAGTCAGGGCTCTGGCTGGGCCATGCAAGAACAGTCACAGAGTTGTTGTGAAGCCACTCCCTCGTTATTTTAGCTGTGTGCTTAGGGTCATTGTCTTGTTGGAAGGTAAACCTTCGGCCCAGTCTGAGGTCCTGAGCACTCTGGAGAAGGTTTTCGTCCAGGATATCCCTGTGCTTGGCCGCATCCATCTTTCCCTCGATTGCAACCAGTCTCCGGTCACTGCAGCTTGAAAAAACACCCCACACACAGGATGCTGCCCACCATGCCTTCACTGTGGACGGTATGGACAGGGGAGAGCAGTGCCGGTTTTTCTCCACACATACAGCTTAGAATCGGCCACAAAGTTCTATCTTGGGCATCATCACCAGAGATCTATTTTCACCATCTTGGAGTCCTTTCAGGTGTTTTTTCATGTGTCTTTTACTGAGGAGAGGCTTCCGTCGGGCCAATCTGCCATAAAGCCCCGACTGGTGGAAGGCTTCAGTGATGGTTGACTTTCTACAACTTACTCCCATCTCCCAACTGCATCTCTGGAGCACAGCCACAGTGATCTTTGGATTCTTCTTTACCTCTCTCACCAAAGCTCTTCTCCCCCGATAACTCGACGGGCCAGCTCTAGGAAGGGTTCTGGTCATCCCAAACGTCTTCCATTTAAGGATTATGGAGGCCACTGTGCTCTTAGGAACCTTAAGTGCAGCAGAAATTTTTTTGTAGCCTTGGCCAGACCTGTGCCTTGCCACAATTCTGTCTCTGAGCTCATCAGGCAGTTCCTTTGACCTCATGATACTCATTTGCTCTGACATGCACTGTGAAATGTAAGGTCTTATATAGACAGGTGTGTGGCTTTCCTAATCAAGTCCAATCAGTATAATCAAACAAAGCTGGACTCAAATGAAGGTGTAGAAACATCTCAAGGATGATCAGAAGAAATGGACATCACCTGAGTTAAATATATGAGTGTTGGTTTTTTTTTCCCCACAGCAAAGGGTCTGAATACTTAGGACCATGTGATATTTCAGTTTTTCTTTTTTAATAAATCTGCAAAAATGTCAACAATTCTGTGTTTTTCTGTCAATATGGGGTGCTGTGTGTACATTAATGAGGAAAAAATTAACTTAAATGATTTTAGCAAAAGCCTGCAATATAACAAAGAGTGAAAAATTTAAGGGGGTCTGAATACTTTCCGTACCCACTGTATATACAGTAGTCAACATTTGAATTGGATCAAAAATGTTCATTAAAGTTGTCCTAAGACAAGAACGCATTTTGGTTTTAGGTTTTAGGACAACTTTGATGAAAGGTTTTGATCCACTTCAAATGTTGACTACTGTACATATATATACACATGTTTAGATGTATAAGTTATTTACATAACATATGTCTTTACAGTGTAAAGATTTTACCCCTTCCAAGGCTGTGTGTATGCGCAAATGCTTTTGTGTTTTATATGCTTGTCAATACTTCCGTTTTGTACGTAATATTTAGATGAACTGAACAAATAAGGAGCCAAAATAAGACACTGAACACAATGCTAGTTTGTTAGAGTGGGCTGATCACCATTAGACCTTTCATTCATGTTTTTGTTTAGACTCCAGGTCATTTTGTTCCACTACCGTTGCTTTAGTAAGCCATGTCTGTGTCTGTTAATGACAATGCTAACGTTAAATTATATGAAAACGTTCTCCAAATGTGTTGTGTGCTGTGTTCTATCTATTATCTTTCATTAGGACAGTACAAACATGATTAATATGAAAACGTAAATTATGGAACAAAGCATTCTCTCATACAATAGAGGGAAAAGGAAGAAAGAGCAGAGAGCTTGGCTGTAGCTTTTGCTGTCTGGAGTGAGTCACATCTTTTCTCTTACCACTGTTAAACAGTTAGCAAGACTTTGCTAATTATTTAATGCAAACACAGTCTATTTACATTATGAGGAATTAGCCTTTGTATACAGCAGGAGAATTAATAGAACCATACCATGGACCATATATCTCAACATTACATCATTCTCTCATTGCTTGTGGACTACACAGCCTGTTGTAATCATGGTTGTCTTCTCGCCTGCTCTTGTGTAAAAATCACTCTCTTTGGAAGGACTGCTTCGTGTAAACTCTCAAAGGTAAAAAAGTGTCACGCAATTTTTGAGTGGAGCATCTTGTGAATTCAGCTTCACAATACACTATGTACTGCATCTTTGATATTTAAGCTGCATAATTATTGTAGTTAAAAGTTTGTAAAATGTGATACATGGTGTCAGAAATCATGCATTTCACGTGTTCTGTCTTTCGCTTTAAACTGAAAAATGACTCACTCTTGTGTCACTTAAGACTTTGTGTAACTTTTTCATGTGAAACAAGAAAGATGTATACAGAAAAAGGCATGTTCTACATAGTATATATAGGAAAAAGTCACAAAGTCTTGTATTTTATTCAAAGTCTTGTATTTTATTTTGTTCCAACACCAGCTTTCATAACAATTTTGTTAATGTTAGTCTATATATTGTGATATTACATAAAAAATTTTATATATATAGCAGAATTGGAGATTTGACCCAATGAAATAATATATATATATAATATATATATATATATATATCTAATATAAAAGTATTTGTTAACAGAAGGCAATAACTAGGATGCTTTTTTCCCCTTCTCTGTTTCAACATGCCCTTGATGTCTCCCTGCTGCCTGTTGCCCTTTCTCTTCCTTCCTTCCTTCTTTCTATCCATTTGTAAACACGGGGCATTGCATTATTGAGTGCAGAAGCAAAAATCTATTATAACAAAAAGAAAGCAGATGAGATGGACATGACCGTTGACGGTGCAGTGATGCTGGAAGCTGATGTGACATTCCCGGACCCAGCACCACTTATCATTATGTGCTTTCATCTCCTCACCCCCCCCCATACACACACAGTTTCTTCCGGTTCCCATGGAATCCATTTCATGTAATTAAAGACACTCGAATGAAATGGCCCCACTGGAGAAGTGGCTTTCAGCAGGGAGAGTGGAAGTGCCTCAAGGAGCCATCCTCGGGCCGTTCTCAGATGGTCCGCCGAGGGCTCTGCCACGGCGTGGATCAATATCATCTCAGTTATTAATATCAAAAGCATATTACTTTGTTTTGCGCCTGGCAGTGTGCCAAAGCTCCGGGGCCCCGGCCACCATTCCCCCCTGGCCATTTACCAAGCCCATAATTTACTTTGGTGAGTTTTTAAGGTATTGTTTTGTCAGGGCCAATCAGGGCTGAGTAACAAATGATCCAAGCGGAGTGGTGGGAAGCCCATCCGTAAGTGGCACACGTGGCCAAACTCATTTTTGAAAGTTTCATGTCAATTACTCTCGTCCTTGACTCGCAGGAGAGTCGGGACTGGGGTGGAGAAAGGGAGGGGAGGTCAAACGGGAGTGATGGCCCCCTTGCCTCCCTCTCTGGGATGAGGTCACAACACTAACAAGTGTCCCAGGGACAAAATTAGACATGACGTTACCTTTGATTGGTGCATCGAATTAAGGTTACGGAATGAGAAACAAAAAATATCGAGCACTTAAAGCAAGAAGAGGCATTGATTTTTCCTGATGCGTTTACCTCATACAGTTAGTCCACCTCAGGGGACCATGGGTAGACACGTCGAGTATAACGCCACAGAGGGGAACTCAAAGCCTATATGAGATCCTGCCACATTTGTTATAAATGACAATGTAATTTGCCTCTTTTGTTTACTTTCCATCTGCTCATCATTAATAACCTTGGTCTGTGTCTATACAGTAGCAGCACATAATCACAGCCTGATTAACTACCGACACACTACTCCACAATTCAAATCATTTGACTTGCTCATGTTCTGCTGAAATGTTGAGGCATTGTGTTTTATAGTATGAAACTAAGTAAGTAGTGACATAAATCATAGTAAATGTTTATTTTCCTTGTTACTACTTTACTTGTGTTTGTACTAGTGTTTACTATGATGTAATTAAATTTTTCTGTCCACCCCTTCATATATATATATGTATTAGAGCCATTACTCCAGTTTAGAAATATGATTTGGTGCTCAAGAAACATCAGTGTTGAAAACATTTATAACGCTTAATATTTTTGTGGAAACTGTGATACTTTTTTTCAGGAAAAGAAACGTCTAGGTTACGTATGTAACCCTCGTTTCCTGACCGACGAAATTGGGATCTCGCTTAGAGGGACCAATCTACTTCGAGTGTAAACTAAACGAGCCAATGACAGTTGGCGTGCATTATGCATAAGCTGTGCTGATCACAGCTTGAGTAGAACGTAGGCAGCAGGGCGGTGCATTATTCAGGTTTCGTGAGGAGCCGAAGACGAGTGACCCGGCCGTCAGCGGTGGTACAGGATTGCTGTGGCGAAGGGCGTGACGTCTCCGTTCCCTCCTCAGGGACCGAGGGTTACATACGTAACCCGAGACGTTCCCTTTCAGTCGGTCACTCTCGACGTCACGTCGGAGGACCGACGAAATTGGGATCCTACCAAAGGGCCACAGCTACTGCCCCTTCCAGTGTCCTGTGGAAGCCACCTGAACCCCTATTTTTTGGCGTAGGCCAGGGACTGCACAAGAGGACAAGCTACTGCTACTATGGCACTACCCAAAGAGTAAGACTGTATGACACTGGGAAAACGTACCCGTTCTACTTGGAACAGGGGCGTTACGGCAGCTCGAACCTTCCGAAGTAGGTTCGGAAGCATACACACATATGGACATCCCTTAGGTGCCTATGGAAGAATGGAGGTGATTGAACCCTCTTGGAATGGCAACCCTAACCCTAAGTCTGCCGGGGAAACACGGGCTCAAGGCTATACCGTGGACTTTACACATATGAGATCCACTTAGGTCTTACATATGGAACCCAACCTTCTACCGGTTCTCGAGTATTCAACGAGTGAAGGCCTGGCGCCGGACACTCCGCCATGTCTGGCTGCCGAGGGGACGGAGGAGCTCGACAGGGTCTACTATATGGACTCTCTGGATTTTTTTTGCAAGCCGACCCGAAGCCGGGGTTTCTCAGTGCTTCTACCCGTTTGAGGTGCGAACACAGGAGGATACCGGCTTCCACACGAAGGCTATAGAATCTAGCGAATGTGTAGGGGTCGCCCAGCCCGCAGCCCTAAAAATATCTGTCAGCCACGAGCCAACGCCCAGGAGGATGCAACACCTCTAGTTGAGTGAGCTTGCAACCTGAGCGGGCTGGGCACACCCTGTGCCTGATAAGCCAGTGTGATGGCATCCACAATCCAGTGGGCAATCCTCTGCTTAGAGATGGCATTTTCCTTCTGCCGGCCTCTGTGACAGACAAGAGCTGGTCTGAGGTCCTGAACCTTTGCGTCCGGTATACGTAGCACCTTAAGGCTCGGATGGGACAGCGCAAAACTAGGGCTGGGTCTACCTCCTCCGAGTGCAGAACTTGAAGGTTCACCACCTGATCCCTGAAGAGAGTAGCGGGAACCTTGGGCACGTAGCTGGGCCGGGGCCTCAGGGTTACCTGGGAATCAGCCGGCACGAACTCTAGGCACGAATCGTTGACCAAAAATTTGTGCAGGTCCCCTACCCTCTTGATGGAGGCCAATGCTAGCAGGAGAAAAGTCTTCATTGAAAGGAACTTCAACACAACCGCCTGCAAAAAGGCTCAAATGAGCCCTGCTGTAGTACCGTGAGCACTAGAGTCAGGTCCCAAGAGGGTTTAACCTTCTCGCCCCCTTAAGGAACCTGATGACCAGGTCATGCTTACCTACCAACTTCCCTTCCACGGGGTCGTGGTTAGCAGCGATTGCACAACATAAACTTTAAGGGTGGAGGGAGACAGCCTTCGCTCAAACCCTTGCTGCAAAAAGGACAGCACAACACCGATCGGGCATCTCCGGGGGTCTTCTCGGCGAGAAGAACCCCTCAACGAACAGGTTCCACCTTCAGAGTAAGTAAACTACCTTTTGGGGTAGGCCACTCAGAACCTCTGCGTCCCGTCCAGGGACCGGACATGAAGTTTCCAGAGGTCTGGACGCGGGTGCCAAAGGGTGCCCCGTCTCTGAGTCAGTAAATCCTCCTCAGAGGAATCGGCCAAGGAGGGGCTGTCGAGAGGAACATTAGTTCCGGGAACCAGGTCCAGGAAGGCAAACAGGGTGCCACCCGCAGGACCTGCTCCTCGTCCTCCCTGAACTTGCACAGCAACTGTGCAAGAAGGCTCACTGGGGGAAACGCATACTTGCGACGGCCCCGCGGCCAGCTGTGTGCCAGACGTCCGTGCCGAGTGTTCCCTCGGTCAGGGCGAAGAACAACTGGCAGTGAGAGGTTTCTGGAGAGGCAAACAGGTCTACCTGAGCGGCTCTGAAACATCCCCAAACCAGCTGGACCGTCTGGGGATGGAGTTGCCATTCTCCCGGGAGCGCAGCTCGAGACAGCTTGTCGGCTGCCGGTTGAGCAGCCCAGGAATGTGAACAGCACGAAGCGAACTCAGATGCTTCTGACTCCAAAGAAGGAGGTGGCGGGCGAGTTGCAACATGCGACGGGAGCGCAGACCACCCTGTCGGTTGATGTACGCAACGGTCGCTGCGTCCATGCGGACTAGTACATGCTTGCCTCGTAAGCGCCCTTTGAGACGGCCCCGGGCAAGGTGCACTGCCAGCAACTCGAGGCAGCCAGTGCAGTTGGGGCCCCGTCCAAACCCCTGACTGCAAGCCCGTTGTAAGTGGCCCCCCAGCCGGTGGTTGAGGCATCCGTGCAAACCACAGAATGCCTGGAGACCTGCTCCAGGGGCACTCCTGCCCGGAGGAACGCAAGGTCTGACCACGGGGTGAAGGTTTGGCGGCAGGCCGGTGTAACTTGGACCCGGAAGGTGCCGCATTGCCACACCCACCTCGGGACTCAGCCATGGAGCCAGTGCTGCAGTGGTCTAATATGGAGCAGCCCCAGCGGCGTGACAGCCGCCGTAGCTGCCATATGCCCCAGGAGCCTCTAAAACTGTTTCGCGCGGACGCCATCACCTGCCACTCCCCCTACCGAGTCCCCCTCCAACAAGGACAAGAGACCAACCCTCTGCGTCGGGGAGAGTTTGTTTTTTCCCAGTTGACCTGAAGGCCCAACAGTCTGAGGTGTGAGAGCACCAAATCCCTGTGTTCGCACAACTGATCCCGAGACTGCTTCATCGAGGTAGTTGAGAATGCGAATGCTCTGTTCTCTCAAGGGAACAAGGGGTACCTCCGTAACTTACGTGAAGACACAGGGCAACAGGGACAGCCCGAAGGGCAAGACCTTGTACTGATATGCCCGTCCTTCAAACGCAAACCGCAGAAATGGTCTGTGGCGCGGAAGGATCGAAACATGAAGTACGCGTCCTTCAGGTCGACCACTGCAAACCAATCTTGGACGGATTGCACCCAGATGCGTTGCCAGGATTGGTTGTAACCCACCGCCTTTCTTGGGTACAATGAAGTAGGAGCTGTAAAACCCCGTCTTCATATCGGCTGGAGGGACCGGCTCTATCGCATCCTTCGCCAGTAAGACTGCGATCTCCGCACGCAAGACAGAAGCATCGGCCGCCTTCACTGTCGTGAAGCGGATGCCACTGAACTTGGGTGGGGGACGCCGGGCGACTGAATCGCATAGCAGAGCCTGACGGTTCGAAGGAGCCATCAAAACGGGCTGGGTAGGCTCCCAGACAAGTCTCCCCAGGACACCGCGCAGTGCGCATCAAACAGGACAGCAGCCGTGGGAAAAACGCAGGGACACGGCTCGGGCGTCTCGTAGCCGGTCCGAGGCGGGGTCTGGTTGTGTGTAACACTGACCTGCGTTTGAACAGAGGGTGCGTGGGTAGTCCGTTGGTTTGTCATCCCGATCCGCCCACTGCTGCTCACTGGTGAGAGAGGAGGGTGAGTATGATACGCACTAGGTTGTCCACAACCTCCCGTCCCCTCTGGGGACCCAGAAATGGAGGAATTGCTCTTTGTCGAGTATTTTGGTACCACCGATCGAGAGGTCAGTGGTGGAAAAAGATTAAAAGATTCTCCGCCCGGCCCTCCTCGGGGGAGGGAGTGGTGTGCTTACCATATCCTGAAGAGCACGTCCCTCCACCTCTAGGTCGCCCGTCTCCGGGCCTCTTGCTCTCTCGCTTGCCACCAGGTTTGGCGGGGCCTGGACGGGCGGGACGGCTGCCCTGCGACCGGCTCCACAGCACAGCTTGCTGGAGGCCGCAGGAGCTCTGCTCTTGTTTTGGCGGTGGAAGGGGGGCCGCCCTCGGCGACGGGAGCAGCTGCACACCGGCAGGGTGTACCTGATGGCCTCAGTCTGCTCTGGTCAGCGGAGAACAGCTGGGCACGTTCTCCACCGTGTCACCGACAGCCGGCTGGGACACGGGGACGTTCAAGCAATAGTGTCTTCGTCCGTATAGAGCATGTCAGCCACCCCCCCCCCCCCCCCCCGCCCAGCCGAATTGCTCTCCCGGACCAACATAGTGGACATCACAAACCCAAGACCGCGCCGTAACCTTCGTCGCTCGTGGCGCGAGGTCCGCCGCGGTGCGGAGTTCTCTCTGAACTTCCGGGTCGTGACCACCCTCGTGCAAGTCCCTCAGTGCCTTGGCCTGGTGCACTTGCAATCACGCCGTAGCGTGTAAGGCGGAGGAAGCTTCTCCACTGGTCGTATAGGCATCGCTGGCCAGTCGAGTACCTACCGACCCGGGAGGGGAGGCACGGTTCTCTCTGCCGGCTGGAGGCGGTATTAGGACACAACTGAATCGCAACCGACCGCTCCACCGGGGGAACACTTGTAACCCCCTGACTGCCCCACCATCGAGGGTGGTGAGGGAGGAGGATCCAACTAATCAGTTTCCGGCAGTAAAAAGGTGCCGTCCACGACCTGTTGAGCTCCTCATGCACCTCCGGGAAGAAAGGCACCGAGGTGGGGCGCTGAGAACCAGCGCGGACCACCCCGAGAACCAATCGTGCAACCTGGAGGGCTCGGGACACGGTGAAAGTCTTCACTCGAGCCCTACCCCACGGCGGCCAGGGAAAGCATAGCCATTATTTCTGGATCCGATCCAGGCAATGCTACGGTCCCGGAGGAGAGCAGCGCAACCGAATCTTCCTCTCCAGAAAGCTCACCCTCCGATGCTGCAATCGACATCCGATCGTCGGGGGGAGCCTCGGAAGAAACAGGTGGTACCCCCCGGAAGGGTCCAGCCCACTCTTCCTGAGAGCTCCGCTGGTTTCGAAGTGCCGGCGGGCTTGGGCATCCCCTTTCTCTCTTAGGGGAATTCCTCACCGTGACCGTAAGACCAGTCCGCCCACCGCCAGAAAAAGAGTCCCGGCTGCCACGAGGGAACCCACCCCCCCCCCCCCCCCCCCCACACCCCCCCCCCCCCCCCCACCCCCCATAGATCTGGGCAGTGGACGGGCACTTCGCCCATGCAGGTAACGGAGTGTCCGCAACTCGAGATGGTCATACCTCCGCAATGGGCGCAGGAGCCATCCACGGGGAAAGCCACCTCAGAGTGCTTCATGAGGCACCGAGATGGCAGCGATCGTGACCATCACCAGCGGCAGGGAACGTCCGCATCCAGTACGGGGATACGGTGTCTATAGCAATACCACATCGTCTTTATAAAGACGTAAGTTCCAAGTTGCCAAGCAAGTTCTTTAAAAAGACGCACCGAAATTGTCGGGTTAGGGGAAAAAGCTCTATTAGCATGCGGAGGCGCACAGGGGGAGATGAACATCTGCACACAAACAGGGGGTAGTGCGCCGATGTTTGCAACCCACTGACACGGAACACCACCGCTGGAAGTGCCGTCCACCAACAACGAAGAGCTATTCAAGAGCGCGATGACTCGTTCAGTCTTTCTATCAGTAGAGGTAGTCAGGCGCAGAACGATGTGATTTTTTTTTTTTTTTTTTTTTTTTGTTTTTTTTTTTTTTTTTTTTTTTCTTTTTTTTTTTTTTTTTTTTTTTTTTTTTTTTTTTTTTTTTTTTTTTTTTTTTTTTTTTTTTTGATTTTTTCTGTCTCACTCGGCTCCGAAGCCGAAAAGCTGAATATGCGCTGCACCTGCTGCCTACTTTTACTCACGCTGTGATCAGCAGCAGCTGAATGCAATAATCACATGCCAATGTGCATTGGCTCGTTTAGTTTACATTCGAAGTAGATTGGTCCCTCTAAGCGAGAATCCAATTTCGTCGGTTATCCGACGTGACGTCGAGAGTGACCGACTGAAAGGGAACTGCATTTATTTGAAATAAAAATCTATAAATTACTTTTGATCAATGTAATGTGTTCTGGCTAAATAAAACACAGAAAATAAAATATAAATAAAATAAAATAAATAAATAACAATAGACACAATAAATAAACTAATTAAATTTAAACAATTAAAAAAATTACAATTAATGTTTTTGTTCATGAATCAGATTACATTGGAAGCATTATATTTTGAGTTCAGCCATATTATGTTCAGATCAATAGAAAGATGTTCCTTATTATTTCACGGTACATGTTTTTTCATCACACTTAATATACTGCAAACTCGTGTGCACATTCATATTCCTGTTTTGATTAACTTTAGCATACTTAAAGTAGTTGAATGTAATGCGAGCAAGATTTATTTTTATTTATTTATTTTGTGTACATAACCCACTATCTTTCTCGGTTAACAAAAAAACAATGTAATATTGGCCTATTTTAGTGAAATAGGGGTTTGATAACTGAATTTTGACTTGCAATTAGTTGGAGCTCCTGGGTATTTGTTTTCTACCCTGTCGTGCCACATCAGGTTGACATTTGGGAGTTGAAACCCACTGTAGTGGAATACCCAGCCCACCTCTCGGCCCTTTACCCCATGTGCCCCACCCCTCAAAGGACTGATGAAAGGTCTCAGCACGGCAATACATATGAATATTTCAATTAGAATTAAATATTAATGGGTTTGCATTTGTTGTGTCGCATGTGTTTTGTTCTCCCCTCTCCTCCTCCTTTCTTTCTTTTGTCTACATTCTCACCTTTGTTTTTTTTTTCTTGTTTTTGTCTTGCATCAAATTTTCATACAGTTAATCAGATGCGGAGAGGGCCTGCATTTGAGATGGGAGACGAGGAAATGTTGGAAGAAAGTGAGGAAGAGAAAATGTGTGAGAGAAAAAAGATTGTGTTGGTGTGATAATATGGGGAGGTGGTGGGGTGGGAAGGTTTAACAGCTGTAAAAGGTTACATCTCTGTCGGAACATTTGGCCTGCCACAATCAGGGTTGCAGCTTGCTTTACGCCCCATATTGATACCTCTCGCTGGGGTCCCAGGGACGGCTGCATTGCTGGCACGGGCGCTAATTTATGCTCCTGTAGGGGTGCTTGCCGCCAGTTGCGAGAAGCACAGGTCTATAAACACTTCCTCCGCATTCCAAAGTGAGAGACAAGAGACTAAAGATTGTCATCCTGGTAAACAAATGCAGAAAAAACAGATGCGGCACGCAAATGCTGAAAGTGGAAAGGTGCCGGAGGCGGTGTGTTTTGGAGGTGAACAACAGCACTAGTGGTACAGTGGAAAAAAAAGGAAAAGTATGTTTTCCGTGGTAAAGACATTCTAGCAGACGTGTAGAAAATTAATTTGGTTTCTGTGGCTTTTGATGAAAAACTGCTAAAAAAAAAAACTCTAAAAGGAGCAAATAATTAAATCAATTGTTAAGAACAAACTAAATTTGTTTAAATTCAAACTCATAATACACTTTATTTAGCAGATGCCTTTTTATTCCAGATAATTAACAGTACAATGTAGCAGGAACAGTTCGTTATCTGAGGAAGTTCACTGTACATATTTTTATTATTTGAAATGTCTGAAATGATTTGAAATGATACAGATTTCATGGTTTTGAGTATGATGACACCATGTATTTATGTTTACATTATGTACCCACCCACACAAATATACATACATATATACATATTGGTAGATGTCAGTATATGTTTAAGGTACAAAACTTGAGCGCTGTTGGATTTACCTGTTTATTTATTTATTTATTTTTCTTTCTGAAATTAGAGTTTTAAACT
Organism: Sinocyclocheilus anophthalmus; assembly: GCA_018155175.1. Taxonomy (NCBI): domain Eukaryota; kingdom Metazoa; phylum Chordata; class Actinopteri; order Cypriniformes; family Cyprinidae; genus Sinocyclocheilus; species Sinocyclocheilus anophthalmus. The sequence continues at coordinate 358,463 of JADLZN010011443.1, forward strand.
GTAAAATGTACAGTTTTTTCTGCAAATATTTGCACATTTACTGTATTTTCACAGAAATATTCTAGCTACAACAGCTGCCATTTGTTTTTCTCTAAAAACAGCAGAATTTTGTCCAGTGTATAGTGTGTTTGTCAATCTTAAATCTGTTTACATGCAACAAAAACTAAATTGTAGAATAGGGACTTGTTAGTGAAACCTGCTAGTATTTTTTTAACCAAGTCTAGTATTCTCACTACCTTGGCAGAACCGGCCTTACCCACACAAACCCTCATACTGCACAGTGGGAAGTTGTAACTGAGGTTACAGAAATGCTTTTCGAATTGCGTCACTGTAGGACTAAGAATTGCTTTCTGAATAAAATAGTGTTGTACCTGAACAAGCAAAAGACTGATCCATTATCTCAAGGCAAGCTGTTGTTGTGGTAGGTACGTTTGATTAGACACAGAAGTACAGTAGCGTGTCCATAAGACATTAGCATCTCATAAATGAGAATGGAAGTTTATAATAGTTCACCTTTTTATCAGTCTGTCTGGGTTTTATTTTGTTTAGCTTTCTTTAGGGGAGGAGGGTTAACCAGGAGAAAATAACCAACAAACTAGCAGACTTGTCTAAGCTCAGCGAAATGGAAAATAAAGATAAATATCTCAATCTCTCTGTCTATCCAGATCAGGAAAAAAGTTAATTTAAACATTTCACTCCTCTTCCTTGGTGTCATTTTGTCCTCATTAACCCTCATTGTGCTAGAAAATATTAATAATAGTGAAGTGATTGAATCAAATATTGATATGGAAAAGTAATGGAAACACAAATTGTGCAGTCAAAAGTCCAAGAATTATACATTGTAATGTTTTGACCAATAGCTTAAAAGATAAAGAGCAATAATCAGTGGTGTCTTGCAGGAAATGCAACCAAAAGAAACAACAGTTTGCCTATCTCTCAGATTGAATAAAGACTGCATTACAAGGATTACAAGGGTACTTTCCGCTGCTGGCAAAAGCTGAAGTCTTCACAAAGAAGATATTGTGTCCTCTCTTTTTCTGAATAGACCTCTAGCTGTATCATTAATTGCATTTTTAATTGTGCGTGTGCCAGGCATTAGCTACAGTTCTTTCTTTTGAAGAATGAGGGGTATGCATGTGGCATTTCTGCATTTGTAGCTTCTGCAAAGTGACTCTGTAAGTCTGAATCTTGTGTTATAAATGAACTGTATCTTATTAATCATTTTATTATATCAAATGTTTTTATATTTTTATTTTTCAATTTTATTAAATACATTTAGGCCTATTTATTTTATAAGTTTTTTTATTTTATTTATTGTTTTGTTTTGTGAAACTGTCATGGATGTGTGATTAAAACTCCAGTTAACTCACCCTAAGTATTCTTTTACTACCGAAGCCTGTATATATGATAACTCAAAAGTTCATTTATTAATGGGAGGGCATGTCTTTGAGTAGACTGATATCATTTCTTGAATGCAGCTCAGTCTCTCAATTTGTCAAATTTAAATTCATGTGTCCCGCCTTTGCCTTTGCGCTTCTGAGTTCCCATTGAGGTCAGACACACAACAACAAACAACAGCCAAACTTTCCTGCCATCTTAGCCTTCATTATGCCAGGTCCAGACTCTCTCTCTAACTCCCTTTCTTTCTCTTTTCAAACTCTCAGACAAGATGTATGCTGGTGGCCAGGTGGAGGGTAGTGATGGAGGTGTGGGGAGAGAAGGAGGAGGAGGAGGGCTGGGCAAAAAAAAATCAATAGCGTCTCTGTTTGAAGTTTTCTGAGAGACTTCCAGAGGAAGATGCTCTTGTCAGGGTGATAGATACGTGGGGTGAGGAGGACCGGCTAGGCCCGAGCGGAGGCTCACCTTTTTAAGTGGGGCCCTAATAATAAAAGCCCATGAATAAAACATTGTGCAAGCTGCGGAAGCTGCATTAGCACCGCCGCTCGGTTATAAATGATCCCTGTGCCCGAGCACCATTCCGGTAAAAGCCCACAGCATCACTTTAAAGAGAAGAAGAGCCCGAGGAAGATGGAGATAGATTGATATGTGTGTATATTTATTTATTTATATGTTTCTTAGCAGGACTAAAAAGAATAAATAAGGGAGCGAACGTGGCTAGAGTGGGACAGCTATTGTTCATTTGCTACCAAGCCGCTAATTTTGCAAACTGGAATGTGTACATGTGTGTGTTTTTTGTATTTGAGATGTGCTGTTGTTGTTGTGATTCCAGATCCAGACTACTCTGACCTTGAGCTCAGGTATGTGCCTGATGGAGAGACCATCACCAGTATACTTTCACTCACTCCAAGTTTTTATTTACAGAAATGCTGGCTGAGCAGGCCCGGATTGGCAAATCGGGAGCACCGGGAGGATTCCCGGTGGGCCGGTCTGTTTTTTGGCTGCTAGGGCCAGTGTTGTCATGCCACTGGGTTGAACTATGCTGTTTCTAGGCTGCCTGCACTCATTGCAGCCCCACATTTTTATCTATTTTCTCGCTGGCCATATTATTATTTTCACCAGATCATATCAGTAACAAATTCTCAATTGGTAACTAAAATAGACTGAGATAACTATCTCTTTTGTTTGCGCAAACTCGTTCGTTTTATTTGATGAACATTAGGCGTTTAGGAAGGCTTTAGACCAAGCGGATTCACAGCCAGCGGGACTCGCGCTAACTGCAACCCTTCACCGTCCGCTTTTTTTATTTACAATCAGTTTAAGCGGATGCAACTTATTGATCATGAGCCCAATATCCAGCACGGCAGGAAAACATTTAATCTACCTGAGGGAAGACGTCTTTCATTGTAAGTTAATGCTGTTAAATAAAGAGGGGAGGGGAAATGCATTACAAAAATAATAATAATAATAATACTTCTTGCGTAGGCTATTCTTAAACTTGGACCTCATTATTGAAGTAAAAATCCAAGCACCAGAAGCAACCCACACTCAAGTTTTCTTTAATTGAAAAATATGCATTTTCATTCATTCAAAGGCTATATGGTTGCAATAATATTTTAGTTCAAAACTTTAAGTGCCATTGTTTAAAAAAAAATGCTTGATTGATTGACGTTTCATAGACCTTCAGTTTCAAATTTCATGCCATTTGTAATTTCACAGTATTTTCACCTCCTCAATTACACGTGTGTAGTCACAATTCTATAATTTACTCAGGCCGATGACATTTTTTGTATGACATTTAAATTTCTGAGAACTTTTTAACTGCAGGCAGACTTAAGCCTACATTATGGTACAGTACAAATATTTGGAACATCCCTTATTCTATCCCTTATTTTCTACAAGAATAAACACTATTTTCTTAAAAAAATAAGATAAAGAATCCCAATTGTCCCTTATTTTCCATTTCTTATGTTAATTGGCAATGATGACGTAATTATCTTTTGACTCCCCTGACAGCGGAATCTTGCTCCAAAAAAAAAAGAGTCATTGTTGGAGATATGCCAGCAAAAAATAATAGATAAAAAATTTATAATAGAAAGCGCAAAGGTGGCACTGAAAAGGCCATTCAAAAACAAAAAAAAACAAAACAAAGTGGGCCGGTCTAAGGCATGAAACTCCAGGGCTGAAAATGAGTCCCACTCCGGCCCTGTGGCTGAGGCTCAGTTGGTACTCGAACTAGATGTTGGAAATATGTTGAAAAATTAGCTATAGTCCCTTTAAAGGCGTGTTTTTATTTATGGAAATTTTGGCTTTTGTTCTGCTGGATCTCGAACAAGATTTTAGAATGTTGTCGAAAAATTAGCTCCAGACACCTTAAAGGAATGATTCACCAAAAATGAACATCATTTGTTGTCATTTAAGCACCCTCACTTTGCTCCAGACTTTCTTTTTTCTGTAGAAAATGAAAAAAAGAGAGAATGTGCTAGCCTAACTTGGTTCATGTATGTAACAAACCTGATATGTTGCATCTAAAGACGCCATATTCAAATGGTTGCTTTTCATCACGCAAAGCTATAGTATAGCATCAAAATACTTAAAATATAGTGTTTAAGTTGTATTTCCAAGTTTCACAAAACTTTTAGGGAGCTTTTTTTCGTTAATTTATGAGCTTAAAAGCCCTTTACTTTTATTATATGTAAAAACGTCTCGGGTTTCTTATGTAACCATGTTTCCCGGATAGGGAACGAAACCTGCGTCCTCTAGGGGTCGCTATGGGGAAACGCCTCGTCGTGACCCGTGTCTGAAACATAAATTGAAAAAACACCAACTCGCTGTCCGGCGACAGCCATGACGTCACTACCATCGCGACTAGTACAAAATAGGCGCCGGCAGCACACATCATTCACTTCTTCGTCTAAAGCTTGCGTCCACAGCATGGCAAGAAAACTAGAGGACGCAGCGTCTCGTTCCCTACTCAGGGAACCATAGTTACATAAGTAACCCGAGACGTTCCCTTTCATGGGACCTTCGAACTGCGTCCTCTAGGGGTCGCAATGGGTAATGGTATACCCACGCCACCATGCTGAGGGGAGTGCAAGCCAGAACCATGGCGAGCACTAAGAACCCACTCTACCATATTGCTATGGGAGTTGCCCCTGGGACTTTAGACGGCTGTAAGTGACATTATTCCCTACGGCCAAAGACCTAGGCTACATAACCCAAAAAACTGACATGTTAGGGCCAGACTCCTGGGCCCGGAGTAGAGCTCAAGGCTTGGAATCATAAATAGATTCCTTTAAGGGAATACGACCAAGAGCTTAGAATCATACTAAGTCTTGGCCTGTCACAAAGGGGCTACCGCACGTTTCTCTTTGCATTTGTGCAGAACTGTCTCAAACTATCTTACGTCATACCCTGTTAAAGTAGGTATCCAGAGGATAGGATACACACAGTAGGTGGAGTGGTGTCCAAGGCGGAACCGGGGTTTTAAACCCCTCAAAAAGAGCACGAAGTCTTGCGCGTAGCTCTTACCATACAGGATTTTTTAGAAAAGTGGGCAAAGCATAACTTGCACACTTACCACTTATGTGTATTTTAGAAAGTGGGCAAAGCATAACTTGCACACTTACCACTAATGTGGATTTTAGAAAAGTGGGCAAAGCATAACGTTCACTACACTTGCATACCGTTCTAGGGTTTCTCGTGGCACCCTGAAAGAGCAGTCCATAGATAGAAATAGTGCATCCCCAAAAACGCTATGTCTACGTCTATAATGCTGGAGTGGCTAGCAGTAGATCTGTAGCTGGGGGAGAACATCCAGCTCTCCATGGAGAGGGAGCTCAACCTACAGCATGTTCCCATGGTGGAACAGTTAGCAGTTATTCAGCTGAGGGAGCAAAACACTCAGTTCTCAATCCGAGACGGGACTCGACCTGCAGCATGTTCCAAAGCTGGAACAGCTAGCAATAATTTACTTATCTGTGGGAGCAACACACCCAGTTCTCAATTGAGAGGGGGGCTCGGACCTACAGCATGTTCCAATTCTGGAATGGCTAGCAGTAGTTTACCTTGCTGAGGGAGCACAAACCCAGCTCTCACCGAGCGGGGGGGGGGGGGGGGCTCGACCTGCAGCATGATTGAAAAATCAGAGGGGTAAGCATACTGCAGTCTAGCCAGACTCTCATTCCAGGTAACCCTTTTGATAAAAGGGGAGCATTGTTTCAATACTACCACGAGGACAGCCCATTGAGTGAGGAATCCAACTCCTCAGAGAGGATAATCGCTCGAAAGAAACATCATACTCACAATATCCCTCAATGGTGAGGGGGGTGATGCCTAAAGGGGATATCCTGGTGATCGGGAAACCCCTCAGGGCGACCCCGATACGGTAGACCAGTCAGGGTAGCATGAAGCGTAACCCCAGCCCGGACATCCAGGAAATTTTTTGCAGTGACACCGGGGACCTGATAATCACAAACTCCCGCAGAAGCCTGTGTTATGGCCGCATGATTCAGGAAGTATGAAGCCGAAACCCGGTTTTTACTTACCTTCTGGACATATCTCGACGAGTAAAATAAACACTGCAAGTCGAGCACCCGGTTTCTGAACCCAGCACGGTAAACACTGCAAAGAAACTAGCAGAAGGGTACACACAACCACCAGTTCCCATAGCACATACATAGATTTATATACATATATTTAGACATGGAACGTACTCACCCACCATTGTTCCCGCGTCGGAGCTCTGTCCGGAGAAACCTCTAGACCGGACCATCAGTAAGGTTGTTACTATGATTTAGCCATAGAACCAACCAAAATATCATAGGTCCAGCATAGGAGACTGTTATGCAGGATGTTCCTACCTAACCTCGGTCAGGTGGAGTTCTGGTGGTTATAGGGGAATTAGGAAGTGGAAGAAAAGGGTAGATGATACACCCCGAGGGAAAGAGTGGATACCTAAGTATTACTCTGATCCTGACGAAAGCGCTGACGCCTTGTCTGGATCACATACCTCAGGTCCTGCCTACCTCCCTTCGTCCCACGATACTTCCTACCCCTACCCGTAGGCGGAGGAGGAGCGCGAGTCGCGATACTAGCCTTCTGTGCTCGTCTCTGATCCTCAAACCGAGACGGGCCAGGACTCCTGGGTTGTTCGGGCTCAGACCTGGACCTTCGTGGAGTGAAGGTTTTGAAGGATGCTGAGCGCGCCTTCGCCTCCCTGATTTTTTCGACGACCGTCTCAACGGCATGTACCAAAAGTTCAGAGGGCGAAACCGGGGCAACGAGAAGAAAACCCCTTTCTTTCTTCACGATGTCTGCCAGGTTTACCCACAGCTCCCTCTCCGTTACTACCATCGCCGCCACAGATCTGCCCATGGCAGAGGCAGCCTGATTAGTAGCACAGAGAGCAAGATCCGTGGTGCGGCGCAACTCAGCCACCTCATCAGGGGATAGACCCTGACTTTTATCCAGGTCTTTCAGCAGATCAGCCTTGTATGCTTGGAGCACCGCCATCGTGTGGAGTGAAGCAACAGCCTGACCTGCTGCTGCGTATGCCTTGCCAGTCATTTTAGATGTAGCTTGAAGAGGCATGGATGGCAAGGGGGGAGTTTTGAGAGATGATGTCTCTCCCATAGAGATATAGCTAGCTAGCGTCTCTTCTACAGGGTGCATTCTCTCATAGCCGTTTTCGCGCACCGCCTCGATGTTCGCATAACTGGTATGCTGAAACCGATGGATGCGTGAGGAAAACGGCCTCTTCCATTCCTTCTCGATCTCAGTATGGAGATCAGGAAGGAAAGGAAGGCTCACCTGAGCTGGAGGGTTATGGTCAGAAAGATAACGTTCCTCGAGACGATCTTGCGACGTCACTTCCTTAGTTCGCTTACATGGCAAGTCAAGCCTCGCCGTGGCACGATCCTTAACCTCCAATAGCTCATCATACGCGGGGCAGGAGGATTGGGAAGGCTCAGCCTCAGCTTCTTCGCTCTCTTCATCCATTTCCTGCTCTTCCTGGGCTGAACCCAGCAGAGCACTGGCCCCTGGATCAGATGATGTTAAAGAGAGAACATCATCCTCCAGTGGCTGTCTCTCGCCCGCCGCCGATAAGCGCGAGAGGGAAAGCCCCTCTTTAAACTCATCGGCGATGTCCACCTGAGATCCCCACGAGCTCATTATCCTCCGTGCCTCAGCAGCGGTGGGTCCTGGATCGCGGTAAGCAGATGGCTGCCCCTCTTTACTTGAAAAGAGAGACAAACGAGAACGGAGTTTTTTCATTGGAAAACACTCGCAATGAACGCAGATTGCCCCCTCGAGGACATCGCGTGCGTGTTCCTCGCCCAAACAAACAGCACATAGATCGTGTGTGTCATCTGGTGTCAAATAGCGCTGACACGGATGCCCACACCTTCTAAATGCTCTACTAGTGCTCGCCATAATAAATAGATAGCTCTTACTTTATCCTTGAAAATGCACGCTTTCAAACAAAACAGTCAATGAAGACGAAGAAGAGTATGATGTGTGCTCCCGGCGCCTATTTTATACTATAGTCGCACTGGTAGTGACGTCTTGGCTGTCGCCGGCCAACGAGTTGGTTTTTTTTCAATGTATGCTTCAGACACGGGTCACGACGAGGCGTTCCCCATAGCGACCCCTAGAGGATGCAGTTCGAAGTTCCCATGAAAGGGAACTGAAAATTGTATTTTACATGAACATCTTCTTTTGGGTTACACAGAAGAAAGAATGTCACACAGGTCTGGAATTACATGAGGGTGATTAAATGATGTGATAATTCTCATATTTGGTGAACTATCCCTTTAAAGGGGTCCTATTAATGGCCCCCCTTTTTTAAAGATCATTATTTTGTGTATTTGGTGTAACAGAATATGTTGACATGCTTTAATGTTCAAAAAACACATTATTTTTTTAAATACTGTACATTATTGTAGGTCCTCTATGCCCCGCCTCTCTAACGCTTCGTTTTTTTTTACAAAGTCCCTCCTTCCGACAAGCGCCGTCTGCTCTGATTGGCCAGCTGACCCAGTGCTTTGTGATTGGCCGAACACTGCAAGCACTCGTCGGAAATGTAACGCCCCTTACCATAATCGCAAGCTTCATCTTTCAAAATAAATGTAAAGACAGAGCCCGAAAGGGGAACAAAGTCACGTGACAGACACAGTGATGAATATGTGTTTGCAGTACACAAGCCACGGTTAAGACAGCTGACTCCACTGTGATGTCCTCGCGTTCATCTCTCTCTCTCTCTCTCCCCCTCTCTCTCTCTCTCTCACACACACACTCTCTCTCTGTCTCTCTCGCACACACACACACACACGCACACACCAATGTGCAAAACTCCCGCATTTGAACAGTCAATAGCAAACACTTAAACTAATAACAAAACAGTAGCTGATCAGAAGCGCCAGATTGTCATAGCAAGTCAGAATTACCTCCTCTCCTAGGTTCACGAAACGGTCGTCCATAAAATGCATTGCTGTTCTGTTGTAAGTAATCTTAAAGTGATCTACTTTCGGAAGGCCAAATAAAGTGCTTTTGCTTTCGCCTAGAAACACACAGCGTCTCCCTGACATGGCTGCTTCAACACTAACTGCGGTTATTGAAACCACGCCTTCTTTCTTTGCGTGCACATTTTGGCGGCATTATGCAAATATTTCCACATAGTGAGGTAGATATGTGGGGCATGTTAGAACGAGCCGTTTTAGGGGGGCGTGGCAGAGTCTTAACCTTTGATAAAGAATATCTCTTTGGATTCGAGACTTTAATCTTTGCAACTTTACAAATCATCTTTATGCACCAAGAGCTTGTAACACTCCAAAGAGAAAGGAAAACTTGAAATCTCATCATATGACCCCTTTAAGTCATTTTACTTATTTATTTGACAAACCTGACGTGTTGCATCTAAAGATGCCTTATTTTAAGGTTAAGGCTAGATGGTGTACAGATTAATCTACTGGGCATGTGCACATCAATATAGCGTAATTTTTGTCACACTGTACAACAATAATTACTGTTTTTGCATTAATGTAAGGAGTAGGTTTAGGGTTGGGGTAGGTGTAGACATTAATAAAACACAATCTAGTAGATAGAAAATGAAATGTATTGTTAGCTTCCGGTTTTAGCTGTGTCCCTTCTAGCCACAACCATATTTGAATGGTTGCATATGAAGAAAGCTGAATGAAGGCCTTTCATCACACAAAGCTGTAGAACAGCATCAAAATACTTAAAATATAGTGTATGAGTTGTATAACCCAGGCTTACAAAACGTTTAGGGTGCAATTTTCCATTATTTTAGAGCTTGAAAGCCCAATATTCACTGTTTGTATTTTTCATGAATATGTTCTTTAAAATATGTTCATTTGTGCTCCATAGAAGAACGTAAGCTTTGGAACGACGTGATAGTGAGTAATTTGGGTGATCTGTACCTTTAAATCCTGTTTACTTCTGTTTCCTGTACTCACAGTGGAGCCATTACTCTTACACACACATATTCTCTCATAGTTTGCTGTATTAGTAGTTGGTTACACCTCTGCACTCCACAAAGCTGGAGCCTATTATGTGTGTGTGTGTGTGTGTGTGTGTGTGTGTGTGTTTGTAAGTGTGTATAGAGACATAAATCTCTCTCTTCTGGCCTGACCTCATTTGTCAGTGGCACTCCGTAGTGGCCAAGAGGTGGTTGGGCCCCAGTGGACTCCACAGTAAGCGGGGTCAAGTGGCCTATCACGGGGGGTCACCCTGCCAAGGCAGAGGCCAACCTCTTGACCTTTGCTGTTGCGGACTTCAGAGAATGACTCCACAGAAGGTCTGACCTTTTCCTCTCAGTACAGAGGTGTCTATGGCCCTTGTTTTCCCTGAGGTCAAAGGTCATATACAGCTACAGGGGCACTGCTCTGACCAATAAGCTTGACTCTTGTGGGTTGGCTCTCTAAACCCAGTAGGTAAACTTTCCTTCCGGCTATGATCATGGGCTGACTTCATCTAAATCTTAGTACAGCCTGTTTCTAAAATGATAAATGAAAATTCTAGGTATATACTTATATATATCGGATCGTGTGTCTGCATGTTTTAACGGTTGCCTCTAAGTAGAGAAGGAAAGAGAGGAATGGAAGAAGCAACTGAACATACAGTGCAGTTGTACTCATTGACCTTTTCTCGTATTCTTACATTATATGTTTCGTATAGTATGGCAGCCTTTTTTCTACTGGTGTTCAGCTTCTGGATGCTGGTTTTCTGGTGGCTTCCTCTTGACATTTTAGATGTTTTCTGCACTGACTGTCTTGGAATGTTGTCATGGCAGTGGTCTTGTTCTTCCCATTCAGCTGCAGGACTAGACCTCAGCACAGGCATTCATTTGAGACTGAACCTTGCCCTTAAACAAGACCCTGTGACCTGACCTGACCCAGACCCAAAATCACTCACACACTTTTAGTTTTCTCTTCATGGCAGGACAATCAGGATTTTCACTGGCTACAACTTAAAGGTGTGTGTACATGTGCACAAGTTTTAAAGGGGTCATATGATGCAATTTCAATTTTTCCTTCTCTTTGGAGTGTTACAAGCTCTTGGTGCATAAAGAAGATCTGTAAAGTTGCAAAGACTAAAGTCTCAAATCCAAAGAGATATTCTTCATAAAAGTTAAGAGTCAGCCACACCTACCTAAAATGGCTCATTCTAACACACCCCCACATGTCTACGTCACGATGTGGGAAGATTTGCATAACACCGCCCAAATGTTCACGCAAAGAAAGAACGCGTAACTTTTATTCTAGCTGTAGTATTGTTGTTGCCGCCGCCATGTCATGAAGGCACTGTGTTTCTTTGTGAAAGCAAAACTACTTTGTTTGACCTTCCAAAAGAGGACGATATCTGCTTCGTCATGCCTGGAGCCGATCCGTGCTGGTCGCTGAGGAAATACCAACTTCGCTGATCGTCGCCGGATCGGCTTTCACCGTGGACGAAGTGGAGTCCATCCCGGGGTCCAAGAAACTACACAGTCAAAAAGTCACCTTTATTTATATAGCGCTTTTAACAATACAGCTTGTGTCAAAGCAACTGAACAGCATTAATTATGAAAATAGTGTGTCAATAATGCAAAATCACATTATTAAACACTCATTTTTCAGTTAAAGACGTTCATCATTGAATTCAGTGATGTCACCATCCAGCTCAGTTTAAATAATATCTGTGCAATCAAGTCGACGATATCGCTGAAAACTATGTGTCCTCAACTAAGCAAGCCAGAGGTGACAGCTGCAAGGAACCAAAACTCCATTGGTGATAGAATGGAGAAAAAACCTTGGGAGAACCAGGCTCAGATGGGGGGCCAGTTCTCCTCTGACCAGACGAACCAGCGTAACTGAAAAATCAATTTAAGACTTAATAAAACAGACGATGAATAATATTACCAGCAATTATTATATGATGCAATCAAAAACTTATAGCAAAATTTGGTAGTTCAGTATGTTGTTTCAGAGTTGGCATCATCTGAGGTTCCTCTGAGGGGTTGGCATCATCTCTTCTCAGGTGATTTGGATCCAGATTGAAGCTTGTGTAAATCCTAGTTACCGTGGCAAAAAACAGAGAAACAAATATAAACATAGTTAGCGTAGCGTAGCTGCTCTTCCAACCAAGCAAAATTGATTTGTTTAACCCAAGCTAAAGAATATTAATGTGCATTTGATTAGATATAACTTCATTAAAAATTATGAGATGCATTATTTGAATGCTTGGTTAAAGAGATGTGTCTTTAATCTAGATTAAACAGAGAGAGTGTGTCTGAACCACAAACATTATCAGGAAGGCTATTCCAAAGTTTGGGATCCAAATGAAAAAAAGCTGTACCTCCTTTAGTGGACTTTGCTATCCTAAGTACTACCAAAAGTCCAAAGTTTTGCGACCTAAGGGAGCGTGATGGATTGTAGCGTGACAGAAGGCTAGTTAGGTACGCAGGAGCTAAACCAATGAGGGCCTTGTATGCAAGTAATAATATTTTGTAACTGATACGGAACTTAATAGTAGCCAGTGCAGAGACTGTAAAATTGGGGTAATATTATCTTATTTTTTTGACCTGGTAAGGACTCTAGCCGCTTTTTGGACTATCTGTAGCTTGTTTATTGATGATGCAGGACAACCAGCTAGCAGTGCTTTACAATAGTCCAGTCTAGAGGTCATGTATGCATGAACTAGCTTTTCTGCATCAAAAACAAGTAGCATGTTCCGTAACTTGGCAACGTTTCTAAGATGGAAGAATGCTGTTTTTGTAACATGGGAAATATGATTTTCAAAAGACAAGTTGCTATCTAATATAACACCCAGATTTTTGAATGTAGAGGAAGTAACCGTACATCCGTCTAGTTGCAAATTGTAATCCAAGAGATTCTGTGTACTGTGTCTTTTGGTCCAGTAAGTAATTTATCTGTCTTATCCATATTTAATAGTAGAAAATTATTGGTCATCCAATCTTTTACATTTTTAACACACTCTGTTAGCTTAGATAATTTAGAAGTTTCATCTGGTCTTGTTGAGATATATAGTTGAGTATCATCGGCATAACAGTGGAAACTAATCCCCTTTTTTTCTAATAATATTACCAAGGGGCAAATTTGTATATTGAAAATAGCAGAGGACCTATGACATATCCTTGTGGCACTCCATATTTTACTGGTGATAATTGAGATTACTCCCCATTTAAATGAACAAGGTGGTAGCGATCGGACAGGTAGGATTTTAACCATTTTAAAGCCTGCCCTTGAATACCTGTATTGTTTTGTAATTGATCTATGAGTATGTCATTATCTATAGTATCGAATGCAGCACGAAGATCAAGTAAAACTAGCAATGAGACACAGCCTTGGTCTGACGCAAGAAGCAAGTCATTTGTAATTTTAACAAGTGCAGTTTCTGTGCTATGGTGGGGCCTGAAACCTGACTGATATTCTTCATAGAGATAATTTTTTTGCAGGAAGGAGCACAATTGAGCAGACACAACTTTTTTCTAAAATTTTAGACATAAAAGGAAGTTTTGAGATGGGTCTGTAATTTTCCAGTTCGCTAGGATCTAGTTGTGGTTTCTTAGTAAGAGGTTTAATAACCGCCAGCTTGAATGGTTTTTGGATGTGACCTAAAGACAACGACGAGTTAATAATATTGAGAATCGGTTTCTTCTGCTACAGGTACAAGTCTTTCAGTAATTTAGTGGGTACAGGCTCTAACAGGCATGTTGTTGGTTAGATGCAGTGATAACTGATAAGTTTATTTAGCTCTTCCTGTACCTAGTTGTAAAGCACTGCAGTTTATCTATTGGTGCGATGAATGAAGCTAAAGTATTTTACGCTGTAGAATCTACATTTGTTATTGTATTTCTGATGTTATCTATTTTATTATTATTTTATCTATTTAGATCGGGTGGCGTCTGGTTATTTGTTAATCTAGCCACTGTGCTAAATAAAAACCTTGGATAGTTTTTGTTATTTTCTATGAGTTTGTGGATATGCTCGGCCCTGGCAACTTTTAGAGCCTGTCTATAGCTGGACATACTGTTTTTCCACGCAATTCTAAAAACTTCCAAGTTAGTTTTTCTCCATTTTGCGCTCAAGACTATGAGTTTTTTTCTTGAGAGAATGGGTATTACTGTTGTACCATTGCGCAGTACGTTTTTTCTCTAACCTTTTTCAATTTGATGGGGGCAAAAGCTTCTAATGTATTAGAGAAGATAGTGCCTATGTTGCTAGTTATTTCGTCTAGTTAATGTTTACTTATTGGTACACAGAGCAGTTGATATAAATCAGGCATGTTATTTGTGAATCTGTCTTTGGTGGCTGGAACAATAGTTCGGCCCGGACGATAATGCGCAGCCATATAGTTAATATCAGTAATACGCAGCATGCACGATACAAGGAAATGGTCAGTAACATCATCGCTTTGAGGTACGATATCTATATCAGTAAGATCAATTCCATGCTGATATAATTAAATCTAGCGTATGATTAAAACGATGAGTGGGCCCGGTGACATTTTGCTTGACTCCAAAAGAGTTTATTAGGTCAGTAAACACAAGTCCTAATGCATCATTTGTATCATCAACGTGAATATTAAAATCTCCGACCATTACCGCTTTAAATCACCTAACCAATAGGTCTGAGAGGAACTCTGCAAATTCTTTTAGGAAATCTGTATCCGGCCCTGGTGGTCTATACACAGTAGCCAGAGCAAGAGATAGGAGAGATTTCTTTTGTTTATCTGACAGTGTAACATTAAGCATAATTATTTAGAATGAGTTAAACCTGTATCCCGTTTTCTGAGTAACATTGATAATATCACTTTATATTGTTGCAACACCGCCACCACGTCCAGTCTGACTGGGCTCATGCTTATAACAGTAGCTTGTTGGAGTAGACTCATTTAGACCAATTTAATCATTAGGTTTTAGCCAGGTTTCAGTCAAGCAGAGTACATCAAAACTATTATCTGTGATCATTTCATTTACAATAACTGCTTTAGGTGTGAGTGATCTAATGTTTAGGAGCCCAAACTTTAAAAATAGTTTTTGTTCATTTATTTTAAATTTTTCTGGTTTAATCACGATAAAAAAAATTCTAGATCCTGCATTAAATTTGTATTTTGACCTCACTATTCGGGGAACAGACAGTCTTTATAGATTGGACAGCGCAAGTACTTCTATCATTTAAGCGGGTAGAACAAAAGTCATCATGGCAGTTATTTGAGATTTGACTTACTAGTCATATGGAGCGTAGCGTCCTGGAGATGTTGTCCGACATGAGCTCCGCTCCGACTCTGCTGGGATGCAGGCCATCAGCGCGAAAAAGCCTAGGACGCTCCCAGAAAAGATTCCAATTATTAACAAAGAGCAGTTTCTGTTCTTTACACCATGACAATAACCATTCATTTAAAGCAAAAACCTACTGAACTTTTCGTGTCCTCTTCGATACGTGGGAAGCAGTCCCGACACGATGATCGTAGTCGCGGGCGATGTGCGGCGCACCATCTCGATCAGGCTCCTGAAGTCCCTCTTCAGTGTCTCCGTCTGCCGCAGCTTGGTGTCGTTAGCCCCCGCGTGAAGCACGACCGCTCTGGGGCTCTCGTCACCCTTCAGGATCGCGGGTATCTGCTCAGAAACATCGAGAACATGTCGTCACATGTGGGGTCGTCACATGTGGTTGCCGCAAGCCCGCCGGACGCTCCTTTGTTGAATCCGCCGGCCGCGCCGTTCTCAATCCCACCCGCCTCTGCTCACTCAAGCCGGCCTCCGCTCACTCTATGCCGCGCCTCACTCTAGGCCTCCGGCCTCTGCTCACTCAAGCCCGCCGTGTGTGACGCTGTTTTGTTGTGAAAGCGAAACTACTTTGTTGGCCTTCCAAAAATGGACACGACTAGAAATCAGTGGTTAAGTTTTTTTTACAACACTGTCACAGAACATTTTAACCCAAATATTCAGATGTATCCAGCGCATTTTATGGAGGACTGTTTCCTGATCCTGGTAGAGTAGACTACAATGCTGGCTATTCTGACTAAAAGACTGTAAGTACGTTTTTTATATTTAAGAATTTGCCACTGATGATTCAAACGCGAGTTTTTTGGCCAGTAGAGTAGCACTTGTTGTTTGTCATTTCTCCGATCACAAATGCAGACTTGGTTTTATGTTTACGCGGCGCAATGCAACTCATCGCGTAAAAAGACAGTATAAGTCATTATATCAGTAATTATGTCCCCACTGGATGCTACAAATGCCTAGTTTATAATGGGTTTGAATGTTTTTTGTCTCGTCTCTCCGGCTGGACAGGGCATCACAATATGGTAAGGGGTGTAACATTTCTGTCATGTCTGTCATCCACGGTTGAGGTATTCGGCCAATCACAATGCACTGTATAGCTGGCCAAGCAGAGCACACCTCGCTTTTGAGACCGATGAGTTTTGTAAAAATCGATGTGTTTCAGAAAGGCAGGCATAGAGGAGAAACAATAATGTACAATATGTGAAAATAATGTTTTTTGAACCTTAACCGCATAAACACATTTCATTACACCCAATACAACCAAAAAAAAAAAAAAAAAAAAAAAATTAAAATGTTCTTTTAGCACATCAATAACCCCTTTAAATAAAATCCAAGTTTGAGGTCAGTAAGATTTTTGTTTTGTTTTTCTTTTAATGAATGAAATACTGTTATTCAGAAAGGATTTCAAGTAAATGCTGTTTTTCAAACTGTCTGTTAATCAAAAAATCCTAAAAAAGCTTACTTCATTAAGCAGTGCAACCATTTTCGACTAGTAATAATAAGACACAAAATCAGCATATCAGAATGATTTCTCAAGAATCATGTGACACTGGCTGCTGAAATTCAGCTTTGTCATCACATGAATAAATTACTTTTTAAATTATATTAAAATAGAAAACATTTATTTTTTAAAATGTAATATATTTTACAGTGTTACGGTTACTGTATTTTTGATTAAATGAATGCAGCACAAGGGACTTCTTTAAAAAAAACGAATCTATATACAGAAAATATAGATTGTCTCACGCTTGAGGTATTCGGCCAATCACAACGCACTGGATAGCTGGCCCATCAGAGCACACCTCGCTTTTCCGAACGATGAGCTTTGTAAAAATCTACACATTTCAGACCGGCGGGTCATAGAGTAGAAACAATAATGTACAGTATGTGGATAATAATGTGTTTTTTTTAACCTTAAAACCGCATAAACACATTTCATTTACACCAAATACTGTTCTTTTTAGCAACATCATATGACCCCATTAAAAGAAGTTCACTTTAATTGTCTCTGTGGTCTGTTGTACTCTGTTTAGCTTTCGTTAAACATTAGAAAACTTGAATATCACTTCACACTTTTTTTGTGCACATGAATATGAGATTGCTTCAGTGCTAAGGAAATATTTCAGAATGTTAGTTAGGGGTCAAGGAGGGTCATCATTTTTTTGTCACTAGCTATCACTAGCTAAATCATAGCAAAAATAACTGTTTCGTAAGAGAGCTAGTAGTATTGAAGTTGTGTGTGAATGTTGTTGATTTAGAAGGACTTTGCAGGTATTGTTGTGTGTGGTGTGTGTGTGTGTGTGTGGGTGGGTGTTTGCACGTTTTTGGTGACAATGAGGACATAGATTTGTATATGACAAAGGTATTACATAGGTATTACAAGGAGAAGGTGACTTTTCAGGACATTACCCCATGTCCCCACTTTTCAAAACGCTTATAAATCACAGAATGGAGTGTATTGAAAATCTGAAATAGCACAAAGTTTTCTGTAAGGGATAGGGTTGGTAAAGGGCAAGAGAATATACGGTATTTACAGTATAAAAACCATTAAGCCTATGGGATGTCCCCACTTTTCACAAAAACAAACCTGTGTGTGTGTGTGTGTGTGTGAATGTATAAACATGGGGCCAACTGAGGGGGTCAGTGAGAATTTATTAAGTTATTGATTGCTGTGTTCAGCATGCCGGTCACACAGCATAAAAGGGGTACTAATAAAATTTTTGGATGAGGGAAAACCTTTTCTGCCCACTCTGCCAAATATTAATCTCATAATTTTTAATTTTTAATCCAGACAGAGAAGGAAAATGAATGCCTCTATCTGGCAGGGCATGGTAAATAATTAAAATTGAAAATTGATTGTTTGCATCTGGCTTTAGATTTATGTATGTGGGGCTCGGTGGCACCCTCAAGGGACCCACTTCCCTGTCTGCATGGGCTCGCTTTCTCGTGTGCTAAGCATTTTTTCACATTATTCCCTAATTTGCTAAGAACAGAGAAAGAGAGATAGAGAAGGAGAAAGAGAGAGAGGGGGACTTACTTTAATGAATATGACATGTTATTATTTGATTTTTTTAATCCATGGATTGAACCCTCCTTACTCCCTCCACATGCCCATTGATATTTATTTCATTGCCCTGTCAATAATTTTAACGAGGTTAGTTTTTTTTTTTAAACAGCTTATACTGGGAATTCAATTAAGAAAAATTGGGTACGCTCCCAATTTCTAAATAAATAAAATTCAAGACACCCTATCAACTGCACCCCTCCATTACACCCCTCATGCAAGGGGAGTTTGGCTCGTAAGGTCATACTTGACCGTTCCTTGTAAAATCTGCACCCCCGACTTCCTGTCTAGGCTTAAAAAACGGGAAAAAACGTCCTCATCCCCCGACGGCGGTGGGCCGCATCATTGCTCCTTCCTGTCTACACGACTAATGCACTCTGCCTCAAACAAGTAATGACCCTACTCTCAAATTAATGAGGGAGCCGATGTGCCTTTCGCAACATTTGTTTTTGCTCCAGTGCGGTCAGCGGTAGGCGGGTGGCGGTAACAGCGATTATTAATTGTGTGTTTGAATCCGCACATTGAGATGGATCTTTTCTCAGTTGCTCTCGCATTACAGTACGTGTATAAAGCTCTTTTGTCTCTAATGGGAATTTTTACCTCAAAATCTGCTGTGGACGGAAAAAAGGAAGCCCAAAAAACAAAAGCAAAAACACTTGCACCAATCTATAATTTAAATGAATTGTCCATATGACTCATGTTCTGTTTTCTATGTTTTCTAAAGCCATATGATAGATTTGCAGTACACAGGTTTGCGTATGGAACAGACATTTCAGTCAAGTCAATGTTGATTTTTTTTTGGTGATTTTGTGTTCTTTTGAAGCTTGAAATTATTTGTAATTGGATTATTTAATTAATCTGTTTATTTTATATTGTTAAGTCTATTCCTTGTTATGACAGGCAGGAGGTGATCAATAGCTCTTGGTCTTTTACGTAAAATACAATAGTCAGTTTTATGTTAGATACCCCCAATGTACCAGCCAGTTTCAGAGGCCCCTGACATGCGTATCATTGAGTCTCCTGTGTAAGAATCATGATTATGATGAAATGCATATATTGTAGCAATAAACAGCCATAAACAAACACACATGCACAAGCTCCAATACATCTATTCTGACAGTGCTGCTGTAATTCTGCTATGCAGCTATGCACAACCTTTTATGATTTATTTATTTATTTATTCCCAACTTCCATACATACATGATTAGTTTTTTTTCTCTTCTTTCTTTTTTTATAAACCAAGTGCTTATTTTTTGAAAGAAAGAAAGAATTCTTATGCTCACCAAGGCTGCATCTATTTAATCAAAAATACAGTAAAACCGTAATGCTAGTGAATAGGTTACCATTAAATTCAAATTTTTTTAGTTTAAAAAGTCTTTAAATAACTTAGTATTCCTAGATATGGCAAAATTTTGGGGGGGTATGTACTCCCATCATCATTGGCGCACGTGATCTTCGAATTCATTATAATATTCTGTTTGCCCGCAATACAGTTTTTTTCATTATCCAAAGGGAAAAAGTGCTGCTGCATATTTTTGTATGCACTGTGGCTTTTTTCATGAGTCTTTAAAGAAAAGTTATAAAAGGTTATGCATACCTTACTGTATGTATGAAATACATTTTGAGACAAGAAAGACATTGAAGAATCCATTACCTCTGATGATCTTTAGTGTGCTTGTTTGTCTTTGTGTGTGTGTGCAAGCTAAGCCCATACATTCATTTCACAGAGCTCTTCGCAGAGCCAGCTCCTCCTCTCAACCGCTGACAGAATGTGGGCTATCTTTACAAATTACCTCTCTGCCACACTGTACATTTCCTCAGTCAGCCTTCTCATTACAGTGACATTATCTCTCCTCTTTAAACCTACCAAACAAATTACCCTTATCATGAGTAGCAGACAAAACAATACCCCAGCAGTCCAAAACAACTCTGGTGTCATATACAGTGTGTGAGTGTGTGTGGCCCACCTTCCTCGTTTAAAACAACCCGCTATAAAATGCTTGAGGAATTGTAGATGTCTTGGCACTGGGGGGGGGGGGGGGAGTGATGTTTCGTGGGAGTGGTTTTGCTGCTGATTTTGTGTGCTGAATAAGTCCTTAGAAATTAAAGTCAGGTGATTCAAAGAGATTCATAACAAAGGAGATACAGGATCAGAACAAATAATTGTTTGAGCTATGCCAGTGAGTGTATTTTTTTGTTTCTTTTTTGATCTAATGTTTATTTTGATGTAATTAGGGGTCAAAATATGATAGTTAATCACACACCTCTTTAAACACACCTGCCCAACACAGAGGTGCGCACAAACACACAACACACACACACACACACACACACACACACACACACACACACACCATTCCTGTAGTGCCCTGAGAGGCGGAAGCATAAGGTATTTAAAACAATAGGACCGTTTTACTGTGTGATATTTGAGTCTATAAGTGTCACCTTATGCTGTTGAAATTTCAGCACTGTTAAATTCTTTTGAATTTAAATAAACCAATTTAATAATAACTCTTCTTGCCTGGCTAAGGACATGACATTCTTCCTTTGATTTCACAAGTCAGCATGTCCATTTGATAATAATATAAATTAAGTATGAGGAAAAGGATAAACAGGCTTGACTTGAGCATGAGACTCATTCCAGACTCCCTCAAGTTCCCCCACCGGACCTAATTATGAAATTAAAGGTTGAGTCGGGGGGGTGGAGGGTTGCTGGAAGATACTGAATGTGTTTATATGCCCCAGCCTTGTGATTGGCTGGAATATACAGACATGACCACCATATTTTAACGTTGTCATCATGTTTCACATTCACATGATTTATTCATTTGTTTGATCTATGGTGTCTTTTTATAAGCTGTTTATTTGTCTTTCTATGTAAAAAATAGTATTATATTGAATTAATTGTACTTATATTTATTGTATTTATACTATACATACATATATACATACATACGCACTATATTTTTTTACAGTTTTTTGTTTTGTTTGTTTGTCCTAAAAAATGGCATAAGTAGGTAGTGATTTTTAAAAGTTATTTTTCAAGATTTAAACTGAAATTAGTGAATGGTTCTAGAATGCTTGATTCTGACCGGTCAGTTGCTGCATTCTGTGGTTGGATATCTCTGTATACTGACCATTAAACTGTATATTTGACTCTTGTCCCTGCGATCCAGTTTCCTACACTGTGCTAATTCCTGTCAATCAGTCTGGTAATAATGTGTACTTTTTTGAAGAGTCTCTATGCTCACTCTATTTTAATTTATTTTAAAGTTTTTGGTTTATTTCGCTGTATGGCAAAGCTTATTTTTCAGAAGCCCTTACTCAAATTCAGAGTCATATGATCCTTCAGAAATCATTTTAATATGCTGATTTGGTGCTTAAGAAACATTTACTTATTATCAATGTTGAAAACAGTTGTCCTGCTTAATATTTTTGTGAAAACCATGATACATGTATTTCATGTTTTTTTTTTGTTTTTTTTTTGTAAAAATGTAAATGCCTTTCTTGCCAATTTAGGTCAATATAATCCATCCTTGCTGAATAAAAATATGAATTTCTTACTGACTCCAAACTTTTGAATACCAGTGTATTTAGTATGCTCATCCACTGAGACCTTTATTTGGCAATCATTTACTAGGGATTAATCTCTTACAAATATGTGTCTGTAGCAACCGTTTAGACACATAATGTCTCAAATGCCAATTTTACGCCTTCTTCATTTGATATTCACAAAAATATAAGTTTTTGCTTATGTGGGAAAATATATAACCATGTAGAAATCTTGTATCCCATCACTGAAGTGGATGAGTCCTGCTGGACTTGTAGACTAACTGGCCTGTTTTAATTATGCTTGATAAGCATAAACGCTGGTCTTGTTTTCCATTAGGCAGTAATGTGTGAGAATCAAAGGCTAGGAGGTTTTCTGGTGAAGGGCATCTGTGTCCCTGGCCATTAAATATCCATGTCTCACTCCCTCCTGCTAGGCCAGCATCCTGGAGCCTGAACACACCAGGGCCCACAGCTAGAGATCAAGCCTTACACACACACACACCTCAGAGCTCATATATTGAAGCTACGCACACACACTTGCTGTAAAACACACACGTGAATGTGTCGTTAAATCCAACAGGCTTCCATAAAAGAGATGTGCATCTATTAATAGCTTTTTACAGGTACTTATTAACATGGATCCTGGCATTAAGATGAGACCCTTGGACTATTAATAGGATGTGCTCAAATCAGTGCTGTCGCATTAAGGATAACCACTAAAGTGCTGGGAGTTTAAGTGCTAACCGAGCAGCCCTGGTTTATTATGCCTTATGTGAATAATAAAATAGATCCTTTCTCTCTCCCGCTCACAATCTCTCTGTCTCTCTCTCCCTCAGCGTGTCTCTACATACATGGCTGAACTTGGCAGGGCACTTTGTTTGAACACTGAGTAGATTGCCTTGTATCGTGAATATTTAACTTTCTCTGCCAGACCAGAGCTAACGTTGTTACACAGAGATTAAGTTGAGAAATGATTACGTTAGGATGAGCTACTCGTGTCTCTCTTTCTCGCTCAAACACACACACACACACACAGACACACACACACACACACATATATACAGGTGCATCTCAATAAATTAGAATGTCGTGGAAAAGTTAATTTATTTCAGT
This sequence comes from Sinocyclocheilus anophthalmus, assembly GCA_018155175.1. Taxonomy (NCBI): domain Eukaryota; kingdom Metazoa; phylum Chordata; class Actinopteri; order Cypriniformes; family Cyprinidae; genus Sinocyclocheilus; species Sinocyclocheilus anophthalmus. Next base: position 381,397 of record JADLZN010011443.1, read on the forward strand.
AATTCAACTCAAATTGGGTGAAACTCGTGTATTAAATAAATTCAATGCACACAGACTGACGTAGTTTAAGTCTTTGGTTCTTTTAATTGTGATGATTTTGGCTCACATTTAACAAAAACCCACCAATTCACTATCTCAACAAATTAGAGTGCTTCATAAGACCAATAAGAAAAACATATTTAGTGAATTGTTGGTCTTCTGGAAAGTATGTTCATTTACTGTACATGTACTCAATAGTTGGTAGGGGCTCCTTTTGCATGAATTATTGCATCAATTCGGCGTGGCATGGAGGTAATTTTTTTGTGGCACTGCTGAGGTGGTATGGAGGCCCAGGTTTCTTTGACAGGGGCCTTAAGCTTATCTGCATTTTTTGGTCTCTTGTTTCGCATTTTCCTCTTGACAATACCCCATAAATTCACTGTGGGGTTCAGGTCAGGCGAGTTTGCAAGCCAATCAAGCACAGTAACACCATGGCCATTTAACCAACTTTTGGCAGTGTGGGCATGTGCCAAATCCTGCTGGAAAATGAAAATGAAATCAGCATCTTCAAAAAGATGGTCAGCAGAAGGAAGTATGAAGTGCTCCAAATTTTATTGGTAAACGGGTGCAGTGACTTTGTTTTTCAAAAAACACAATGGATCAACACCAGCTGATGACATTGCACCCCAAATCCTCACAGACTGTGGAAACTTAACACTGGACTTCAAGCAACTTGGTCTATGAGCTTCTCCACCCTTCCTCCACTCTAGGACCTTGGTTTGCCAAATGAAATGCAAAACTTGCTCTCATATGAAAAGAGGAATTTGGACCACTGGGCAACATTCCAGTTATTCTTCTCCTTAGCCCAGGTAAGACACCTCTGACGTTGTCTGTGTTTCAGGAGTGGCTTAACAAGAGGAATATTACAACTGTAGACAAATTCCTTGACACGTTTGTGTGTGGTGGCTTTTGATGCCTTGCCTCAGTCCATTCCTTGTGAAGTTCCCTCAAATTCTTGAATCGATTTTGCTTGGCAATCCTCATAAGGCTGCGGTTCTCTCAGTCGGTTGTGCATCTTTTTCTTCCACACTTTTCCTTCCACTCAACTTTCTGTTAACATGCTTGGATACAGCACTCTTGTGAACAGCCAGCTTCTTTGGCAATGGATGTTTTTGGCTTACCCTCCTTGTGAAGGGTGTCTATGATTGTCTTTTGGACAACTGTCAGATTAGCAGTCTTCCCCATGTTTGTGTAGTCTAGTGAACCAAACTGAGAGACCCTTTTGAAGGCTCAGGAAACCTCTGCACGAGTTTTGAGTTGATTAGCTGATTGGCAATGTCACCATATTCTAATTTGTTGAGAAAGTAAATTGGTGGGTTTTTGTTCAATGTGAGCCAAAATCATCAATTAAAAGAACAAAGACTTAAACTACTTCAGTCTATGTGCATTGAATTTAATTTATACACCGTTTCGACATTTAAGTTGATTACTGAATAATGAACTTTATCCATTACATTCTAATTCTATTGATATGCACCTATATATATATAAGATATATTTACCCTGGAAAGCCCTCAAGCAGGGACTTTATGTCACACTAAAGCTACTCATGTGGAAAATCACAACCACTTAAGAGCAATATTCTCTGCTCCGTTTTATTATATTTGTGTTCTTTTCACGTTAGTGACTGTCATCATTTGTGAAGGCTCATTCAGTTTTGACAAGATCTAATTAAGATACACAACTCAGCAGGTCACTGACATCTTTTTGGTCTTCACAGACTGCAAACATGTTTATTCGCATGCAATTTTATATTTTTAGGCTATCATTGACTTTTCTTTCTAAAATCACTGGCAAACATCAAAAGTTACTCTTGTTTGCTTTGGGTGTACTTCATTTTATTTTCCATCTAAAATTAAGCCTGACTGGAGGTATTGTCAGCTTTGGCAATTATTTGAAGCATAATAGACACAAAGCAAAATAAAAAAATGGCCAGTTTTGTTACGTCTCGTGCACGATTAAGCATTTTAGCTTCTAAATCACAGATCTTAATCAGGTTGGATGCCATGTTAAATTTATTGAGGCTGAAAAAGAAACTGTTACAGTCTTTACAACTGTATAAAGGTCATAGATCATGTAATCCTCACAACTTTCAAAACTGTTTTAAGGATTTAAAACGGCTTTCCGTTTTTTTCCAGAAAGCCGTTTTGTCAGCTGAACAACTGGTATGTTGTTACCCACATACAATTGGGGCATGTGAAAGTGCTATTTCATTTTTGTGAAAGATTTTATATGGTGTAACCCTGCACTGTCCATCTTGTTGACTGTGACTTCTATGTCTGTTTTCTGCGCATCTTTACAACTGATTTCTTTTTTACTTCACCTGCCCTTCAGAGTGCAGCACATGGTTGCAACATCTTTTTTTTCAAACACAAATTGTACACAGATACTCTGTGACCTTGCTGCATATACACTTTTTTGTTTCTACCTTCATTTTCTGTTGTTTTATTGACTTTTCCGTCTTCTTCGAGTAGTTTTAAAAGCACACAATAGTTAAAAACCCAAGTTGTTTGCCACCTAGATGGACACACATACGTCAATTTAGGCAGATATTTTAGGTATGTTTTAAGGTTTACGAGCATTATGTTTAAAGAGTGTAGATTGTAACAATAGCCAGGTTTCCCCAAAGTTGCGAATTTCACTTATGCGCAAAACTGGAATATCGAAAAAACTTGTGCGAACAAGCTCTTTTTCCTCCAACAAGTCACAGTAGAACAAAATATCGTCAACTTCCTGATAAACGGCACTATAAATCACTAAAGAAAATTATCGAGGAATATAATATTTCCCCTATATAATAAATGACTTAGCGCCCAGAGCAAGGCGAACATATTGACTGCAGATCATGCTTTCGGGGTGCGATGCTGCTTTTTTGGAACGCGCAGTCCCTTTAAAGACATTTGTGGGAGCAAATTCTACCGAGGAATCACTTTTATGGCAGACCTCATGATGCTCTGGCATTTCCGAAATACCACCACACCTTTTCAGATGCTTGTGGAATGAGATCGTCTGCTGTTAGTCAGGTTTTGCCGTCCCGTGCGAACATTCACATGACTTTTTTGTTTCAGATTGGGGAAATTTAATTTGCAAATGCATTTCCATCTCCAATTTATTTCTCACACTTTTTTGTCACGAAATCACACCCCTCAGTGAGCGTAGAAAACTGTGTTTTTTGCGAATTAACGTAATTATATTCGAAATTTGTGGCGTTCCATCACTTGTTTTCTCATGCGATACTTCACAGGCCATTAAAATAGGGGATGAAACATCCTAATTTATAAAAAAAATTCACTAAGTTGGATTTGTTTGAGCCACGTTAGCAGTTTAATAGATTCCCAAATTTGCTTATTTATATATTATTCATTTTTATTATGTTTGTTTTTATTACTAATTATTATTATTATTACATTATTATTATGGTCTTATTATTAGGTCCTGTAACCAGTTTTTTTTCCGTTTAGACTTATTGGCTGTGCGAAGAAATTCTTTAGTTTGTCGAGCGGTTATTTATAATCTTTATTTATTTTTTATTACAAATTTTTTCTGCTTCGCTTTCCTTTTGTTATTTATGTTATTTCCTTTTGTGGTAGAAACGATTTCAGATAAATGCACTTAAATGTTATGTAAAATCATAACGAACTGTGGTTGGTTACTTGTTTGTTGTATCTCATCATGTCTAGTTGGGCTGACAGAGTGAGATGACCAAAACTGTGTCCGAAATCAAATAAAATGGCAAAATGTAATATCTAAAGAGGAAAGCAGTGTCATGCACACAAGCTTTGATATCATCACCACCACCACACACTCATAGTAATATGGCATCCTGAACTGCAGCTGCACTTTCATGTGTGGACAGGCAGAATCGCAGTGTTGACATGTTCGGTGGCGGCGTGGATTTTGCAGACAAATGTGGGCTGGTTTTAATCTCATAATAGCAAAGAGTCCTCCGTTCTTTAAAGAAGATCAAGAACTGTTGACCAACAGGGTAATGCATTATTCACAGGCCACATTTTCATCATATTCCACGCCACAACACCCCACCATCAGGAGAGGGGCGAGGGAACACCCGCAGTCGTCTCTGTTTACCCACAGTCCTTTCTGTTTACCCACAGTGCCTCTGTTTTTGTGCGTATGGCAGATGCTCCCCTTATAGTGCTAATATTCCCCATCATACCGCACATGTTAATTATCCATTCATTTATAATGCATGTCCAGGGTTATTTGTAAAGACATCAAGACGGTGAACAAGAAGGATCTTTTCTAATACTTTTTAAGGATTTTTCCCACTTGTTTTTGCCTATTTTAGAAAGCATCTTTTGTATTTTCTTTCTGAGCTTCTTCCATTTGACAGTCCATAAACTTAAAAAGCTTTTCTTTGGTCTTCTAAGGACAAATATGTGCAAAATCTACTTTATACTTTTTATACTTCTTCAAAGAACCCTGGAAGGCTTCACATTTTATTTGCTATACCTGGAATATATACTTCCAGAACATTTCCATCCCTAAAGCAGGGTTTTGGTGCGAGGAGTGACGGACTACCAAACACAACACGTGGACAGAAGAGCGCACGGCCGAGCGAACTCGAGACTGCACGCTCCCACAACAAGACAGAACATGTAGCGCGAGTGTCCAGACCCCGACATGAAGTTGAAACTCAACCAGACATGAGTGCCGGGATATGAACACTACGCTCCAACATGAAACAGTACCCGCAGACGAGAGCGCACGGCTCGAGCACACTCGAAGCCGCACGCTCACATGAAAACAATGACATGACGCGAGTGTCAGGGCTCTGTCACAAAACTATGAATTAGACTAGCCCGAAGTGACAGAACCCTGACACTAGCCCCCCTCAAAAGGGACGCCACCTGTCGTCCCTAACGAGGCACAACAAAAACGAGACAGGAACATGACAGAACAAACATGACAACACCAGACCGCTACATAACAGGCAACAGAATACTGAAAAATCTAACACTGGGACAAATGAGGGAGGGAGGGATGGCCGGGGAGCCAGCCAGTCCAGCAGTACATCCCGAAAGTCATTACAGACCGTGAGGGAGCGGAGGGTTGAGCCCCGGGAGGCTCAGGCTACCAGAATCCCGGTAGGCCAGGGCGTGACCCGGAAGGAAACCGACCCGGGAGGCTCCGTCTTAACAAGAACCCCCCCAGTAGGCAACCATTACGTAATCCTGAGGGACTTGACCCGAGGCAGGAGTGTAGACCTATCAATGAGGAGTCCCGGCTCAGGCAAGGTGCATTGGTCTGGCGTCAGTGGCAGGAGCCTGGGCGGGCAGTCAGGGGTGCAGGATCGTGGGCGGGGCCGGCAGGGCGAGGAGCTTGAGCTTGGGCGGGGCCGGCAGGGCGAGGAGCTTGGGCGGCGCCGGCAGGGCCAGGAGCTTGGGACTGTGAAGAGGAATCCCTTCTCCTCCTCCTCCTCCTCCTCCTCCGTCTCCGAGAGCGGGGCACTGCCACTTTGTCAGCCACCTCTTGGGGCGCAGCCACCTCTTCGGCCGTCACTGGGACCGCTGCAGCCTCTTCAGGCATTTCTAGGGGTGTTGCAGCAATATCAGACACCTCTGGGGGTGTTGCGGCTTCTCTGGCCGCCTCCGGGGGTGCTGCAGCAAGTTCCACCTCTGCAGTCATGGGACCTGATGAGGCGGACCCGTTCCTCCTCCTCCGTTTGCAGGACATAGGAGGACTGGGTACTAAGGGGTTTGTGAGGAGAATGGGAGGAGGGCCAAGAGGAGGACGGCCACCCTCCTCTCCACGGTGGTAGACGTACCCCACAAACTGCCAGAAGGACAGTGTCCCCAGCATTTCCATCTCCCAGGCATGGATGGGCTCATTAAGGCTGGTGTTGAAGATGTCCTTGAGCTCTGCCTCACTGATGTTGAGTCCCTCCGCTACAAACAGGAACTGCTGCGCAAAATCCTTCACACTGGCTCCCCCTTGCCAAAGAGAAAGGAGCCTTCTGCGTTGAGCAGCTATCGGATGAGCGGAGGGGCAGGGAGATGGGAACAGGAAGATGCCCATAGTTCTTCGGGTCTTCCTCCCCAGCAATGTCAGTTCGTGGACTGTCCCAGGGTTTTGGGTGAGATGGAGCAAATGGGGTCACGAGCGGGACTCCAGTAACTGCAAGCGAATGGACTTTTCTTGATATATCAAAATAACACAACCAGCACAAACGCCCCGTGGGGGAAAAACTGCGGGCAAGGCAAGCACTGCAAGATCTGACACGACCACTAACTCCATCCAGGAGACGATGACGAACTGACGCAGGACCGCAAACACAAGGAGAATAAATGGAGAGCAAATGTGGAGGGTAATTTGCCCCACATGTGTTCCCTCGTTACTCTCCTCATTTGCTCTCCATTTATTCTCCTTTTGTTTGCAGTTCCGGGTCAGTTCGTCACCCTATCTCCCTGGATGTGTCCTGTCGTGATCCTGCCTTGCCTAGCCTTGCCTTGCCTTGCCTTGTCTTGCCTTGTCTTGTCTTGCCTTGCCTTGCCAGTCTGTTTTTCCCCCACGGGGTGGTTTTTGTTGCTGTTTTGTTTATTTTCATTATCAATAAAAGCCCATTCTCTGCAGTACTGAAACCTCGCTCCATCCTCTACCCAAACGCTTGACAATCAAAAGGGACCAGAAAAGGCAACTCATTAGACCTAAAAATGGTTTCTTTGATGCGAAAAGTGGTTCTTTGCTTTACCTGAAACAAAGTCAGTCTGAATGTTAGTATTAATATGTTTAGTGGTTTTTGTTTTGTTATTTATGTAGTTGTCCTTCTCATTTACTTAATTTATTTCTTTGTAGTTTTACTTATCTATTTTATTCTATTGTGATATTTTTTTTTATTTTTTAGAAGGTGTTTAGAGATGTATTTAGTTTGAGATTCTAGGGCTAAACCGAAGCTCATGTTATATTTATCATAATTATTATCATTAATCATACCTATTATAGTCTCAATTTTGTTAATCTTTATTATTATTTTGTTTTTCTTTTGGGTTATTAATTTTTTTGTTTTTATTGTCTAATAGGTTTATTTAGTTTTAGTTTTGGGTTAAGTTTTCACTATCTTTGTTATTTCGTGTAGTTTCCTTGTAGTACAATGTAATTTGCTAGTTGATCTCAATTTACCTTATTTTTTATATTTTTTAATCATATAATAATTTTGACAGCTTTAAACTTTTCAGCACACTCTGTCATTACATTTTCTTGTTACATTTTAAAATTTTAAATCTTTAAATTTAATTTGCATCCATTTTTATTTTATTTTATTGGTATTTTGAATCCATGAAAATATATTTTACTTAGTTAGTTATTCCCAGTTACATTAGTTTTTTATTTTTATTTTAGATTTTTTATTTGACATTTTCCATTTTAACAAAATGTATTTGCATGTATACACTTAAAACACAGTCTGCCACAGTGTTGAAAGCACTCCAAAAGACATAGTTGACATGTCTTTTAATCTTTTTTTATACTCAGACAAAGACTGTAACTCAACTACACACGACACCCACCTAGAGCAGATCATCATACTTGGTTAGAGTGTCCAGAGCGCCAAATACGCACCTTTTGTTTTTAAAACTATTTGCACATCACTTGTAAAATTGATTGTTGAAAGAAATACTGTGCAGTTTTGCAGCAGTTATGTTTGTAGTGCACCCTGTGTCTTGGCCATTGCTAATTGGCCCACCAGTGATGCACCCCTCTAAAGAGACAGAAGGTGGGCCTCTCTACCCTTTCCTCCTCTCCTCTCCTTCCTCCACACCTCACCCAGGGGGTCCCTCTTGATCCACGTCCAACCTTCCCCCTCGCATTCACCGACGTAGGTTAGCACAGTGTCCCTTCCTGCGGCTGAGTCGACCCTACCTTCTAAACTTCGCCACAGAGTTGGACTTAAATTTTATGTGATTTGATGATTGGCTTTGATTTGATGGCTAACCATGTAAGCTCTCGAACTTCACAGGCAGCGTGTGTTTATGCTTTTGGCTAGTGTTCTGATTCAGAGATTCCCAATGTAAATGTCATCAAACACAAGCCGGGCAGAGAGCTCAACCAACGCTGGCCGAGGGGAGCGTAAAACACACTCAAGTGCCCGTCTCAGACCAGATGCCACTTTACACACCTACACACACACACGCCCACTTAAGTCAATTCATGCAATGACATACACATCCTTCCACACTCAAGATGTGTACCATGGGCACTCCCCACACACATGCACCACTACACGCAGACACTCACCCTATTGGCCCACAAGCATCTCTCCAAAGCCTGAGAGAGGGATGAGAGAGAGGACAAGACAGGGAGGGAGGAACGGAGGGAAGTAGTAGGGAGCGCAGTGTGTCGTTCTGGGGGTTAATTACAGATGCAGATGCGTGTGTGCCACGCAACTATGTCTGGAATTCATTTTTCCATCCTCCTGCCCTTCCCTGTGCCCCCTCGGGGAGAAGGCGCCATTGCATGTGTGTGTGTGTGTTTGTGCATATGGTTGGGAGTCAGGATCTGCATAAAGAGTCAGGAGAGAGTGAGGAGAAAGAAAAGAGGAAAGAGTGATTGAGGGGGAAGAAAGGTTTGTCTGTGCTGAGATATACTGTCTGCGGTCACAGGGTTTCAAATCACAAGCAAATTTAGAGAGTCTTCCATCTTTTGTTGTCTATAAATTTATTTCAATATTTACCAACATATTTTATGTTTAATGTAATTCTGTATTTTCAAAGACTAGAATAAGAAATAAAATATATTTTAGAGGAAAGGAACCAGATAGATGAATGGTCCACATTGAGAGTGTGAGTAGTTACTGGTAATAGCCACATGGGGCTCACTGCTGTCTTATAGCAGCTTGTGTGTGTGTGTGTTTGTGTGTTGTGTGTGTGGTGTTGTGGGTGTGTGTGTGTGTGTGAGAGATTGTGTGAGTGAGTGCGTGCGTGCGTGCGTGCGTGCGCACGCGTTTTTGTGACAAATGAGGACATAAATTTGTGTAATGACAAAGGTATGACATAGGTATTACAAGGAGAAGGTGACTTTTCAGGACAATACCCCATGTCCCCACTTTTCAAAACGCTTATAAATCACACAGAATGGAGTGTATTGAAAGTTTCCTGTAAGGGGTAGGGTTGGTGTAGGGCAATAGAATATACGGTCTGTACAGTATAAAAACCATTATGCCTATGGGATGTCCCCACTTTTCACAAAAACAAACCTGTGCGTGTGTGGTGGTGTGTGTGTGTGTGTGTGTGTGTGTGTGTGTGTGTGTAAAAAACTGAGCTGTCATATGCAAACCCACCTAGCTCCTTCAACCTGACCTGCAAGTTGTCTGGGAAGTTGTCACAATGACTATGAAGTTTTGAGTCAAAAGTTCAGTTACGCAAATGTGTACTGTGTTGATTTAAAACATCTAGTTTAAAAAAAGGCATAGTTCACCCAAAAATGTAATTTCACATCATCATTTATTCACCCTCATGCCATTCCAAACCTGTACACTGAAAAAATAATTCAATAAATAGATAAATCAATAAAAATAAAAATTGCTGGATTGTAAAATGCACAGTACAACTTTAAATTGTGTTCTCAGGAAAAGGGTATTTTTCACAAGTCTAAGATATCACATTTCTTATTGGGGCAAGTTCACACGCTTTTTAGGTTGCAGTTTATGCAATTTATTTACCTTTTACAGTTACAATTACTGAACATTTTTATGCATTACCTTTTACATTTTTGCTATTTCATGAACTTTTTGGTTCTAATTATTTTACTATTTAAATTTTTCTGAAAAGCCTATTTTAGGCTGTTTCCATTGTGACAACTTACTACAATTTGTGTTCAATGTAATTTTATTCCTATACAGTAGTGGAATGTTCAGTGAAGTTTAGTAGTACATGCCTGTGCCGCTTTCCTTTAATCTGAAGTGTGTCCAGAGTGTATGCTGTATGTGTTTGTTAGCAACACTGTCATGTTATTTTAACAGATCTGATCTTAAGTGTGTATTGTCTCACTCCAACTAGCCACTGGATGCCAATGATTCCCAGGTTCCCCACATGCCTGCCTTGCACACATATAATGACAGAATGTTTTATGCTTTGGCAGAGCTAAATGGAAGGGCAAGAGCTGTAGGAGATGGATCACCCACAGATGGAGATGAAATGACTGACCTGCCCACACTAACCACAGACACTGGACATAGATGCACACTCTTTAAGAAGGCCCTCCTTTACATTTTTTTCCCTAATAGGAAAATACCGAAGTGCCTGAAAGGAAAAAAATCCCAAAATAATATACATGGAGCATATTATGCACTGCAATTTTATTTTATTTCATTTCATTTTATTTTTTACAGCAGGGACAAAAATTGTGTCCCGTTGCATGATGCATATTGCATGATGCATATCCATTTTTTATGTATGTTCATTAACAGTATTTATCTTATTTGCTTTTTTCTGATTTCTGAAGTTTCATATGCAACAAATCTCAAACATTCCCGAGCTGATTTCAGGGTTCAAGGTGTGTGTTAAACTGGCTTTCTTAGGGCAGTGGCACAGCACTCCATCCCTTTGGGAGTTTATTCAAGACTGTAACTGCAAAAGGACCGTTTAAAAATCTTTTTGCTGTGAACCTGTTTGTCAGCTGTGTGTGTGTTTGTGTAGGTTTCCTCATCAACTCTGCTCTTCAAAGGGATGGAGTGCTGTCCCCCCACCTCCACCTGCACTCGCTCCCAATCCTGGCTCCTTTGTCTTTGTGTTCCATAATGGGATGGCCGAGTGTGGTGAAAGGTCCCTGAGGCTGCCGGCCATAGCCCACTGATGTGGTGTCTCCCCGCAGCTCTCCATCCGTACCGCGCCCTTTTAAGACCGACCTTAGTGGTGGATCAAAGAGAGCCATTGTGTTTTCCTTGATGTAGATTGAGGACCCAAGTGATACCCCAAACCACGTGGACCCGTGCCACTCTGAAACTAACACCTGTGTGTGTGTGTGTGTGTGTTTGTTTGTTTGTGTGTGTGTGTGTTTTCAGGGCACCAGAAACACCATAGCTTGGCCCCTGTCGAAAACCATGTATCGTCCTATATACTATGCCTATAGTCTAATACGTAATTCTAAACACTCTTATCATCCATTCTAACAATGTCTTTTCTCTCACTCTCTTTTTCCTCTTGCCTGCTTTACTGAGAGGAAGTGAAATTATTGGCAACTGCCAAACTACCTGGCAGATTTTATTGCTCACTCTCAATCACTTGCTTGTAAAGATCCAGAACACATGTGCCATATTGATCGCAAATCAATGATCAATTAAGCAAGCCATTTGTTCAATTAAGAGCCCACTGGCCCTTGCTGTTCAGGTATTTGACTCGAGGAACTGCCGCAATGGATAGGCTTGCACCATTGATCTAAAGAAGACTCCACAGGGCTTTAAACACTTTAGACAGAAGTTAAACGAATGAGTTTTGAGCCACAAAACCGGTGGTTAACAGCAGTTACAGAAGTTTGCTTGAAGTTTTTATAGCAGCCAGAGTGTATGATTCATATTTGGGTGAGAAATATGAGTCATACAATCAACACATTAGACAGTTCATGCATAAATAAACAATGTCTGCCCACAAATATTATTGGTGAGATGGGGAAATATAGTGAGGTCAAAATTGGGTCTTATTCACTGATAACTGCATAAAAGTTGTACTTTTGGTTCTCATGAAAAATAAAATGGATACCTAGATAGACAGACAGATAAACAGATAGAATGATAGATGAACAGATTGGTGAACATTGATGGATGGATAGATAGATAGATAGATAGATAGATAGATAGATAGATAGATAGATAGATAGATAGATAAATAGATAGATAGATATATAGATAGATAGATAGATAGGAGGTACCGTGGTATCTTCTTCATATTTTGCCCTGACAGATGGGGGTGCTCTGTGTCTCCTTCCCCTCATCCCTCCCTCGTTTCTTCTTCTGAAAATTCGGACATTTTGTTTATTTAGGTCAAATTGTCAGATCTCTCAGAGCAGAGGAAGACCAGGGGCGTCTCCCTGCCCACTCTGCCCCTCCTCTTTTTTCTCCCCATTAAACCAGTCAGCGACAATGGGATCTGACAGAGCCAAGGGAAACAATCAGGGTGAGGTCACCGGCAGGGTGACCCCAAAGAGACGCGGGGGAACAGGGGCCCCAGCGAACCGCCACCCACTGTCATCCCATTCCGCTGTCCTGCTAGTCTGCCCACTGCTTTGTTACACCCAGTCACTGAGAGAATGGGGACACTTTAGCTCTCCGCTGTCCCACAAACTCTATCTCTCTTACACTGTGTCTTATGTCTAGGCTTTTCCTCACTGTCTTCTCATTCTTGACTTCCTTTTCCGTATCCGTCTCTCTGTCTATCTTCTCTGTGCTTCAGCTGATGAAGGGACATAAAAAGAATAAGTTGCTGAATGTCAGGAACTCATTCCTCTCTTTCGCTTTCTGTCTCTCTTTCCCTCCTCTTTCTTTCCTTCCTCCCCCTCCTGCCTATCAGCGATGTCTGGAGATTGACGCAGTGTGTTTTGTGTGTGTGTGTGTGTTTTGAAATGGCGAGAATGAGTGTGCGTGCCTGTGTACTTGTCTGGTTTTTGTGAGGGACCATGGATAAAGTGTGACGAGAGGAGAGAGAGAGAGACAGGCAGAAGGAGGGAGGCTGTCTGCGTAAGTGACAGTTTGGAAGCTTCACACTTAGCTGCCCCTGCGTTGTCTGTCTGCGCGCAGTGGCCGGGTTCCCACGTGAAAGAGCTCTCTCACTCTAGCACGGACCATCTGACCGTTAGCGCAGCCGTGTCCTGCTCCTACAGCAACTCAGCTGAGCACATCCATTTGACCCATACTTATGATGAGACGTTACAAACATACTGACGTTTTAGACAACTTCATAGTTTTTTTATTTTCTGTGTATTTTCTTCTAAAACAAAGTGTAACATAAACATGAGGACTTTATTCATGCAAAAAGCCATTTAGGCACAAAGCAGTAGTGAAAACACTTGCATGAGCATCAACTGCTGTATTGCTAGACACCACTGTTCAATAAAGACTTCAAGTTTGATTAATAATTAGATATATCTTTTTGGCAAGTAATATAGGTCAATATACTTGCACTGAACTGTTTGCAGTTGTTAAGCAACATGGCAACTTAGTGCATCAGAGGTGTGTGTTTATAGTAGTGTTTATAGTACTTATAGTTACGTTATAGTTGTGAATAAGGCTCATTCAGATTCATAATTATGTTTTTGAATGTCTCTTCTGCTCACCAAGGCTGCATTTAATTGATCCAAAAATACATTCAAAATGTTAAATATTATTACAATTAAAAATTTTCTAAGTGAAAATATTGTAAATTGTGATTTATTTCTGTGATGTAAAGCTGAGTTTTCAGCAGCCATTACTCCAGTGTTCAGTGTCTCATGATCCTTCAGAAATTATTCTAATATGTTGATTTGCTGCTCAAGAAACATTTCTGATTATTATCAATATTGAAAAAGTTGTGCTGCTTCTTTAATATGGAAAGAACATATTCTGATATATATGGAGGTGAATGTTGTTTTAAAATAAATGTGAATAGTGAGGAGTATTATTTGTTCAGTTTGTAAATTTAACAAGGTTGACTTATTGAAGCCATGACGAGCTGCAAAAAATCTTCTTAATTTACTAGTCTAAATGAATTTATACAAAGTTAAAATTGTAATTTTTGCATTGGAAATGCAATCAGGTACAATTATTCAGTTTCAGTAGTATTCTAGTACAAATTCCCCAAAATAATATTGTAAATAAATGAAGTAGTTATTCAAGTACTTTCGTCCATTCGTGGCAGTCAGCATTTTACAAACTTGTTTTGCTTATGTTTGGACTCAGGTTGTGTTTTATTGTACTGTACACCAGGCTGGAGCTGAGCAGGAACTGGCGCAGACACAGCATCCCTTTCTGGCCTTGAAATTCATTACTGTATGACTGTGTTGCAAAGACTTTGTGCAGTACTTTACGATGATGGTAGATTAGAAGAAAAAAAACAGATCAGATGAGCAGAGGAGTAAAGAGGAGAATTGCATTCCAGGGTAATGTGCCCTGCTGGGCTGGCATGATGTGAGGGAGAGAGAGTGTAAGGATGGTGGGGGAAGGTTTGGGGGTGATGGGCCCTGAGACGAAGATGTGGGGACAGATGGCATCCCTCGCAGGCGCCTGAGAGAGTCCCTTGTTGTTTCCACCGTGCAACCATTGTAAAACGACCTCCTGCGCACATGCAGCCTGCTGTATTCTGGCTTCTGGAATTCTCCACCTCAAATGGAGCGAGAGAGAGAAATAGGGGAAAGAGAGATGATGAGTGAATACTAAAAACATCAAAATGAACATGGTACCCTGAAACTTGGAGATGTAGGACAGTAATACCTTCTAGTCTTTGAAAGTACCAACATGTAGCTTGTAAATACCATGCAATTTAAATATGGTTTTAATCAAAGTAGAATGCATTTTCTATCAGAATATTTCTGAGGTAAAATTAGGTTTTCTGAAAGTCTATAAATTCTCTGTAGACTATATTTAGTAGATGGAATTCCAATAAGACCAAAGAAATGCATCTGTGCATCTGTCTGTCTAAAACCAATCAGTCTTCAGGCCATCATTCATCCGTTTCCATCCTCTTTGATTGGTTTTAGTTTCTTCCATCATGCAGCTCTTGTCACCTTTCCACCTCTCCTCCCACCCTCCTTTGGCCCCTGACTGTTAGATCATGCAGATGGTGTTTTTGAGGGTTGTGAATGAGGTCACCTAGGGTCATGACGAAGAGACAATACCTCGACCATTCACTCCTCGCTTCAGCAGAGCTAGCTAAAGAAGAGTGAAAGTAAACAAAGAGCCACGTCCAGGAGAGAGAGAGAGTGTGTGTAAGAGACTCCCAGGGTCAGGGCGGGGTTGTAAGGGACTCTTGTGCTGTACTGCTGGCATTTAGCCCTCACCCCTGTTAGGGTTCAGTGAGTTTAGAAATACGTAAGACTTCAGCCTTGTGAATTTCACCAAAACATGCATTTGTAGTCAGTTTTTCAGGTGCATATGTGTAAGATTTATTTATCCAATGTAAGGATTTAAGATTCTTTACTGTCTCACAACATGGCTGGTGTAAACTGGGTTACATAATGCAATAACTCACATTTTAAAAGCTTCAAGAATGTTGGATATTGTTACTAGATTTATGTATGTTCTGTCGTATACTTTTTAATGTTTTTGAAAGAAGTATTTTATGCTCACTAAGTCTGCATTGATTTGCTGAAAATACAGTAACTGTAATATTGTGAAATAATAGTTTCTTTCTTAATATATTATACAATGTAATTTATTCCTGTCCTGGCAAAGCTGAATTTTCAGCAGCCATTACTTCAGTCTTTGGTGTCACGTGATCCTTCAGAAATCATTCTAATATGCTGATTTGGTGCTCAAGAAAACTTGTTATCAATGACTGTTTATTAAAATCAGTGTTGAAAACCGTTGTGATGCTTAATATTTTTGTGGAAACCATGAAACATATTTCTCAGGATATGGTATTTCAATGAAAAATAAACCTTTTGTAATAGTGTAAATATCTTTACTGTCACTTTAATGCATCAGTTTAATGCATCCTTGTTGATTAAAAGTATTCATTGATTTTTAAAATAGTGAAATAAAATCTTATGTACCCCAAACTTTTGAATGTTAGTATACATGAATCATCACAAACACTGGGGTCCAAACGTCTGAGAGCACATTGAAAATAGGGGGTTTAAAATGTAAATGAAACCTGGAAATAAACAGAAAGGTTTAGAATTTTGAGAAATGTAAAACCAATAAATATTTAGGATTTTCTCTGTATTCTATTTCTATTCATTTGAGCAAAGTTGTGAGTTTTCTTATGTGACTTCTTTGTGCAGATGGTCAGATGTTCTTGCTTCCATTGAGGCTGATTGATCATTCTCAAATCATGCTGAAGAACATAATCATCAGGTTTTACACAATGCGTGGAGTTCATGTATCTTGAGGGCTGCTGAAAAGACCGACAAACCAAACACCTGAAGTTCAGGTCAAATTCAAATTATATATTTTATAATGGGAAAAACATTTTTTTTAACTATTAAATAAAAAAAAATGCAAAGGGGAAGCATTTTCATTTGTTTCAGACTTTTGGACCCCACTCTAAATTTCTTGCACATTTTAAGGGAGAATTGTCCATTCAGCAAGGACTTGCAGGTATTTACAGTATATGTTGTTTTATTATATACCACATTCAAGGTTTGTGTAAAGGTTTGTTTAGGTTTTAAACAAACCAAACAGGATCTACAGTATATTTATCAGAATAATACAGAAACCACTCAAAGAATGTCTTCCTAGCAGATGTATTGGAGCTTAAGCGATCCGTGGTAAGAGCTCCGGCAGGGAGCATTTGGCATGCAGGCATACATATGCTTTATTGATCTTATCGGCTGGAGGCCCCACAGATCGATTGAGATGATCAGCAGTTCTATTGATTTCTCTCATCTTATGGTCGGCATGACACCTGTTCCTGCTGGTATGCTCCATACACCCTCACTCAAGAAGGTAGCACTTACCACAGATGTAAAATACTAATAAAGCAACTGATTTATGGAGATATCTACAGCCTTTCTGTCATCGTCATTGTGTGATCAAACCAGTGCACAGATTGTACCAAATAAATTGTTGCTCATAATTTGGCTTTAGAATAATATGATGAGAAAGATTTGAAGTTACAGTTAGGAAGAAGGCCATTTATACATACATTTCCATTTGCTGTCCATTTGATCTCATTGAGAGACTATGGAGTTTTGATAATTTGGTTTTAGAATATGATGAGAAAGGTTTGAGGTTAGAAATCAGAGATTTCAATATCTTAGAAAATCTGAGATATTGATGATATATTTTCTGAAGCTCAAGATGAGAAACGTAAGACTACAGGGATCTTTTCTCTGGTATAACATCATTATTAACCTTTTTTTATTTCATAATCAACTAAACAATCTACAATTTGTGATCTCAACTATCTGTTGTTTCTTTAAACAAATAAGTATTTGATGAAGGTGCTGAGGTGGAAGTAGAAAATGCAACAGCCCAAGGTCTCACAGAGGAGACGTGTCAGGGAAGGGGAGGTATGCTCATTTTAACGAGACAGGCTCTGTTATGCTAATGCGTTTTTGTGCTTTCCGTTTCCACCATTGCTTCCCTTGCCCCGTCTTCTGGCCGGCCGTATCAATAGACTGGGAACTGCCCGCTGCCTGTGAATGATGACCACCCTCTCAGACACACACACACACCCTCCCTCACCTCCCAGCCTGACCCTACTCCACTCCTAACACCAAAACCTCCTTTTTCGCATCTGGAATTTGATGACAGGCGCTGGGAAGCAGAGAAGAGCCGGAGGAGTTCACAGACATTAGGAAGATGGGAGAAATCTGGCTTTTTGGGTGTATGTGTGTGGGTGTGTGGGTGTGTGGTATGTTGGGTTGGGGAAGCATTAATCCTCCGGTGACACACCGACACCCCCATCATGGCCCCTTTCAGGCTCAAATCCTTAGCCATGGGGGTCATTGAGTCTAAGGGGAAATTTCACAACTTAGAGGCTAATCTGTCTGATCCATCGCAGTTGGATGAAGAATGATTTTGTTCATTCTTCATCCAGTTGGCCAGTGGTTGAGACACTCACCAGTTATTTAGTCCTCTTCAGTTTATATCTGTTTTTGTAAACTTGATTTGAAATCTACAGTGCTAAAAGTAGTAATAAACCTAATGTTTTAAATACGTTAAACTAGGTTATATATTTATTATCAATGAATCTCTTTAAATTTCTTTCACTCTGATTCATTTGAACTAAGTGATTGCTTGTTCCACAACTAGCCATATTTTAACCATGTAAATAGTTTTTAACTAATTAAATGTGATTATTTAAATCAAATAGATGCAAATGGTTAACAATAAACTGTGCCATTTTTGAGTGCAGAAATATTACATTTAGTATGTATGACAATTATGCATCACATTTTGTTAAAAAATTTGAAATGTGTGATCCAAATGTATGTAGATTTTATACAATATGTAAAACACATAAATCTTAAATATAGATGTGAAGAAATGTAAATGAATAGTTCACCCAAAAATAAAATTTTTAGCATTGTTTGCTCATTCTCATTTCTTTTATTCTGCAATTTTTTACCTAAAAGAGGCATATGTTTTCCCTACAGTTATAATGAATAAAGAACTTAACCATTCAAGCTTGCAAGAGGTTGGAAAAGCACCATAAAAGTATTACAAAACCGATCTAAATGACTTATTTTGCTCTATTTTAAGTATTTTAAAGTCATACGATAGCTTTGTGATCTTCAATCATTAATTTTGTGAACTGCATCAGTCAATTGATTGAGAATCAAAAGAATGATTCATACACAAATCAAATATGGCACTTTTCTTGTCAACATTTTCAGCAAATAACGTAAATTTCAGTCTTTTCCTCACACAAAACTATTGTATGACTTTAGAAAACTTTGAATAGTCATTTGGACCACTTTTATGATGTCTTACATAGTTTTTAAAACTCTAAAGCTCCATTTTCCATTCACTGAAAAAAGAAAATCATACAGGTTTGGAAACTCATGACGGTTAGTAAATAATAAAATCATTAACTTATTATTGAGTAATATTAGGGGACAGAATATATTTTCATGTGTTCATTTTCTTTATATTTCTGTTTGATATCACTGTACATGCCTGTGGGTCTAATAATACCATTCTTTTCAAAAATATTTATTGTGCATATCTACTGTGTGTTAACATTGGTTCATTTGTCTGTGGATGCAATTGAGCGGGTAGCCACACTGCTTGTCTGAGTCCATCTAGAGCAGTTGTTATACATATAATCCCGCTTTCTGTTGGTTTCTCTTTCTCCAGGGTGACAGTGTGTCTGGAGTCGGCGCAGACAGGGAGACAGTAATTGAGAGCTACTCAGTGCTGGAGTGTTGGGACTCTGTTAATGGAAGCTGCTCCATAGTCAGCAGACCTCCACAGCCGCGGCCCAGACCTCCATAATGACTGCACCTGAGACAGAGAGAGAGGCAGCAAACACAGGCCAGACTGCTCTGTGCCCTGACCTTTTAATCTGTCGTTCACTTCCCCCATTTTCCCTCGCTCTCTCTTCCCACGTCTTTCTGCACCACCTGTCTTTTACAATCTGGCCATTTTGATTTTTATTTTTTTTTTAACTGTCATGAATTGTCACAACTGTGCATTTAAACACACTGACATTTTTTTGCACACTGGGACTGCTGGACTGAGGGGTTTCTGGTTTTTAAACTGATCGGCTGGATCAATGGCATCAGAAATCTATGTAAAGCCCAGATCTGCCGCTCATCCTCTGGTTGGCTGGCCCTCTGATTGGCAGAGGATGAGCCAGGAAGGAGGCCACATTTGCAGGCTGGAGGGTTGTAGGAAGAATCCAGCTGTGGCTCTGCAGACCTGCTGCCAATATTGAATGGGGTTACCCTCCCGCTCTCAGCACTCTCCAGAGGATATCAGAGGAGAGGGCAATGACAGAACAGTCAACTTAAAAAGATCCAGGATGTGAGGGAGAGACAAATGGTCTGTCCCAAAACCTGGTGATCAGCAATTTAAAGCAACATAGGTACACTCTTTATACAGCGTATTTATTCTACTATGTGTGTGTGTGTGTGTGTACGGTACATTTTTTTAAATGTTTTTGAAAGAAGTCCTTGCACTCACAAAGGCTGCATTTATTTGATCAAAAATACAGTAAAACAGTAATATTGTGAAAAGTTATTACTGGTTAAAATATTTTAGAATGTTCAGTAGTCATTATCCCAGTCCTCATAGTTACATCATCTTTCTGAAATCATTTTAATATGCTGATTTGCTGCTCAAGAAACACTTATTTTTACTATCAATGCAAAAAAAGGACAAAAAAAAAAATCTTAATATTTTTGTGGAAGACAATTACCTAACTTAACCCACTACCTAAACTTAAAAACTATTAACTAATATTAAGTATCAAATTAGGAGTTTATTGAGGCAAACGTCATAGTTAATGTGTGTCCACATTATACACAAATAAAACAATTAAAAGATAATTGCAAATTTCACAATTCAGATTCAGACATTTTTTTATTTTTTTTTATTTGTCAAATATAAACTCGCAATTTTGATAATAAAAGGTCAGCATTATGAGATAAAAATGCAGAATTGTTAGGAAAAAATTCCTGAGAAGAAAGTCCAAAGAGATTAGGTGTCGCAATTACAATATCTTTTTTATATTTTTATTCCGTGGCAGAAACGGGCTTCCATAATTTAATGCTTTAGTTAAATAAAGTATTAATTTCTTTCTTTCAAAAAAATGGTAATGTTGCAGTAAAAAATATATGCATAATGTTGCATTATATACAGGATGTATCCCTTTGTTAAACATAATTTTCATGGCGTGAAGACTCACATGTTAAATTAGTTGTGTTAAAAAAAGAGAAGCATGTAAAATGTGCAATTTGGCAATACCTCAAAACCAGGATTAGGAAAAACTGTAGTCATTTGCTTAGCATCTTGCCAACACCTTTCTTTTGAAATCAATAGTGAGTCGAGTTTCCTCAAAGCTTGGCACGATGAGCACAATTTGCAGTGGTTGTGTATGTAGAACATTCCATGTGGTTCTACATCAGTTATGATCTTGCTTATGTGGGCAGTAGACAGCACAGCAGCTCACTGGCTTTAGGAACAACAGAGAAAAAAATGTGAGTGTAATAGAAAAGGACAGATCGAGAAGACCGGATGGGGCATCGGTGGGAAGCAAGGGAAACAAGTGAGCAGCAGTACGTCCCGGAGAGGGACGGATGGATGTTAAGGGAACGAGAGGGCAAAAGAGAACAGAAAGGGAGGGAAGGGAGAGCGTGAGGAGCAAGGGGAGAGAGGAGGTCGGCACAAGCAGCGGCAGGCGGCGGGACTGCTCTAATTGATCTCTGGGTGATGCAAGGGGCCGCCTCTCAGGGGCCAGGCAAAGGGAGTGGAAGATGGTGGGGAGGGTCATTAGAATGCAAATCCAGGCCTCGCTCTTCTTGCAGCCGTGTCCGACAGGTACATAGCAGGGAGGAGGAGAGGGAAGAGGTGGAGGAGACTCTCTATAGAGGTGCAGCTGGACTGATCTTATAAAAGATTGCAGATTGAATGCATATGCTCGCCGCCCCCTGTGTTAATGTCTCTTTTATTGGTTCTCATTTTTGTTCCTCTTTTTAAGACAAAAGGGAAGGATATCCATGGCAGGGGTGAGCTGCGAGAGTAGGAGGTGGAGGGGTGGGAGGGAAGAGGGCCAGCCGATCGGGGTATCATTTTTTATTCCCCCTAATTGACGTGAACAGTTCTTTTGACCCTAATTAGCGGTCTGTAATCTCTCATTTGCATATCACAAAGGCAACACTATTTGCATATTTGTAAACGAGAAGGGCCTTGCATCTGCATGCAATCCCCTGTTTCCTTTTCTTTCTATTTGTCTCCTCCTCCCTCTCTCTCTTTCAGTCATGTGTCGTGCCAGACAGGGGTGGTGTACATAGAACTACATAAGAGCTTGGCACTGACTGCCAGTGTTATTGGCACCATCTCTGACAGAGAGGTAGAAAGAGACAGAGAGTGAACGACAGAGAAAGAGACTCAGAAAGACAGCGAAACAAAGTTCTAGTAATGACAGCGTGACACTTTTCTCTGAAAGAGAGAGAAAGAGGCAAAAAGACAGATTGAGAAAGTGACAGGGACGATTAAATGAGAAAAAAGAGAGAAGACACTGGATGTATGTGACAGGCTTGTGTTTAATGTAGGATTTACATTGACTGACTGATCTGTCAGTCCTAAGGCCCACACCAGGACATATCATGATTTTTTTTAAAGAATAATTAAACGAAAATGAAAAATTCTGTCATCATTTACTTACCCACATGTTGTTTCAAACCTATATGTCTTTCTTTCTTCTATGAAATAAGTAGTTTAGTAAACTGTTGATGCTGCTCTTTTCTATACAAGATGACAATATAAAAGTAGTCTGTATGCTGCTATTCTGAAATCATGTGATAGTTTTGTTTATGATATGATAATCTCTTCCAACACAGCTCTTAAATCAAATTTCATATACAAGTATATGTAAATATCACATGCCAATACATCTCATATCAGGTTTGCCAAAGTGGTGCCAAATGTCATTGGTTTGTGTGACCGGTCCAGTAGCTCACCTACTGACTCACATTTAAAAAAAGTTCTCACACAAGTAGATATTTTAAAGAATGTTGATAACAGTTTTGGTGACCTTTGACTTCTATAAACCCTAATTTCCAATATATTTTTGTTATGAAGGGAAAGTCATAAAGTTTTAATATAACAAAGGGTAAGTAAATGATGACAGTTTTGCGGTTGAACCACTGATGTCACATGGGCTATTTTATCGATGTCTTTACTATACTGTGGTAGTTCTCTTGCTGTCTATGCAGGGTCAGAAAGCTCTCGGATTTTATTAAAAAAATATCTTAATTTGTGTTCCGAAGATGAACGAAGGTCTTACGGGTTTGGAACAACATGAGGGTGCCTAATTAATGACAAAATTTTCATTTTTGGGTGAACTAATCCTTTAAATAACAATTGTACAGCCTTTTAAAAACACAAGGGTTAGTTTTTTGCCGTGAAGATCCTATATAAATGGAATATTTGATAGCTCAGGGATATAATATTTGGACTTAACCGCTTTTCTGCCTTTTGCTTCCTTCATTTTCTTCTCACTCTCCAAAAGTAAATATTTTCCAAAAATGTCAAAATAAGTCTTTTCGATGTCCTCAGTAAGCAATCAATTAAATCTAATGAATAAGAAAAGCAGAACATTCATTGTTATAGTCGAGATCCACCAGCAAATGTGCTAGCATGTACATGTATGCTTAGCACATTACCGCTTCTGTAGCTCAAACCTGAATCAACTTTAACATTCACCAAATATACTTTGCCATCTTAACACCTGAACCATACAATCTAAAAATAAGATCACCTGACAAGTAGAACCTAGTGCTTAAAAATAGCTAACAACTGCTACACTAGTGTTCAGAATGAGACCAACAACCACTAAAGAGAAAAGCACCATTAAAGACCGTGCCAGCTCTAACAGAGCCCTTTAAAAAAGTCTTGTCGGGCACTTCTCATCCCCTTGTCATGACTGACCCTTCCAACGCCTGCCTCAATTACTATGGAAATGGGGGCTAATTGAATGGTCGGTGCTAAATAGGGAAGACAACATGGCCTACATTATGATAAGGAGCACAGACAATAGGTGAGCCATCTCACTGGGGACACTTGGCTTAGCGGCGGATTGAACACGACTCTCGCTTATCTCTCCTGGGGTACAGGTATTCCAAGCATCGCACCATAAGCCCTGATGTTAGCATTAGCGAGGTCGCCTGACCGCAAGGTTTGCCAGTGGTAGGGCAACTCTTTTTGTATTCACTGGTGGCTCACTCTCAATATCCTAAGGATCTTGAGGCTATTATGTGGCAGTGATTTTTGCATATGCTCCTCAATATGGGATGCCCTTTTGTGCTAACTGCTGCATTTCTGCATGGATTTGCCACAGAGACTTGCGCTGCATATGCTGGCAGTTTGTTAGCAAGTAAGTCTTCAAAAGATGGCACCAACCTTAAACACCTTACTTTTAATGTATGGAGGGAGTTGTTTTACAATGCATTTCTTTTTCATATGGAGATTATTGCGTTTTCAGAGGTCTGCAACTAGCCTCATTGTCACCAGGCGCTTGAAGTGTTTAGAACAAGAGGTCTGGGAACAAGCATACCTTTTCAGCTCATGAAGGAAGGAGAAAAGGAGGAGGGAAAGCTCCACTTTGATTTTGTTTGTACTGTTGAAGAAAGCAGCATCGCCTCTGCAATTAGCCCTAATAACCTGCGTGTGCGTGTCTGTGATGAGAGAGAGAACGAGGATGAATGAGAAAATATAAGCTGTTTTAAGAGAGCACGTGTTTCAGGTGTTAAAGAGCTTTGAATCGAGCAAGTGGGATGAGTTTATTCCTCACATAAGCTACCAAATTCAAACTGTTAATATGGAAAGACATGTTAATTTTTGTTAAATTTTACTGATAAACTGGAAGTTTTTGTTTTCCAGATTAAGACAGACAGGGATGTGATTGGAGCTCACTGTGTTCTAGTAACGTGCTTCAACATTAAATGAGACATTTGCCACATTTTGATAACACAATCTTCCTCTTTCTGCTCTCTCGTCTCACTTTTTAGTCATTTCTTTCACAGTGTTTTTCTAACCACAATACACAGAGGAGTATAAATGACTTGAGAAATCATACTTCACTACTACACTTAGCATTGAATAAAAAACTAATGTTATATTATGTATGCATATATATAAAACATGCGCTTGTCTCCTTCAGTGATACTATCAAGATACTTGCCTAATTGATATGTATTGCCGTTTTTAAGAAAAAAATTCTGAGTTTTATTTCAGGAATAATAGTGATAATTGATGCACCAAAATTATTTTTGGTAACCAAAATGCTGAAACTGAAATTAAGTTTTCATATTTTCATAATATTTTTTCAAACATTCATTAAATAATGAGGACAACAGGTTACATAAAAATATACTGAATATGTAATATAGTGCATATATTTATCAAAATGCTCCTAACTAGAGTTATTTTTCTATCAAGTTTATGGAAGTTTTCTTGTATAATTTATTTTAATATTCATATACAGTTTATATATTTATATTATATGTGATGACAACTGATATGACAATTACAATTAAATGGGTTGTTACTTTAATGAAAAAATTCAGCTGTCTCTCGACTGCAAGAACTATTAAATATTTAATAATAACAAAATACGTGTATATTTAAACACTGTTAAAATTGTAAACTGTTGTACTTTCATTCAAGTATCTTTTGGGCTACATTTTTTTAACTTGATCCAGTAATTTCACTTTTAAAACTTTCTCAGTATTTTCTACACCACCTACTGTAACTCCAGACACTCTGATCAGCACTAAACTATCCTGTTTTTCATTTGAAACCCCTGTTTGGTCCTGTTTATGTGTTTTTAGCTATGCGTCTTTATCTGACCTCATGTATCAGTTTTGTGTGATAATGTGTATTTTAATAACATTCCCATCTATAAAGAGAAAGACAGAGGGGATGAGAATGGTCCGTTCACGTACAGGACACATGGAGCAAAAAGGGCAGCTCTACCCAATCAACCCACCACCCACCAGCCTGAAAGCCAAATGAGGGAGGAGAAGTGAGAGATGGTGAGAGATAGACATTTGAAGACGTTTCCTCATGACGCCTGGTCATCCTCCACCTCTCTCCCTTATTTGCTTTTCCTCTCTGCCAGGTTGTTCTGTTCTTTTTTCCCCCGTCTCTTTCACGGCTCTTCCCTGCTGTGGGCCCGCTCGAGCCCCCTGCCTCTGCCCCATATTGGATCTCAGTGGGCATTTGGTGTTTTTAAATGAATAGGCAAATGAGAAGAGAGTCCTCGGCAAACGGGGCGGGGGTGTCCAGGGAAGGGCGGGGCCATGTTGGAGTTGGGCCGAGGTGATTGGGTCAGTAGGCAAAAACAACCCACTTTGCATTTAAAAAAATTTCAGGGGTGGATAAGTGCCCCGGAGACAGTGCGCATTTCAATATGGCATCCCGTCAGGTTCGTTTGTGCGCATGTGCTCCGTTGGGCACTGGTCTGTGAGAAAAGAGCCTTCGACGGCCTCCTCCTTCTCTGCAAAATCCAATTCCAACTTTTCAAATTGCTTATTGCTCTGTGTTTTCCCTCCTCCTGGGTGTGTGTGTGTTGAGTTTGGCACTGTATTTTGTCTCGTCAAAGGCTCCTTCGTAGCTCCCATTTGCCTGCCGAAGATCACCTATAACGTCCTCACTTTTATGCACTGTGTGTGGGCGTATGCGTGCCAAGACACTGTGATGGTAAGATGTAACTAAGACACAAACACACACACACAATCATGCAATCGCATCCACACACATCAGAGCAAAAGTAATGACTGAGGCAGGCAGCAAGAGCGCATTACCAAGGTGAGGGAAGAAGAAAGATGCTTCAGAAAAGCGGCAGGTTAATGAACTTGTGTTTGATGCTTCACTCCTAACGCCTCATTGGATGTCTATTAGAGTAAATACTCAGCAGAGAGGAGAGTAGATTGGACATTTGAATAAGGAAAGCTCAGCTGGGACTCTACAGATGAAAATGTACCCGTGTCCTTTAATATGACCTGCAAAAACTAGACTTCTAACTTCTAATGTCTTAGGGGTCCATTTTTATTAAAAAAAAAATAGGGGTCCATTTTTATTTAAACATATTTTTGTTGTTAAAGGGCACGTTAAAATTGTCTTGGTATAACTTTCTACCAGGCCTTCATCATTTATTTGCTTTTTTTAAAATGTCTTGGTAACACTTTAAGGTTCTATTAGTTAACATTAACTAACAATGCAAATACAATAAAGCGTTTATTAATCTTAGTTACTCTTAATTACAACATTTATTAATGCAGTATTAATCTGTTAAAATGGGCCTGAGTTTACCTGAATTAATAGTTAACAGTATTTTTATTAACTAATGTTAACAAAGGTTAATAAATAATGTAACAAATGTATTGCTCATTGTTAGTTAAATTTTGTTAATACATTAACTAGCATTAACTAATGGGACCTCTTCTTAAAGTATTACCAATGCCTTTTATGTGTCTTTGTTCCACATTGAATTTCAATCTTAAACTATGAAGATATAGCATATAATAGCATAATTCCCACTGCACCAAAGAATTTTACCTATATCAAACTTTTTTCTTTCTGTCTTTTTCAAAAGTTAGAGTACTTGCTTTGAAGAACAATGTAGGTAAAGAGCTTGAGATGAATTTTACATATGATGTGTGAAGAAAAAGAAAAATCAAGGTAAATATTTTAATGTGTGTGTGTGTGTGTGTGGTGTGTGTGTGTGTGTGGGTGTGTGTGGGTGGGTGTGTGTGTGTGGTGTGTGTGTGTTGTACCTGTATTCCCTAGGTATGGGGGACCAAATGTCCCCACAACGGATATAAGTGTTGTCCTTGTGGGGACATGTTTTTGGTCCCCATGAGGAAAACAGCTTATTAATCATGCAGAAAAAGTTTTTTGAAAATCTGAAATTCTAAAATTCTAAAGTTTTAAAGTTAATGCAGTGTGTACAGTATAAAAATCATTATGCCTATGGAATGTACCACAAATGTGTGTGTGTGGGTGTGTGTGTGTGTGTGTGTGTGGTGTCGTGTGTGTGTGTGTGTGTGTGTGTGGTGGGCTCGGTGCGTGTGGTGCGTGTGCGTGTGCGTGTGCGTGTGTTTTGCATCATTTCCGTGCAGGCTTTAATTTTGTCAAATTTTGCAAAAGTGTAAAAATTATTATGTGTGAAATACAAAAAAATGAGAGGACAAATAAGGTTAGTGAGGTCATTAAAAGTGTATTTTAAGGCCAAATGAACCAATAGTTGAAGAAATGCTCATTTAAGAATATAGGGTGCAAAAGGAGATTGTTTAGAACAGTGACAGAGGAAGAATATAAAGCAAAGAGTTCATGTGTGATAGTCTGTGTGTTCTTGTGTGCCACCGAGTTTTGGGATGTGAAACAAGGGTCTCCAATAAAGCAGGCTGAAATATTTATGCCTTTGAAACAACAAGGGTGTGACGGTTCAGCACACCCACCACCACCGTGTCCACCCGAAGAAAAGAGGGAAAGAGAAGGGGAAAGTTGAAATATTAATGGACTAAGTAAATTAAAGCTGAAGAATCACACACACACAAAAGAGTTTGTTTTTCCTCCAGTATATTTTTATTGTTTATGGTTGGGTTATGTATTGGTTAGAGGGCAGGAAAGAAAAATAGAGTAGGTCCAGGGTTGCATTGTGGGTAATGAGACTGATAGACTTGGGCTAAAAGAAAGACGCATGCTTAAGGTCCTGGATCTATAACTTATTGCAAATGAACAAAATCCCAGAAAGAAAAATTAAAGAGCTAAAGGAAAGATCGGGGATGGAATGACAGACTATAAGACAGATTATAAAACGGAAAAAAGGAAGGATGAGCACTGATGAGATCAGGGTGACACTGTTCTGTGATAAGGTGGGCGGACTAAGATAGAGGCTAGTTTACATGTATCTCCATACACAGGCTGTTTATGATGATAGCGGCTCTTTCTTCAGATCCACAGAAAGCACTGCTTCTTCGCATGTACAAAGCAGTCCTTGACCCCAACGACAGCCCCTTGACCCACTACAGTTACACAGACCGGCACAAAGCTACATACAAACACACACACACACACAAATAAATAGCCTACTGAATAGCATCATAGGACATATAAATGTGCATAAGATTATGTTCTTATCGACAGTATATCATTAAAAACATACAGGACTCATAATGCCGATAAAACTCTTGAGGGCGTTATTGTTTTTATAGGTCTTTATGTTAAATACACAAAGAGCATGTACCTTACTAGCAAGTAAACTAGCAGCTAAAGTATCAGAAATTATCATGGTGCTACACTTTGGTTGACTGTGGCTTTTTGAGCAATTTTTTGAACAAAATCCTTAATTTTTCTATTTTAATGTTTTAAAATATAATTATTCCAGTGATGGCAAAGCTGAATATTCGGCAGCATGACTCCAGTCTTCAAGGTCACAGGAGCGGTTAGAAAGGCTGCAAATTTTTGTAGTTATAAAAATTGTTTATATGTTTTTTTAGTACTGTCAAACGATTAATTACGATTTATCGCGTCCAAAATAAAAGTTTTTTTTTTTTACATAATATATGTATGTATACTGTGTAATTTATATGTATATATAATAACACACACATGCATGTATATATTTAAGAAAATATGTTATGTTTATATATTATATATATTTATTTATAATATAAATTATTTGAATATAAATATAGACATGTAAATATTTTAAAAATATATAATGTATGTGTGTGTATTTATATTACATAATATACACAGTACACACATATATTATGTAAAAAAAAACTTTTATTTTGGATGCGATTAATCCACGATACTCGTTTGACAGCACTAAAATTTAAATGTATCTGTGCTGACAATGTGATACTTTTTTCAGGATTCATTGATAAATAGAAATTTCAAAAGAACAGCATTTATATGAAATATAAATCTTTTATAATATTTTATACATTTTTTAAAATATGCGCCACATTTAATGTATCCTTGCTGAATTAAAGTATTAATTCCTTTCTTCTTCCTTCCTTCCTTCCATCCTTTTTAAATCTTACTTTTTCCTTAAACGTTTGAATTGTAGTGCATCACGGTTTCCACAAAAACGTTAAGCAGAACAAATGTTTTCAACATTGATAATAATATTACTCATAATAATAATAATCATAACTGGTTCTTGAGCACCGAATCAGCACATTAGATTGATTTTATTGAAGGATCATGTGACACTGAAGACTGGAGTAATGACTGCTGAAAATTCAGCTTTGCCTATACAGTAATAAATTACATTTTAAGAAAATGTTCCGATAGAAAACAACTATTTTAAATTGTAATAATATTTCACATTATTACTTTCTTTACTGTATTTGATGTCTCATCATTTTAGGAGTTTTTTTATTAGGAGTATAATGTAAATATGAATATTTTAATCATACATATCAAAGAACCATCTGATTTCATCATGGTACCATAATACCACCAAAGTACTTTTTTGTAGGCCTCTATGGTAATATGTAGTAGGATGCCCATGCAAACCAGCCCATAAAAATACACCCTTGATACAGTTAAATACTCACACAGACTGGCACTTACACACACACAGAGAGGAGTTTATCTCCTCCATCAATTTCCTCTGCATATGGTGGCTGTTTATGCATGGGCTCTTGTGCTACACTTTATCAAATGCTTGTCCTCAGAGCCATGCATTATTTAACAAACCCAATCAGGATTCTGCTGCAGGTAGCACCACAACCCAGGTGCTGCATACACACACTCACACACACACACATGCTAAAGCACATCCTCCAAGTCTCCTTCGTCACTAAACCGGTCCATATCTGTACTCCATTGTTTTTTAAACACTTTGGCCCTACTTGTACACTCTGTGAGGACAAAGATACACAGCAAAGCTTCTAATTGAAACATTCACTATATAATTGATGGCTCTCAGTTAACAGAATAATGTTCTTTCAGAAAAACAGACGTATTCCAGAAAAACGTCTTTAATTTTTAAGCATCGCATGCGAATGGAGTTTTACGTATGGTCTGTGCATGGATTCCAATGTTTTAGATGATTAAACGTTTCATTTGTCAAACGTACGCATGATTACTATGATTATTTTATAAGGCAGGTGCCTGAGTCAAGTGAGGTAAGCAACCATCTGCTGTCTCAAGCACTGCACTTCCGTTGCTCCTGTCAGAGAGAGACTGGATCGCTCAAGGCAGAAAGAGAGGAAGTGCACAGGTGTGTGTTTATGTAAGACAGACTGCACACAGAATGAAAGACAAGAGACAGTGATGGCCTCAGAAGAACCGAATCCTTTCAGAGCGCAAGTAGAAAATGTTAAAAGATGCAAAAGTCGTTGTAAATAAAGATGGCATCAAAAAGTTTCCCTTGTTGGGGTCTCAGGCCAATTGCACCATCTGTCCACCTGTTGTTGACTGCTGACTACCAATGGCCTTACTTGTGGTTCTGACATGGTTACAGTCACC
The DNA here is from genome assembly GCA_018155175.1 of Sinocyclocheilus anophthalmus. Classification (NCBI taxonomy): domain Eukaryota; kingdom Metazoa; phylum Chordata; class Actinopteri; order Cypriniformes; family Cyprinidae; genus Sinocyclocheilus; species Sinocyclocheilus anophthalmus. Next base: position 412,235 of record JADLZN010011443.1, read on the forward strand.
TCTCCCTGACCCCTTCTCAAACACCTCATTCACTCGGCTATATTCCGGCCGCCTGATGGACGCTGTTTATTCATCTGCACTCTTTTGTTGAGGGAATAGCAATGAGACGATTGCATCTGCTTTACCTTTGCCCTCAACAGTGATGGCTTTGTAAGGTCAGGAACGGAAGCAAGTGTGTGCGTGTGTGTTCTGTGGCGGTCAGTGAAGGTGAATGGCATACAGAAGGAGCTGTTTAAGTCACTTGTTCACTCCACTTTGCCCTCTTCCCCTTCTCCACTCCCAGTGGCCTCTGCAAGCGAAGGCATGGAAATGTATGCGGCAAATAAATACGTGGAGTGACGGAGAGGGCAAGTCATCAGGACGTGGAAGGTAAACCATACTGAGCCTGAAAGGGTGAGCATTTCACATTCAGAGGCACGTGGTTCTGGAGGTCGGACAGCATTGTGTCTTCTTATGCGTGAGAATGCATTGTGGGATTTTGCTTTTGTATATCATCTCTGCAAATAGATTCAAGGCTATACTTACATGAATGACATGATGACCTGTATGGTAAAGCTGTGGTTATGATTCAGAAATGCAGAATCAGATTTGTATTGTGGCATTTTAGTGTTGTACTGCTATACTTTGCTAAAGTGCAGAAGGAAACCAGCCGCAGGCATTGCGTTCATTTGCACCAGATATTAAGTTCTGTCTCAGGTGGTCCATCACAAGTTTTCAAGTAAGAAAAATCACAAAAAAATATGTTTCAAGCTGAATTTTGGGGACAATTTTTGTGTGATAATAGGAATTTATGCAGAACTTTTTATAATGCTTACATTTTTTTAAAGTTTCATAATCATAAACTATATCTTGCAGGATGATCTGTATTTCCACATGTTGATATCCGACATACTACCGAGGAAGCCTTGTGAGGTCTTGTAAGGTGTATATGTATGGTAAATTAGTTTTACAGCAGCACATAGGCCTAGTAGTTAAAACCCCCTTTTTAATGTAGTGGGTGATTGACAGGTGAGTAGGCAGTCCTTCACTGCTGTTAGGAGCATGTCAAGGATTAGCGTGCATCCGAATGGGGTTTAAGTGATAAAATCACAAAATGATTTGTACTGCGTTTTTACATCCCACTGTGCCGCGTTTGAAATTTTTAATGCACGCACTAGAAGGATGTCGTTGACCGCCGTTTTACAGTGCATTTATAACATGTAAGAAAAAGAAAATTTTTCCCCTTCAAACTTAATTATTACCTTGCGTCTCTCTGCCTTTTTACGCCGTGTTTTTATACTGCTGTGTCAAGTTTAACTTTTAAAACGTGTCTCGAGACTAGTTGCTTTTTATTGCATTAATTTCACAATTCAGACTTTTTCAGAATTCAGAATTGTGAAATAAAAAGTCACAGTTACCTTTTAATTATTTTTTTGTATTCTGTGGCGGAAAAATTATTCCATGTATTTCAATAGGAATCTACGCAGTTACGAATTTTTCAAGTTGGTCACATGAATTTGCCATGTTGACCAAACAAGCTGCTTGGATTGATAGTGACTTCTATGTGAGCAGTGCTTCGCTACACTATTGACAATATTCAATATAGCTTTATTTTCCGCGTTAAGTCGGCAAAGTTTCACAGATGAGACCAGACTTTTACTGTGTGAACGGCTTCTGTATTTAGTCACTTGCGATCATATCACCCAAAACGGATCTTAATACCAGGTGTAAACGGGTCTTTGGCTTCCTCACAGTGCAGCAGGATCTGTGGATTCCTGTTGTAAAGAGGCGGGTGGGGTGTCTGCAGGATGTATGGAGTTCTGCCAGGCCAGGCAGTATCACGCTGGGATGATGCTGGCTGGCTTTCCCATGGAACATGTGCCAGTTGGCAAAGAAATCAAACCCCTCCTTTCCCCAACATCAGTCCTTGGTGGAGAAGGGTGAGACCTCTGCAGCGGGAACAGAAGCTATTAAGCAAACTTCATTAGCCGCAGTAAGCTTAATTTACACTCAGCTTTACATCATCTTAAATCATGATTAAGATGTGTTTATATGAGGCAGTACAGTATGTTTGATCCAAATCCTCCATATGCAGATTCTGATTCTGATTAGTTCTATTGTAAAAAAAAAAAAAATTTTAAATATGCATTTATGTGAATACCAGCAATACATAAACATATTGGTAACTATATAAGCATTTAACTCCGTTTCAAGCACACTCACACACACATTTGTAGCGTGTTCCACCCCAGTGCTCCTCGCCTCTCATGCCTATTTGCACACAACAAAAAATCAATGGCTTTTTTCCACTTAATCTCCTGATTAATTTATTGCTTTACTGCATGTCTGTGTGTTTGTGTGCATCTGTGTGTGTGACAAACAGCTTTGTGTGTGATACAGATATTATTACACAAACACATTAGTCAGGAGGATGCTGGCATTTGTAAGTATTGATCGATGGAGGGAGGAAGACGCCTCGCAGCACATGAGCCATTGGAGGTAAGTGAATGCCAGAAACGACACCTCGAGTGTTTTATTGAAAGAGGTTACCAAAACAAGTCTCACTTTCACAGTAATATTTTTAAAAGCGCTTGTTCAGCAACTCTGCTTATAAGTGTCATTCGTTGAATGCATTTTAATGGTGTAAAGGTGGTTGGTAAAGACCCTAAAAATATGGTTAAAAAATTATTTCTTGCTTATAGCGCCTTGCTTTTTCAAGACTATTGAATCCTATTACCACCTCATGAGTAAAAAAAAAAAACTGAAATGTAATTTGACTTAATACACTATAAATATTATTTAAATGTTATATTCTTTTTTTTTTTTAAACAAGTGTCTATATAAGACTAAAACACATAAATAATGTCCAATCTCCAAGACACAGCTCAGACATCCCGAATCTAAGGATGTGTGGATACTTGACGAAGCTTCATGTTTAACGCAAGATAAGTTGGACCCAGCATGTGGCATTTTGATATGCAGGGGTAAAACATAATACCCTGGGGCTTATACTTCACCTCAGAAGCACCTGGCCTTATGGCAGGGCTTTGATGGTGCCGTGCACAGACCGTTTTCCAACAAACACAGCGTTACGTGCATTCCTCGATCCGCCCGACACGCAGTAACTCAAAATCTGAGACACGTGTTTCCTATCGTAGGTGTCTTCTTTTAGTGTTTCCTTCAAACAGACTGTATTTTATTCTATTAAAATTCACTTGATCAGCAGATTAAAAAAATTACGATCTAGATTAAACTGAAACTTTGACCCGGCTGTCAGGAATTACAAGCTCTCTCTGCAGAAGGAGATAAATGCTTCGCAGTAACATTTTTACCTGGCTCTTAGAATGCAAATCAGGGCCTGAGAGCACCAGGTTTGTAATTGTTCATTAGTAGGGTGGATCAAAGTTGATTTTCAATTCCAGTCACCATTCTGTATGTAAATTTATGTTATGGGTGGTGAGCATGCAAATACCATTTAGAAGCCGCTTTGGTGGCTTTGTAATTTATGAAGCATGTACTGTGCCATTACAGCAATATTATTACATAACTGGATCATTAGAAGACGTCAGGCCGCTGATTTGTTTAGTACCAGTTTTGCCTGCAAGGTTTCAATACGTTCTCATTCCACAAGAGTTATTAAGGTATTTATTCATTTATTGTTTTTATGAGGCCACCCTTTAGTGTGTTGTCCATGTTAGCTGAAATTATTCCATTGTTCAGAGCCAAATTAAAACTTATGCAAAATATAGTGTGAGAGAGAGTAAGTGCCTCAGGCAGTGAACTTGCAGTGAGGTTACTAGCTGGAGGAATATTTGGGGTTGGTGAGTTCAGTAGGGTTAAACAGAAGGTTGTGACCTTGACCCTGCTTTCAGACCAGGCAGATACCAGTTTACCACTGCAGCTCCTTAAACTGTGAGAGGCGATCAGTGAGGCTCTGTAGGGGAACATGCAAGGCTCACTATGTTAGAGCCACCTCACTATGTTAGAGAATTACAAATTGACAAAGAGAAAAAGAGCATTTTAGTACTAGACAAAAAAGGGCCCAGAAGCACCAGATTCTCAGACTATATTCCTAGTCTGAAGTCATGTGATAGCTTTAATTTAATTTGTTGTTCACTGAAAATTCTCCACTCCAGTGGGTTGTAAACAATTTCTGACTGGATCATTTGTGAATACTGTAAATCATTCAGCTCTGTTTCGTGAACTGGATCAGCTGATTCATTGAAAGGATTCATTTTTCAAAGAACAAATCTTTCACACATCAGCCTTAAGAGACTAATGAACTTTAAATTTAAGTCTGTTCCTCACAAAGCTATCATATGGCTTCAGAAGTGTTGTAATCTAGCTGATAAGTCATATGGACGTCTTTTATCAAATTTATGGTGCTTTTTTTGTTGTTTTGATGCTTGACAGCTTCAGTCTCATTCACATTCATTGTACTGAAAAGAGCGGCCAAGATATTCTTAAAAATGTCTAATTTTATGTTCCACAGAGGACAGAAAGTCACATGGGTTTGAGACAACATGAGGGTGAGTACATTTTTTTTTTTTTTTATTGTTTTGTTGAAGATTTATTTTTTGGCATTGTTTGCCTTTATTAGATAGGAGCCCTATTTGAACAGGAAGCAAAATGGAGAGTGAGAGTGGTACGGATCGGAAAGAGCCACGAGGCCAGACTCGACTCGGTACACCCAACAGCACAACAAGCACTACATGGTCGTGGTGCTGCCCCCGATCCCTTATGGCGCCGACTACATTTGAATTTTTGCATAAATTGTCTTTGAATATCCTGAATATGCTCTGTTGCTACAGGTGTCCCAAGTTTGAATGCCCCAGCTGTGACCTTTCCCATCCCGCCCCCCTCTCTCTCCCCCACTTTCGCTTCCTGTCCTTCTACACTGTCCAAAAAAAAAAGAAAGGACAGAAATTATAAAAGGGAAAAAATAATTATACTGCATATACTGTATACATTCTGTTAAAATTTTAGGTTGTTAAAAAAGACGATTTTTAAAAATAAAGTCTCTTATGCACAAGGCTGCATTTGTTTGATCAAAATAAATAAAAACCAGTATATTGTGAACTATTATTAAATTTTGTATTCTTAATATATTAAAATGTAATATATCTTATCTAAAAATTTAACATAAATTGTTTTTCCAGCATTTTTATAAATAGAACGGTTCAAAAGCACGACATCTATTGACATAATGTCTTTTACTGTCATGTCTAATCATTTATATCTTTAGATACAGAATTTTATGCATGATTATGTGTGATTATCTGATACTGTTTAGACTTGGATATTTCAGTGAGATTATGTTTCCAGCTTTTAACGATTTACATTAAAGTCTGCGTTTTTGATATTTTGAAGTGTGCCTTAAGCGTTTTTATCATTCGAACTCAGCACTGAACTGTTCTTGCGATTTAACATCCGTCCTTCTGTCTGATTTCCCTGTGCGTGTCTGTCAGATGACACCGGGCGATCGAGTCTCTGTCTGCTGAGGCATGTCAGAAATTAGCGCTGCTCGCCAGAAATGCCTGTAGTGCTGTCAGGTGAAATTAGAAAAAATGGAAGAACTCATCCTAGTGACAACTTTACAGTGCGAAGGGAGGGGAGGGCACAGGCACAGGGGTGGTCGGTTGGCAGGGGTTTAGTGCCTTTCATCGGAGTGGCGGAAAGGCTGAGTGAAGATAATATGAGCCGCTCACCACGTCTTTGACACCGATGGATTAGCAGTGATAATGTGATGATAGTAATTGAGCTCGTAATAATTGCTCAATCACAAAGCTCATCCCAAGGACCTAGTGGCAATATTACAATTCATGTCCCCACACAAGCATTTATGAAACGAGTTACGTAATTCAGGGGATTCCAAGCGTGTGTGTGGTTTTTTTCTTCTTCTGCATTTATGGTTAATGTGGGTGATCTATGAGATTGGATGTTATCCAGAGATAAAGACTTTTTCTTTAATCAAAATACTGTTTTTGAGGGTGTTTTTGACATAACTGAACTTCCACATGGCTGTTTATCCGAATTCTCTCATTTGATTTTAATCTGACTGTATTTCATTTGAGCGAACTTGTATTTATGCACTGATTGATCTGTCTGAAGCGTTTTCATTGGTAGATAAGTAACTAAATTGTTTCAAACATAAATTCTTAACAATTGTTCTTAATTGTGCCAGCAGCAAGATGCAGGACTTCCTTGTGTTCATCTGTCTGATGTGAGAAAAGAGAGAGAGTTGACAAGGCCACCTTCTTACTGTCAGAATTTTCTCTGAGAAGCCAACACAAAACCCCAAGTTGCTTAAAAAAGAAAGCGAGGGAGAGAAAGAAAGGGGGAAAAAAACAGCTGAGGGTGTAAATAATTCATGCAGACAATATGACTTTTTTATGTAAATTTGGTGCATTAACCCTCTATTAGAATGATGGACGACAGATATGGGTGATGTTTCCTTGGTAAGAGCTAATGGATGACCATCATAAATTCACTGCACATTTTATTGTGTTGCCAGGGAAATTGTGCCTGCAGGCAATGTTGTTTACTTTTATGTAGAAAAAAATATCCCGCCTGTCTTCAAAAGGGAGAGAGGAAAGGGAGGGAATAATGGGCCGTCGGCCAGTGCCTTGTTATGCACCTTTAGTCACATTTGGAGTGAACGTTTCTACACTCTTCCTCATCCTCTTCTACCTCCACCATGATGTCACCACCAGATTATCGATAGGCATTCATTCAAACATGCATTCTCTTTCTTTGCTTTTCTTTCTGTTCCCGTTTCTTGTTTTCACTTTTAGAATCGTTCACCCATAAATGAAAAGTCTTGTTGTACTTGACCTCTGTATATAAATAACCGTTTGGAACCTGTATGACTTTCTCCATGAAACAACAATGACATAATAGCTGTTATTCTGTATAATGAGAGTGAACTGGGTGCTGTCAAGCTTCAAAATGACTAAAAAAGCTTTTAAAAAGTACCAAAAAAAAGTGTTTTTTAAAACTCATGGGAAATATTCCAAGTCTTATAAAGCCAAACAATAACTTTATGTGAAAAACAGACTACATTTTAAGCCGCTCTAATTCATGAGAATTAGCCATGTCAGAGACACAGAAAAAAATGTGTAGAAACAATTGTAGAAATTGCTACAATAACAATGAAATGGCAAATAACACATTTAAACATTATTAATTAAACATTACATTTTGAAGTAGAAAAACTATAGTATAGAAAAAATAGTGTTTTAGCCAAAAATATAATCTAATAATCTTTGTTTTTTTTTTTACTTTACACGTTACTTTTTCATCATCCAAAAATAAAATCACAGTTTTTGAGCCAATTCTTTTTCTCTTCATCTATTATTTAGAATGATCCAGACCTACTGAATTGGAGAATTATCAGTAAATAATGGCTTTAATTTCTTCACATAAAGTTATTATATGGCTTCAGAAGATTTGGAATAAAGTGCATGAATCATATTTTATGATATTTCATGCTTTTTGCTTTCTATTTTAAAGCTTGATAGCCCTGTCCTTACTCATTTTTATTATATGTGACCCTGGACCCCAACCAGTCATAAGGGTCAATTTTTCAAATTTTAGATTTATACATCATCTGAAAGCTGATGTAAGCTGAAATAAGATTTCCATTGATGTATGGTTTGTTAGGATAGGACAATATTTGGCCAAGATACAACTATTTGAATATCTGGAATCTGTAGGTGCAAAACAAAAAAACTAAATATTGAGAAAATTGCCTTTAAAGGGGTCATAGGATGCCCATTTTCCACAAGCTGATATGACTCTTTGGGGCCTTAATGAAAAGTCTGTAACATAGCTTGGTTAAAATTTCTCAATGGTAGTGTAAAAAAACAAATTTTCAGATCAAAGACCATATTTTGTAGCATTTTCCTTTAAATGTTAATGACCTCTGCTGACCCCGCCCCTCTCTTCCAGCTGCTCTCAGAAAGACTGTTTACTTTAACCGCATTCATCCTGAAACTTGCTAATAAACACATTATTAGGAAAGGCGATTTGCAAAAATTAATTTAAAAAACCTTATACTCACTTCTTCAGTAGGTGATGCTGATCATGATGAGTCGGGCAAACATGACGTCATTTATGTAGCTCGGGGTGCATTCCCTTCAAAAAATCATCACTGCGCTTTCATCGGCTCGATTCGGGCAGAAATGACGCTGCTATGTTCGTAATTACATTCCACAACAGAACACTTTCATCGCTTAGTCATTCTTGTCTACATCTGCTCCATCGGTGAAACAATGGCGGACTGATGACAGTCACTCAGCGCGGGTCTAAGGTAAGACACCATCCAGTCTGTGCTGAAACGCAACTGTCAATCAAACTATCGTGGGAGGGGCTTGTCTGTGTGATGTCACACAGACAGGCATCTGAGATCGGCTTATTTGAGAAAGGGGAAAACATTTAACTAGATTTTTTAAAAAAAACACTGGGTGGATTTTTTATCATTATAGGGTGGTTGTGTACAAACACTGCCAACACACTTTTATGTTCAAACAACTTGTAAAAGTGCATGTAGCATCCTATGACCCCTTTAAAGTTGTCCAAATTAAGTTCTTAGCAGTGCATATTACTAATCAAAAATTAAGTTTTGATATATTTACAGAAGGAAATGTACAAAATATCTTCATGGAACATGATCTTTACTTAATATCCTAATGATTTTTGGCATAAAACAAAAAATCGATCATTTTGACTCATGCAATGTATTTTTGGCTATTGCTACAAATATACCTGTGCTACGTATGACTGGTTTTGTGGTCCAGGGTCACATATGGAAAGAAGCCTTTTGTGTTACACAGAAGATAGACAGATGAGTAAATGATACATTTTGGGTGAACTATCCCTTTAAGACCATCTTTGTCTTTTCCTGAGTATGTTCTGTGAAGGACCACTTGCTTAACTTTCCCTAATGAGCTCTGAGTTTTGTCAGGAAGCCTCTGTGCAGTCTGTGATAGGCAGTCTGTGTATTTCTCTAAGAAAGAGAATGGGAGAAAGCGAGTGAGCACAGAGGTGAAGCAGATGGTTGGGTGCAGCTGTTCGACAATAGACAGACTGGTGAAGCACCTCTGGATGCAGCCGAGCATCAGTGCCACATCTGGGCTTTAGTCACACCACAGTCTTTAATGGAGAACCGAGACTCACATACCCATTTATATCTAAAGCTACCAAATACACATCTGTAGAACACAGCAGGAGACAACAACATTGTGACTAGCGTGCTTCAAAGAACAGTTATACATTGTTTACTGCAAGATTTATTTACTTGCACACAGAGGTCAGATAGAAGATGGTTTTGGGTTCTAATCCCAGGCTGACATCCTGTCTCTCTCATTTTCATCCCCACGGGGCTGCAAATAGGTTGGCTAAATGGTGAAGGCAGAAGCCACGCACACTGTCCTCGATGAGGGCGTCTGCTAAACATATAGATGATAATTACCAGCACAGCTGTCTGGTGCCATGTGTTGTAATAGGTCTCGGCTCACTGCTTGGTCCTCAGAGAGTCGTCACCATGCGTTCCTAATTTCTCAATTTGTCCACCGCTTTCTGCTCTGTTTTACTCCAGTCAACCTTGCTCTTTCTGTGGATGTCTTTACTCTTTCATATTTGTTGTAATCTCAGCCAGAGTTTTGAGACCGCAGGGGGCTACAAGAAAGTTTTATAGAGGTTCGGGAAAAAAAAAAAAATTTAGGACAGTGATAACTGCTTTTGAGCAATATTTATTATAGAAACTGCTATACAAATCTCCTTGAGTTTATGGTCAATAAGGTTTTGTCAGTATTTTCCAGATTTTGAACATTAACCAAGGATTGATTAAGGATTTTTTTATTTTTGCATAATATCATGCATTTTCTCACACATTTGCTCTACTATTTACATTTATTAATATTTACATTACCTTTACACTAAACGATTGGTGGTTTTCAAAGAAATTAATACTTTTACTCAGCAAAGATGCAGTAAATTGATCAAAAGTGAAAGACTTGTCCAATGTTAAAAAAAGATGCTGTTCTTTTGAACTTTCTATTCATCAAACAAAAAAAAAAAAAAAAATAATCTATGACGGTTTCCACAAAATGTATTGCTGTTAATATCCCTGCTAAATTCGCTTGCATATCACAGAAACAAATTATGTTGTTTAAAAGTAAAATAGAAATAAGATATTAGATAATAGATAAATATTTTTTTTTTACAATATTTCTGTTTTTACTGTATTTTGATCAAAAAATACAGCCTTGGTGAACATAAGAGACTTCATTTGAAAAAATCTATAAAAAACTTTGCTGAACCCAAATTTTTGAATGGTATGCAGTGCCTTTATATTTGATGAGGGGGTCCCTCGCAAGGGAATCATTATATTTGGAGGTCCTTGGCGTCAAAACATTTGAAAACCCCTGATCTAGGTGCCTGTGCTTCTCTTAGCCTTGATGTTTCTTTGATTTATTAAACAGATCATATATAAATGAAGATATATATAGATCACATATATACAGGTGATCCTTGAAAATCAGCTTGAGTTGTTTATTTGCTAACTTAACGCACTCCCACCAGTTATTTTATATTTCCGGTATGCAATGTACATACAAAATCCTCTATTGAATTAGTAATATGTTTTGTTTAAAGCTGAGGCTGTTGTCTCCAGGTGTTTGGAACTGTGTGTTTGTCAGCTTCGTTCTGTGTCCGTTAGTGGTTCTGGTGGTCTCAGAGGGTCCAGGCCCAGGGGCCTCTCTCCATCTGGGGAACTGTTTCCTGGGAAAAACACTAGTCTGGCAAGGTGCCGTTCTGCTGTTTCTTGACCACTTCAGGCATGTTTATATACTCTGGCAAACTTATGCTGGTGAGAGAGTTCAGGTGTGCCCAAGAGAGAGCTGGATCGTGAGAGCAGCAGTGAAATCTCAACATCCTGTATTTACCTGCCCTGTAGCATTCATAAGCAGCACATGCACAGAACTGTGCCTGTAGTTATCATGAGTATTTCATTTGGACTAATTATCGGGTCCAATTAGAGGCTGATGTGCTGTGGTGAAATGTTATCTTTCTGTCAAAAGAGACTCTGGAGGGGTTGAAGCTTCCCGGGGTTAACAGTCAATGTAGAAATACATCATTAATGGCATAGAAAGCAGCTGATAGATATTTCCTGGCAGCCTCAAATTTATTGGAGTACCTATATAGAATTTTTCATAAATAGGTTTCTTATTCAGAAAGGGCTCCATTGAAAAAATAGCTACTGAACCTAAATGATGTTCGAATTCATTCTGCCCGTTCAAACGGAGCACCCTGCTAAAATATTCTGACTGAAAATATTATAAACGCCGCCCACCGCCAAAACACCAATAATGCGTCTATACTGTGAAAACAAACCAGTGTTCATCTATTACGAACCAGTGGCTCGAAGACATACAACGTAAGCAAACAACATAGTCTGATTCCCAATCAAATGGCTCTTATATACATACAGGAAACATACAGAGCAAGCAGTGTAGTCCGATTCATGATCAAATGACTCTTATGAACAAGTTGTTTTTAGTGAACATAAATTGCAGTCAATGTAGATTAATTCCCAGACGACTGACTCTAAGGAGTTGTTTCTTTATTGTCCGTATAAAAGATAGTAGAACACAAGACTACCAGAGGATAGTGAATGGCTTTGGAAACTGTATTTCAATAAGAGTGATATTCTGTATTGCTGTCAAACGATTAATCATGATTAATCACATTCAAAATAAAAGTTTGTGTTTACATAATATATGTGTGTGTACTGTGTATATTTATTATGTATATATAAATACACTCATACAGTATATATTTTGAAAATATTTACATGTATTTATATTTATATTATTATATTTTATATTGTATATAAATATATTTAATATACAAATATAATATATTTTTCTTAAATATATACATGCATGTGTGTGTATTTATATATACATAATAAATATACACAGTACACACACACATATTATCTAAACAAAAACTTTTATTTTGATGCGATTTAATCGTGATTAATCCTTTGACAGCGCTATATTATAGTCTATTAATGTAAAACTCATAACTAAATATTTGCAGGTTGCTTTATGCAGATTAATTAATTATTTTGTTAAATAATATACATAAATTAATGAATATTGTACTGATGCTTAAGCAATTAAACCTGCATTCTTATAAAAAGCAAATTTATAAAAAGTCAAATGGAAAAGGTGTAAACTTAGTCTACTGTCTATATAGCAGTTCTTCAAATAAATGTTAAATTCATGTTGTATTACTGTATTTACATTACATTACAGAGTCTTCAGTAATGAGCATACTTCATCTAAAAAATGCTGCTCCCGCCAGCGCACTCGCCTGCCGCTGTCAAACATTGCTCAGCGTGAGCAGTGTTTAATGCCAAGTAATTCTAATATTAATCATCTTACTATATTAAACCGTTTACGTTCTAGTTGCTGTTTTATTAGCAAATATTGCCATTTGCCATTGAATGTGACACTCCTAATGGGGCTGCAACTTTAAAAAAAAAAAAAAAAAAAAGGCATAATTGGGTTTGGCAATTCCATTTACTCAGACGGTCACTAGCCCGTCCCTCCTCCATCTATAATTCATCTAATTACTGATATTGTGGTGCGAGTCACTCTCAATTTAGGAGACAAACATAATTATTTAATATTAATAATGTCCAAAACATATGCATTTTCTCTCTTCCAGCTTTCTCTTGCTTCCCCCTTTTTTCTCCCCTTCTCTCTTTCTTCTTTCCTCTTTCCTTTTCCCCTTTCTCCTCCCTCTTGCTCCCTCTTTCTGATACTTTTTCTTTCTTGTGCATTCTTCCCTGTCTCTTTCTTTATTTTTCCTTCTTTCCTATCTCACTCTTTCTTATTTTTTCTCTTTCTCCCTTCTTCTCTTGTTTCTCTTTTATCTTTATTCCAACTTTCCCTTTATTTCCAGCTTTCTCCCTTTCAATTTTTAATGATTTCTTAACACAACGGGTGAGAGCAATTCCAAATAGAACAACAAAAGAGGCCTCTTGTACGTGACCTTTCCGGCCTGTATTAGCAACACGCCAACTAACAATCAAGACAAAAGCCCAGCACAAGCAGATGGCATTGCCTGTGTTATTAATGAACGTTCAAAGTTAAAAGCATGCTAGCCTTTAGCGAAAAGTGGGTGGAATGGGTTTGGATGTTCAGTGGAATTCACCCCGCCGCTCATAATGAGCTCAGTGCTAGTCGTGGATGCTGTAGAGTTAAAGTAGAGGAGATTCTGTGATGCCGTAGATTATGTGGGGCAGTAAAACACAGACAAACTCCCTCGAACATGCGGGAGGTAAATTAAGTCCCTGGGGCGTTATATTCTCCAGCTCCAACTGATACATTTGTTTAATTCTCATCCGACAGACAGCCCGTGCTGGCCCTCACATGTGTGGGGAGTGTGTGAGAGCAATAAAGGAAGGGGGAAGAAAAGAAATGAGAGCGAGGTATGCGAGTATTATTATGAGTATGTGCCGTGGGGTGGATGTCATTGTTTTTTGTCAAGGATACGTTTCAGTGGCTGTTGTAAACCCTCATGGATTAACTTTATATGTAGATGCTGCACAAGGCATTACATACATACTGTATATCAGCTATATGTGCAGTGAGTAATTCAATAACTAAATGAGCAAAAGCCACTGAGCATTATGAGGGGCTTCTGAATGGAAGAATGATCTCTCTCTGCTCGCTTTCTTTCCATCATACAGTATGTTGTGCCCACATGTTTTTTCTGCTTACTCATGAATCTGGCTCAAACACAGATAAAGCAAACTGAGTAGAAAGCAGCCACATGACTCAGTAAACACAGAAAAATTGCTAAGCGTAAGTGTGCCTGACTGTACTATAAATACATTGTTTACAATGAATAGAAAAAATGCAAAAAATATACAAGTAAGCTTTTTAGGTCAGATTTTAGTCTAGGGACCAATTCTCACTATTTACTAGTTGCTTATTAGCATGCCTATTATTAACATATTTGCTGTTTATTAGTTTTTATAAAGCACATATTCTGCATGACCTTATTCTACATCCCTAATACTAACCAACACCTAAACTTAACAACTACCTCACTAACTACTAATAAGCAGCAAATTAGGGCTTTATTGAGGCAAAAGTTGTAGTTAATAGTTTGTTAATGGCAAAGTATTGAAAGTAATTAATACTTTTTATTCGCATAGCGACAAAAAAAGGCATTAAATGAGCACAGGTTCTGTTTCAAACTAATGCTGTTCTTTTGAATTTTCTACTCACCAAAGAATCCTGGAAAACAATGTATCGTGGTTACCACAAACATATTACAAAGCGCATCTGTTTTCAACTGTGAAAATGTTAAGAAAAAAAATCTTGAGCACCAAATCATCATATTAGAATGATTTCTGAAGACTGGATGGCTGCTGAAAATTCACCATTGCCATCACAGAAATAAATTACATTTTAACATATTTAAAAATAGCAAACCGTTTACATTTTAATAATATTTCACAATATTACAGTATTTACTTGTATTTTAATCAAATAAATGCAGCCTAAATTAACATAAGAGGCTGTTTTTCAAAAAGGTTTGTACTGAGAGTCTTAATTTTAATATCATAACAACCTATAATACCATAATTATTATATAATTAGTTGTCTTTTATTTACAAATTCTAAATATTTTGGGGATATTTTTACCTACCAGTGCATGTGTGTGCATGAACTGTACATCTAAATGTCAAATGCAATGACGCTAAGTCAATACAAATGGGGGCATTAATGTGGATATTTTTGAAATTGTTAATGAAAGTTCCTTCAAATAAGCATCTTTGCTAAAAAAAAAAACTGAATCAATACTATTTATATCATCATTTTAGATTATAATTTACATTTTTGTGATTCTGAATCAGAATGCATAAGTGGGTTGTCATTGCGAATATTTCGGCTAAACATCCCCCCTTATCAAATTGCATAAAGGGGATAATGCTAAAGAATATCTTAATTCAAGACATGCACTGGAATGTTTTTTTTTTCATGGCTGGTTTCTGTTTAGCTCCATCTAAGACAGCACACGACTGATTTTGTTTGTGTGTATGTGTGATGGATGTGAAATATCCATCTTTAGAAACATTTCCTCACTCAGGCCTGTGTGCTGTGGTTTAAGGAGGTAGTGAAACAATCCACTGGGCTGTTTGGTTCAGTAGCTCATAAGACCCTTACTCTTCGCTCTTTTCTTTTCTCATGCCAAGGCTGGCTCGGTGCTCCCAGCAGAACACTTTAAGCCGGTATGGTGTGGTTCAACAGATGCAGAGCTCTCTCGCCTGATCCGTGGCTGCAGGGCAGAGACAAAACATGTAGTACCTAAAATTAGTCTCTCCGGGAAGATGAGTTAAGGTTCTCCTCTTCACACCTTTACCTGGTAGGTGGATCCGTCCTGGTTTCAAGACTATGGGAGCTGTCATTGCAAATATACATGTCATTGAGGCAAGACGTTAATTGCCTTCACGGGGTGGCACGACGCATGCTCAGGTGTGTGTAGTCTGGCCGCAGTTGCGCAAATGAAATTTGGATATTCGCCGACGGTGTCTCCTTGCTAGAGATAATTGACCTGCGGGGTCTTCCTCTGAGCTGCCCGCCCCCCTCTCCTCTACAGTCCTTGACAGTCTGGAACCCTCTGATTGGTCGGTAGTCAGCATTAAATGGCAGCCCTCTGACCCAAGCCCCCCGTTCCCCCACCCTTTCTCTTTCTCAGCTCCTTCACAAGGACATGCAGGAGCTGAGGTGGCCAAACCAGCGGCGTTCTTTTGCTCTTCTGCATGGCCCGCCACACCTATAACACACACACATATGCTTGTACACCTACTGCTTAGTCATTTGTTTCTATTGCCACCCATCCAGGTCTTAATTAGCTGAGAACATCTTGTTTGGACCTGTGTCCGTGTACCAGCTACAGCAGCTACCTCTGTTCACACTTTGTTGTTGATGTTTGATTAATGAAATTGAACTCATTTTAGACACTTCCTGTGTGAACGTGTGCTTTCTGTGCAGCTTGTGTCACCTCACAGAATTTAACAAATAAAAGATTTCCCAAACATTCTGGCAGTCTTCATTGGTTGGACAAGCAAGTAGCCCCGCCCCAAACTCACACTATTGGTTTAGCTACGCAATACATACAAAACCTTGAAGAAGAAGAAAACATATTTGGACTTTTCATAAACTATGGGCACTTTTGGACCTTTTAGAGACACTTTTTTCAATCTCTCTTTAATTTATAATGTCTAACAATATCAATATCTCCCTCCCCCCTTTTTGTGGTAACACTTTAGAATAGGGAACATATTCACTATTAACTAAAAGTTTTCCCTGAATAAACTCCTAATTAGGTGCTTATTAATAGTTAGTAAGGTGTTAAGTTTAGGTATAGGGAAGGATTAAGAAATCTCAAATATGGTCATGTAGAATAAGGCATTAATATGTGCTTAATAAGTACTAATAAATAGCCAATATTCTAGTAATATGCATGCTAATAAGCAACTAATTAATAGCAAGAATTGGTACTTAAAATAAAGTGTTACCTTTTTTGTTTTTAGAAAGTAATAAAAATTCCCACAGTGTCTTTTTCATGATGTATTGTGTTTTATATCACTCTGTCATGGAAATTACGATAATAGAAATTAAATTTTGGAATTTAAAAAAAAATCCTTTGTCTTGCAATGGCCTTTGTCATTGGTAGCCTTTTATGTTTCCTAAACTATTTTTAATAAATTAAATAATAGTTTCTCCAATATTTAGCTAAATGTATTATTGTAGATTTACAGCTTGATAGGAAATGATAATAATATCTCATATTTCATTTCAAGCTCTTCAGTGACACTTTTGTCTCTTTTGGTAAACAAGTACACTTTTGAAAAGTTTGGAAAAATAAGGGGCAAAATTGTTTGGTCTGGTGGAAATCAATCAATTATTTATTTATTTATTACATTAATTATGTATTAATCATACATTCAATATTGAAATGATTTATGCTATACTTCAAAATTAGTTTACACTATTTTTAAATGTATTAATTCATATTTTTAGGATGGATTTTCTGGGTATGGGACAAGGGTAAAATAATAAAATTTGAAAGGCAAGATGGAATAGTTTTAATGTGATCATATAACAAAAAAAGCTGAAAGAATCTGCTATTTTTAATACAAAATTAAACCCCTAGGACATGAAAACTGCCTAAAGTTGAATGAACACCCAATTTTAGCTTCATTTAGCTTTGGTATCGACAAAAACATTATTGTCTCTTTTCATACTGTTGACTAATCTTTTATTTTTCATATTTTTCAATGTCCTAAAAGTGTTTTTGTTAATTTAACAAAAATGTAATTCTATTCTTGCAGCAGGATTATTTTGACCTAAAAGGGACTCTGAGGATGCCACAACACCGCTGAATACCTCCCAGAAAAGCACAACAGTAGGAGGTTAGAGTTGTGCGGTTAAGTCTGCATCCTTAAAGTACAAATTGATTACATATATGTATATGCCTGTTGGGCTATGCAAGCACAGCATTCATGTGTGCTGTTTGTGTGGGTGTGGTGTAAACAGATCAGTCTCTGTTGTAGAGCCCCTCTGCTTTGCGGAGAGCTGCGCTTGTAGAGGAGGGAGAGCGCTTAGTGTGTTTCATGGTTAATTCTGTGTCAGTTAGTTGACTGCTACCTTCCCTCCAGCTAAAAGTGCACAGTGAAACACAAGCCCAAAGAAATCCTCTGGCTTTGACAGCCGAGCTGTTCAATCATTTATCTGTAGGCCCGGGGCCATGAATCAGTGTCAACAAACATTCCATTGAAATCATATCAAGCCTGCTCTGTTCTGCCGTTTCTTTCTTTCACACTTTTGCGCTCCTTTCTCCCTATCCCTTTTTCCTCTTTTCATCCCCACAAGGCCCCTGTGTGATGGAACTATATGTTTTCTTTTGTTCGACATGGTCCGACTCATTACCAGCTCCACTGAGAGCTTATACTGTGTTGATTTTTTTTAATCTCTTTTGGGTCTTGGTAGCATTTTGACCTGTTGACAGGCATATGATATCATATATCAAATGTTTGATTCTGTTATTGTACAAATTGTAAAACTCTTTGTAGAAATACCTTTGATACTGAGGAAAAAAGCCTTTAGTTAATTTTTTTCTATAAGCCTTAACAATGACTGAGGCAGAACATTAAACAAGCATTTATGACCACCAATCTATGCAGACATAGTTATATATTTATATTTACATAGTTATTACATAGTTATAATCTACCTAAATATTGTAATTTAAGAAAGAATGAGTGAACAGTGTTTTTTTACATTAATATAAATGTTTGAGTATGTAATACTTTTAGTGTTTTTAAAAAGAGGTATTTTATGCTCACCAAGGCTGCATTTATTTGATCATAAAATAGAATTTATTTCTATTTTTAATATATTTTAAAATGTGATTTATTCATTAATTTTCAGCAGCCATTACTCCAGTTTTCAGTGTCAAATGATCCTTCAGGAGTAGGATCCTTCAGAGTAGAATTAGAATTTAGGATTAAGAAGTAGATTTGAACAATGCAAAAGTCTTGAATGAATGCATCCTTGCTGATCCCAAACTTTTTAGCAGTAGCGTCTCTAAATGTTTGAATATTTGGGTTAATTTTCAACTAAAATCAAATTTTATTGAATAAAATTGTATGCCATTTTAGTCATAGCAAACTTGAGTATTATGAATTCGACATGGTGAAATATAGGACAATTTCAGCAAACGATTACTTGAAAAAATGCAAAAATTAACACTCTCTCATTCCACTATTCTTCTCTTCTTTGTTGATTTCTACGAGCTTTGTCTGGAGGGCCTTTATGCTGATTTGGAGGGTTTTGAGCAGGTGAAGTGGACAGAGGGCAATGTGCTTTTTTTGGAACTTCCTGCGCTTGGGGCAACGAACGCTGAAGCCGAATCAGAGGATTCCACTCTTCCTGTAAGCCTCCCTCACTGTATGTATCCTCAGAACTGCCGTGGACCCCAGAGACTGCCAGACCACAGGAGTGTGGAAGTGAGGGGGAAAAAATAAACGAATACAGCAAGCTTAATTATTAAAAACACCCTAAACTGATCCCTCCCATTTTTCTCTTGAAGAGTGGAGTGTATCCTCCCCGGACCTTTGGTTCAGGGCTCAGCTCTCTTTTGCTCTGTTTATGTTTACATCCCCTCAGGTGGTGAAGGCAATTCGGTGCCTCGTGGATCCAACATATCAATTTGTCTCTGCGCAGTTGGGCCTACCTCTGTTGGGATTGCTACGCAGCTCAGAGCCAATAACTTTGATCATGCAAAGTCAGATTGTTGATGGGCAGCATCTCCTACAAAGCTCAATCCTCGGTCCTTGCTGCTCTCGTAGTGAAGGTATCAAAACAAACTTGGCTTCACAAAACGAGAGATGAAACAGATACTAAGTGCATTGGGCTTTTAGTTCTTTTAGTTCCTCTGAAGAAGGAGCGGTAAAGTGCTTGCCAGTTTGAGGGATGCTTGAATCCAAAGGCTTAGTTCTTACTCTCCCTCCCTGTCTCCTTTTCCCTCAATCTTTTTCTCAGTTTCCCATCCCAGCCACTCAGTGTTTTAGCGTCTGTGATATGGCCCCCAACGCTTGGTACAAATGAAATCTATTGTCCAGCAGCTTTCAGGTAAAGGCAACGCTTCAAAGGGATGTCTGAATTATCGTCCTCCTCCTCCTGCATTGAGCTGCCTCTCTCAGACAGTCACTCATACTGCTTCTCCCGCTTGCCATAGAGCGGCACTTTCCACTTATCTTAATGCTCTGAGAAAAGAACAACATGTCCTGAAGGCTTCATAAAGACAGGGTCTTCTATGAATATCTGTTAACTGACAGTTCTGTAAACTGCTGCAGGGCATATTAATATTAGTGGCATATTCTGCATTTCAGATTTTTTTTTTTATCTCATTTGCTGGTTTAGTAGTGACATGATCAATTATGGCCAGTACAGGTTATTTTTTTATATTTTCTGTAAGTTCTCCAATAACCAGTATCTAGAACTGAGTAATTATTGTATTATTTTGGCTTTTTGACCCAGTAAATTAAATAAAAACTTAGAATGCAGCAATAAAAAACGCAGTTTGCATTTTGAAAATCAATCAATCAATCAATCAATCAATCAACCACTATTATTATTTTTGTATGTTATTGTTCATCTAGTAAACTACTTGTATGAATCTTGCATTTGAGTCCTTCAAAGAAACCTGTGTACACATAACACACAGACTATTAAACAATGATTTTTGGAAGGTTTGACATGGGTCATGAATTAACAGGGAGCTCTGTGCCTGTGCCAATTGGCAAAGAACCCCTAACAAGTTTCTGACCCAAACTGGAATAATGCCCAGCAGAAAATCAAAGCCCACTTCTAGATCATGTATTTAAAGTTTATTTTTTAATATTTCAGTATTTGAATTAATCAGAGCACTGCTCTACACTTATAGCAAGAGCTCCATTTATTCATTGTGCATTGATGCAGGCTGCAAAGTTAAAATTGCTGTGATGTATTGCAGATACATACAGTTTGATGTGCTGAGCTACTGAAAAGTGCTAAAAAGCAGTACTTAAGATTTTATACACCTTGCCATCTGTTTGCAAAAATGTCTCAGAGTGATTTGGGTAAATTCCATCAGTGAACATTTTGACCGATTTTTTTACTTCAAAAGCTAAAACTAAACAGCATATATTGTATTTCCTTTATGAAAATCTCATATAAATGTCTGTATTAAGTGTTTGTGAATATGGTAACGGAGAGCTGCGCACACAGATGGCTCCCAAGACAGCCTTTCAATTACTGCAACAGTTTAAATGTCCGTGTCTGATTGGAATGTGTTGGGAATAGGCACAAAAGGCCCTGCGTGGAACAGCTCCAAGTCATTGCCACTCACTCTGTCAGTCTGGACGCTCTCCAAGGTTATTTCATCGATGGCTGCTGCGTCTTCCAATTCCCTCGACCCCTAATAGTACACAATACACTTTCTCCCTCTCTTTCTTTCTCCCCTCAAACACACACACAATCATTGATAAAGTAAACCACCCTCCTAATCCTCTATTACTTTGATTTATGTGTTGTTTGTTTTCTCAAAGCAATTAGATCACTTATCAAATTACTGGTGTGGAGTTAATATAATTAATTTTGTCTGTGCCACTTTGAGATTTCAGCTCTGCTGTATGTGTGTTTCAGTTTCTATATGAAACATAGATTGCATGTGGGTTCAGATAGATTTAGAAAATACACTTGTTGTGACACTTGCAGCAGTATTAGTTAGGAACCATGGGTAGGTTGGTATTACTTTTAGAGCATCAGGTAAAATTTTTACAACCAAGGCTTGTTGAAAAGACTAACTTGTGTTGCCATTTTGGCAAAATGGTATCATGTTGTTTTTTGCACGTTTTTGCTCACTTTTAGTGAAATGTCCAGTGAAAGGCTCTAAATGTGTTACATTTTCTAAGAAATGCATGAATGGAAATGAGACAACAGTTTATTATGTTAGTTGTTGTACATATCAGAGCACTTTCAAAGGGAAATGTCTGGTGACTGTCACTAAAAGGTTCATGCTGTACCAAGTTTGAAAATAACATACCACCTACAATATACCCTACTCTAAACCTAACTGATAGTGCTAACAAAAGCAAACATGAGGGGAAAAAACTTTTTCAGAAGAAAACATGCCATTTAACTTGTTTCTAAAAGTCTTTTATGGATTGTTTTAAATTTTGTTTCACATGATTCATACCTGAGTGCTCTACAAGTGCAGTGCTGTACCAGGTGAGCTACTGAGCATGTTTACATAAATCTTCATTAATCTATATATAATCTGGCCTGTAATCACAATTTGGGTGAAAAAGAAATAAAAGTTGTTGTTGGTGTTTTACTGGCACTAGTGTTCATTTCAGCTGGAAACTGCAGTAAATTTTATACATAGGTACGTCTTTGGAGTTTTGCAGAAATGTAGTTAGTTACTTATGTAGTTACTTTTTATAAAACATTGCCTTCTTGGTAGCAATACTGGCCTTTAACAGAACATTGTGACCCCTTCCACCCCCTTCAAACTCAGACCTAAAAGATTTTAAATTGGTACAAGTGGGGGATGAGAGTAGGATTAAGGATGCTGCATAATCTAAAACAAAGGATGCTTTTTCCAAACGGAGTGACGGGGCAGATTAGGACTGTCAGTTAGTGCTTATGGGACTTTTCCCTTAGAAAGACGCACACTTGTTCTCTTTACCCACCTCCTCGGGTACACAATCACTGCCATAATGAGGTAGCATGGGAAATTGACATAATACTAGCTAATAAGGTCGAGGAAGGCAGATTTTATTAGGTTAGGGGAAGACGCACATCTCTTTGGGTGTCTATCAGAACAATGACTTAGACTTCAACAATCGGGCCTGACGACGATTGAGTCCAATAATATTACGCCAATAGTGATGTAAGACAATGCTGGTGAACCGAGGGTGAGGGTGCTGAGATATGCACTGTAATTGAGCAGCTGGAGCAATCGGAGGCCATGGGACGCACTTTTAATTTCATCACTCCGTCAGCTTTTATTAAAACTCATTCGTCATGAAGAGGAGAGCGAGAGGTTGGGTCGTGCGTCGGAGGCTGTATTGCCATTGCCTGGGGATTGGGGCTTTGGAAGAGTAGAAGGACTCATGATATTGGGGAGATTGATGACGAAGCTTGGTTTTTAGGCATAAGCGTCGAGAGAATCCCTTCCACATTATATACGCATTATATACATCAGCCAAGCCATCAAGCCCATTTGTTACTGTCTAGGGAGGTCAGTGAAGTTGGGGAACGTGCACTGTGGGATAGGCTGCATGAGAACGTAAAAACCCAAGTCGGATAATTATCAGTCACATTGATCCAAAGTCCAAGTGCAGTGAATTTCGCCCAGTGTATTGAATTGCCGTTAATAGCTGTTTTTCCTCACAGGCTAATGAGATTACTTCAGCCAGCCGTCGTTCTTGTTTTGTTGGTTGAAGAAATAGAAGGCCTTGTTTGTTGCCGGCATTGTTTGTTGTTGCGTTGTGTTTTGTTTTCACAAGGGACTGTAAAAGAGGGCACACATATGCTAGTTAGTTCTCAGATAGGGCTGATAGCTTAGTCTTGGCACAAAGTTTTTGAAGTGTCATCAAAGTGTAAACCCCGTCTCCCCTCCTTCTTTCTTTTCCTCTGAACTCTCTCTGTCCTCTACACTGTCATCCCACCGATCCTCGGCAGCTCCATCACGCCTCCTTCAATCAAAGCAAATTAAATGATTCATTATTTCTTCCCGCCCACCAAAAGATGTAGAAACATGAAAAATAAAAGAAAGGCACGAGTGTGAACGGCTTTTACATCTTCTCCCATTCACGTTTTCACACAGTACATGTGTGCAACTAAAGAACGAACCCAAAAAAATGAAGGGGAGAATAAAATGAAGTGTGACAACATATGAATTTCAAATTTGCAGAGAGACATCAAAGTGCACCATCCTGGGTGCCTTCGACAAGGACGCACACTGATTTTTAATCCGGTCCCCCCGATTGTATTGCCACCCTAACGAAGAGTTGAGCGGGGCCCTGCCAGAGAGAGTGGCACCGGGCAGAGGAAGATAGAGAGAGGGAAAGATCAGAGACGAGAGAAGAGGAGACGGAGGAGGAGGAAGGCGAGAAGAAAGGGGAAGCTTTTCCAAACACTGGCGGCCGAGCCCTTTGTTGTCGTCTCGATCAGAGGGGCCCTTTCATCAGAGCGGGAACCGTTTCCACTCCTCTCAGTTTTGGTAAGGGGGAGTGTGTTGTGTGTGTGTTTGTGTGTGTGTGGTGGGTGTGTGTGTGTTGTGTGTGTGTGTGTGTGTGTGTGGTGTTGTGTGTGTGTGTGTGGTGTGTGTGTGTGTGTGGTGGTTTGTGTGTGTGTGTGTGTGTGCATGTGCAGTGTTTTTTTGGTGTTTGGCGCTACCTCTCGTACATCAGCATCCGAGGACTTCGACTCGTCAAACTTCAGTTCAGAGTTAATATGACACTGTCTGAATATGATGTAATTTAGTTATATATATATAATTATATCTATATATAGATAGATATAGTATATATATTATATACGTATATAATATATATATAATATTTATATTATATTATTATAACGGGCCATAATTTTTTCTTAGAACATGAAGATTAGTTTGCATTTTTATTTTCAAAAATATATTTTCTCAGTGATATTGTGCTTGTAACAAAAATGTAATGTCTTAAAGGGACAGTCCACTCAAAAAATTTTATTATATCATCATTTACTCAACCACATTGTTCCAAACCTATATGACTTCCTTTCTTATATGGAACATACGGAAGATATTTTGAAGAATGTTGACTTCGATTACCATTGACCATTTTATTTTTTGTCCATACAATGAAAGTCAATGGAAACTGAAAATGATTGGTTTGAGAATTTTTTTGTACTCTCCCTTTAATTTTGTTTTTTAATTATTTTTTTATTAATGCAGGAATATTGAATGTACAGTGTCACCTCAAAAACAAAAACATTGATAAGATGGTAAATTTCATTTTCTTTTTTGTCAGTCATAGACTTTACCAGATTGGCCAATAATTATTTACTTCCCAAAGCCATTTTTACTTAAATTTGTCACTTGAGGAGTGTTAATTTTGGACCCTGCTTATAAGCATATCCAAATGAAAAATTTTATGCAGTTACACTTTTGGAATAATTGATGCAACAGCTCTCTGAGCATACGGTGACAGTGCAGAGAGACAGAACAGACATAATTCTGTACCAACAGCACTGCTATTGTGCCAATGTGTTTTTGGCTTGGCAACTAGAGGAAGGAGAGCCCAGTTTAAGTGAAAGCATGAGAGAGTGTGTTCACAGCAAGTATACTGCAAGGAAAGCTGCCTCCAAGAAGTGTCGGGGTCAAATCCTAAATGACTTTTACACATTTTACACACAAACACATTTGCTCGCTCTCTCTGTCAAATGAGAAGCTTTACTACCAACACAAATACAGGGTTAAAGATCTTAGTTGACAGTACAAGTACTCTTGAGTACAGCACCCTAGATTGCTCCAGAGAAACAGGTAGTGCAGGTAGTAACTGTAATTTCCACTAAATAGTAGAGGGGGGGGGGAGTAACATACAAAAACAAAATACAACTGTTTTACTTTTTTATTGTTTTAGAGGCATCTTCAAAATTACATCACACATTAAATCATCAAATTATCAAACCCTTTTTAATATATTAAACAATGACAACATCATAATAATAACGTATTTTAATCGTAAGCTTAGTTTATCTTAATAATAATAATAATTTATTGCTTTAATAATATTTATTTTTAATTATTATTATTATTATTGTGCTGTTGATTATTGTTATTAATTAAAATGAATTAATATTGAAAATGCAGTCTGTTTAATGTTTGTGCATGTGATAGATAGAGAGAGAGAAAGAGAGAGTAAAGTGTTGGGATGTGACACTTTTGTTAACATCATGCCCCATGGCCTTACCTGAGTGCATATGGTACGAAAAGGACCTACGGGCACCACACCTGTTCCAGTCTACATCCTGCACATGCCGCCCTGCAAGATACAAAGAAGTGTGAATGTGAGTCTGCGTGGTGTCACCTCACTTAAAATGAACGAACACATTTTCACATTTTCATTCCTTAGAGTGCACGTTTGACAGGAAACAACATCCTAATTTACACCCGTGTTAATCATAGGTAATGTGCATAAATCTGCACATGACCTGACCTCACACAAATTGCCCTGTTGTCTTTTGCTTCCTGTCCTCAAACATCTTAGAATTCAGAAGCTCAGGTTTGTGTCACAGCAAATGGATGTTACTTGTTCCTTACCCCATGCAACAGCAAAGTGTCCTGATGGCCTAACAGAACAGGGACTGTTTAGGCACTCTATATTGCATATACAGCTAAAAGTTTTTTTTAGTTTGTGAGGGAGAAAGAGTAAAAATTGACTGAATCTCTCATAGGCCCACAGCTGCATTGAGAAAGGAGCTGTGACTCAAAATCTTGTTCCCATGGGAGTTTGAGGGTTTGCATGCTTCCTTTCTTTTTCAAGTCCTCTTCATCCCCTTATCAGGAAAATCTGATATATAAATTGTATTATGTTACATATGTTGTAATATGTAATATATAAAATGTATATGTGTGTGTGTATATATATACATATAAATATATATATTAGATCGATAAATATAAAGATAAAGATATATTAAAATAGAAAATAGTTATTTTAGATTGCAGTAATATTTCCCAATATTACTTTTTATTGTTTTTAAATATGTTTGTTTCTGATCAAATAAATTCAGCCTTCATGAGCATAAGAGATGTCTTTCAAAAACAATAAAAACTCGCCCCATGCTGTTGAACAGTAGTGTAAATCAAAACAATTTTTTTTTTTTTATCATTTTAAATGCAATATTTTTTAATTATTCAAATTTAATTTTTTTCTAATAGTAACTTATTTTAGTACTCATCATGGTGTGTGTATAATAGACTCTAAAGAATTTTGCAGTATTCAGAGGTAATACATCACCTTGTAGATCTAAAAACTTTGGATTACAAGTCTCTGAAGTCCAATCTTAATTGCCTATGAATCTACATAAAATCTCAAGTCACTTTCTTAGTGTAAGTGTGGCTTCTCTTCTGTCAGAAAGCTGTTAGTACAAGAGAGAAGAGTGTATGCATGTGTGTAAGGACAGTAAAGCGATAGAGATGTGCTTGGTTCGAGAGTGTAAGAGAGAGAGAGATGCACCATGCACTGCCTCCGGCTACCATTATGTCTTCAATTTGTCTGTAGAGGTATGGGTCAGTGTCTGTGAGAGGGAGTTTGTGTCTGTTTGCTGTGGTTAGTGGTTAGTGTGTGTGTGTGTTGGAGGACAGGGTTTGTTCTCATTATCATGTGGTGTGTGTGATTAGCAGGCTAGCTGCTGCAGTAGGCAGGCTGCATCGTTTACCATGCTGTCAACACTACAGCCTTCCACCGAGCCCTGCTATTACTCACCATACAACACACACACACACACACACCCCCCGACGTGCTCACTACATGTGTGGGTGTGCATGACCAAGACAAAAGCATTCATATACATAATTTGCATAGTATCGAACTCAAATCAAATCAGCGCATAGATAATTGAGAGTGATGAGGGAAAAAAAACTTTTTTTTTGCACATATCCTTGTATGTTACTGAGATGAATCAACCGCAAAAGCCAGATTAACTGACACCGACAGCCGAACCGTAAATGCGTACAGTATGAATAAAGAGAGAGATTTCTGTGAACCACACACAAGGAGTCTGAAAAGCAAATCAACAAAGCCTGTCACAAAAGCATGGGCGGCTGGTGGCGGCCTGAAATGATTCTTCAGCATTAATGTGTTAAAAAAAGGTTGATGATTTCCTAAGTAAAAGAAGTTGGGTAATTCAGAAAAGCTCAAAAATAAGTGCCACAATCAGAGATGCCTCCTCTTAAAAATGCTTTCCCATCTCAAAGACGGAAAAGAAAAGAGCATGAGAGAGAGAGAAAAAGCACATCTAAAAGAAATGGAGGGATTAGGGCTTTGCAAGAGTTTACTACGCTCATTTTGCGCGGGGACCTGCAGGATTATAGATAACAAATGTTAGCAGAGCGCTCTGACCTGCTTGCCGAGAGAAAAGTGCGTCTGTTCGTGTTAAAACAGCAGAGTCGGCTTTTGCAATGCTGCTTAAAGAAAGAAAAGAAAAGGAGTGCAGAAGAAAAAGATAAAGAGGAGTATCGAAGCGGGTGGGAGGAGTGAAAGAAGAGAACGTAAGAAGAAAAAGAAGGGTTGCTTGTAAGTTGCATGCTTGCCAAGACACAGTCGGGGTGGTGTATCACGAAGCGCTTGTTAATTAATGAAGCGATTAATTGTGTCGACCGGGCGATTGAGGAGATTTTCAGCGAGGTGCAAACCTTAAGTCGATTTACACTGAGTCTACAGGCTCTGAGTGTGTGTGTGTGTGTGTGTTACACTTTCCACTCAAGCAAACAAGCCAAATCTCATCTAAGCCTTCCTATAAACTCTTATTGCTAATCATCAGCCATGCATTCCCAGCATGCTCGGGCCTTCTCTCCCTCATAGTCCATTCCAGGACCTGCAGGGCTGAAATTGCAGTTGGGGTCTGGGGGATTCAGGCTTTGCTATCTTGACTGACCCAAGCGCCAGCTGCTCTCAGACTGGTCAATCCTCAATTAAAAGCAGTCTAATTTAATTCAGTCTGTCCTGGCGAGTGCTTGACCACAGACGACATCGAGACAGGAGCACTTGGCGTCTGGTCGTGACCCCTTTTGGGCCGAAGCTGGTCTGGTCACTCTGCTGTTTGCAGAGTGTCTCTACAGTACGGAAACACACACATAAGGCACATAACCCCGTGGCTTGAAGTTCAGTGCGAGCATATCGTGGTGATCTCAAAGCATCTGTTGCTAAAGCAGCCGACTTGATATCATACGGTCGAATTCATACACAAACGCCCCTTGATCCCGTTATTGGCTCTTTCAATGGACTTCTCAGATGTCTGTAAAGCAAGTTGCTCGGTCTTTTCTGGCCCCTTTGAGCCTAATAAAACACAAAAGCGGGAAAAACAGACAGAATGAGTAAACACAGTGGAACTCGGCAGAAAGACCGAAGGGAACGATTTGGGTTCATTAGGCATGCATTAACATGAATTACTATCTAATTAAAAGGAAGCAACTCATTAATAAGTTTGGTGAGGGCTCTCTTGAGTGTGCAGTGACATGTGGAACTCTGCGGCTTTGCGCTGGCTTGGCCTCACTGTTTCTGCCACCAGGGAAGAGAGACAGCTCTTAAAATACTCTAGTGCAACAGACAGTTTACATATGGAAACCCACAAAGGTTTGCCAAATCAATCATTAAATATTTAAGTGGCGGAATAATGATTGAGTACTTTACAAAAGGTTTTTAGATATTCTGCTGTTCCCAAGCTGAGCTTGACGAAAGGAGGAAAAGAAACAGCTGTGGGGTTTCTGATAACAATACTCTGTAAGCAGTAAACAGGTGTTGATGGAAAACTATACTGATTATAATTTGTAATTTGAGCAATGCAAGCAACATACAAATACATACATTCAATTTTTGCAAACGAAATTTTGCAAAATATATTTTTGTGCATGGTAGCAATAAAAGCAAACTCCTTCTTATTTTATGCATTTTATGAGATAAGTGTCTCTAAACTTAAGAATACATAGTAACTTTATTTAATATATATTTATATTTTTAAATTATAATGCATTTTATAAAGTAGAAATTAGAAATTAAATTATACAATTGTTATTATGTGCGCTCTTATTTACTCGCTTTTATTACTAATCATTCACAATAATAAAAAAAAAGAAACGTAAAATGTTGGCTCTTTGGAACATAATGATGGGTAATTCTTAAAAATATAACTATTACCTACAATGCATGAATACACTTAATTTTGTTATATATTATCTAAAAACTATAATTATTAAACTAAAAAGTTTATAAAAGTGTAAAGTTGTGTTAAATAATGTGATGTGTATCACCTTTTTTTCCCTCTGCATCTGCTTTCACAGAAGGAAAATTATGTTTGCATGATATTTTCTCTATCATCATTAGCTTTCAGCTCCATTAGTCCTGTCAGGAGCGATGATGAAACTCGATCAGCATCAAGCTGTGTATTATTATAAACATAAATCTATAAAAAGAACATCATGGCCACACTTTATAGACGCTTTCATGAATAAGTCATCATTAAACATTTCAGAATGTTTACAAGATGGTTAAATAATATACATTCTAAAAGATGGGAACTGAAATCATACTTTTATATGTGAATGTGATCAAGACTTACTGATCAGCATTGTATGATGTTTGATAATGGCTTATGAAGTTATTATAAAGTATCATTTAATGAGATGTGAGACTAACAAGAGGCCACATATATATAATAGAACTTGATTCTTAAGTTCTAGTGAACAAGACATTCAACAGAAATGCACGATTCAGAGGTCAAGTCCTGAAATCCAAAGAACAATTTGATATCAAACGAAAGTGAACAGAAAATATTTGCCATTGCAATCATCTACCAAGCCTGAACATTAATGTCAGTGGTTGATAAGTGAGCGGATGGGTGTAGTGGCAGCTTGTCCAACATTACAAACCCACTGCATCACAGGGATTGAGGGGAAAGTGACGTTGATTTGATTGACCATTGTGCAGACAGACAGTGGAAGAGAGGCCCAATGTATTCAGGAGCATGCTTCTAACCCCTTCAGCCCACAAGCTGTTTACCACTCTATCAGCTGCTTACCAAAGGTCTGGCTGCCATCCATATTCAGACGGCACAAATTCCGCTGCTTATCTCCCAAGCCCCCCTCCAAAAGCTCCCCGTTCCCCTCCGCACATACATACATACATAAACGCATCTTTATGGAAGCAAGTGGCAACTGCACACCCGGAAGGGGGCAGGATAAAGATCACCTTGAATTCAAAGCAAAGGATTGAGGCCTTGGCGGACTGAACGGACAGGTTACGGTGCCCAACTTTGTGTGTGAGTGCATGTGAGAGAAAAAGAAAAAGGAAGAGATTGCAGAAAAGAAGATCTGCATTTTTAAAATGAAAGGCACAGGAAAAATCTAAATTAAATGATAGTAATTATAGATAGAAATGACTACATTAGTTCGTAAAAAAAATAGTTGGGAGTGTATTATAATTGGAGAAAATGGAAAAAGAAAAAAATACTTAGTGATTTGAGATTGAAAACTGCACTAAGGAAATACAAAAGGTGACAGCCTCAACAACCTGAAAATGTACAGAATGTTGCATATTTATTTTAGTTCAACCAGATATTATCTGGTATCCAATTTTGTTTAAAAACTCTCTAGGACCAGGGTTTTTTAACCAGGGGACCCCTGGGGGTCTGTGAAGGTACTGCAGAGGTCTGAGGGGAAGATATATGAAACTGGTTTTTCTATTAACTATTTGCATCAACATAATGCTCTGGTGATGGTAATGTTTTTTAAATGTAAGATATTACAGACTGTTATTGTGAAAATAAAGCTTTCTGTATTGTGGGGTCCCTGGGTTGGCTGAGTCTCTGCATGGAGGTCCCTGGGTCTATAACTGTTGAAACCCCCTATCTAGGATACTGTAAGAATTTGGTGATTTAAAAACATCGTTAAGTCTATAAAATACTAGATTGACTAAATGCACTTCTGAACCTTTATATATTCAAAATCCTATGAAATGCTGGTAATGGAAAGATTGAATGTGGGTAGCCTGTAATTTATAAATAGGGTTGCCATCCATTAAAAAGTACCGACTGCGCATAGGATTAAGTGTATTTTTAAAAAAGAGAGAGAGAGAGAGAGAGAAGTCAGGTTAGTCTCTTAGCTGTTTCTCATACACTTTATGTTTTAAAAAGGCTTGTTCTCTGGCTGTGAGGGAAGAGTACCCTTCTCTCTTTGCACTGGCCAGTGATTGAAGTTAGGAACTCGCTCCATGGCTAATTGCACGCCGGTGCTTTCACATGAATATTCATGCCTGCGTCTTCAGGGCCCCGCCTAATTAGCCCAAAGATAAGTCGAGAGTTGGAGAGAGATAGCCCACACCTTTTACGGAAAGGAAAACATTCCCGTTCCATTCCCTCGGGATGCTTGCGGAATCGCCTGAGTTCATTAACCAAAAAGAGAGAAAGAGGTACCTGAAAAAGCACAGGATGTGTCTGTAAATTCGTGGCTACCCATTACACATGTCTGTCAAAGCGAACCGGTGAAAACAAACGGGGAAAATAGAATGGGAGGTGAATCTTTAGTGGAGCGAATCTTTCATAAAACACTCATTTCAGTCGATATGTATGGCACTTTCTAAAGTTGGGTAAAAATGAGTTATTTTGTATCTATTTTTAAAAGTGTTTAAAAGTGTCAAAATTGACTTTTCTCAGCATTATTTTTTCTTATAGCCTACAGTGGCCTCCCTCATTAGACACCAAAAGAGATTATTCATCATAATTATTTTCCCTTGTTTATGTATTGTTTTGCAGCATTAATTTTTATTATTGATAAGCCTACGTGACACTGAAATATTACAGTGCATTACACACTATTAAGTATGCAGTTAATGTATTCCCAACTGACGCTATAGTGTTGTTTTTAACCCGATTGTTATGTTTAAGCTGGAGCCTTTTAGCTTTATTTTCAAATTTATAGTTTAATCTGAGTGATGATAAAACATTTTAGAACATTTTTAGAAGTGTATTGATGCAATAAAATTCATACAAATGCAGAAATGTGAATTTCTGTAGAAGAGAATGCTGATACAACGTGTGAAAGAAAAGATAAAAGAAAGGTCAAAACAAACAATGAAACTTTTCAATCTCTAATATGATAATGAAAGGTTTTGCACGTGAATTGTTTCTGCTTTTGGCACCCACAGATAACGCCGTGTAGCCTAGATTTGCTGTTTTCTGAACTTACTCTCCTGTGCACTTTTACGGCCTATGGTTAATGGAGGGTTTGACCGACCGGACTCTAATTATATTCAAGTGGAGGGGGCCCCTAGTGCAGATTAAAGCACGTGACTACAGACGCGTGAATCGTGAGAAGAAAAAACTAGATCCGTAGGAGCCAATTTTACATTTTTGTAAACGAAAGAGAACATATTTTATGAAAATTAAACTAAAGGTTTCTCATATAGAGCTACTTGAATATCAAATGAATTAATGAGATAATAAAAGCACATTTTCCTGCAAAGACTTTAATTTATTATTTTAATATTTTAATTCAAACTCAGTCTGGTTTAAGCTAAAGAAAATCAACTTATAACAGAGATAAGTCAAACTTTGTCTTAAACTTCGATCTATAAAATTCTGTAACCAGATTTAGTACATCCTGGATACTAAAAGGCCACAATTGTTCCCTACTGTCTTTCATTGCCATCTTACTAAACAAGGGCTATTATTTGTCTTTTCCTGTATGGCAAATCATTCATCTGCAGGATCAGTGTGATCCTTTCAAACCGCTCTCCATAGCAACCTCGTGCATCCCAGGAAAAATTCACCTCGCTCCACACAAGGCCATATTCTTTGCGAAGGGAAAAAAGGAGCATCTGAGCGCTTTTTGAGCCACTTTCTTTCGCTGTCAAACTAAGCGAAGAGTTTGACTGTGCTGCTACTGTGACGCAGCTCTCTGGGCATAAATGACCGCTCTTTTTATAGACTTCCAAATGAGGGGAAACTGTACAGTGAAGCATCCTCATTAACTGCGGCTCTCTGGGGCAAACCCGGCCATCGCATTGCAATCGGCTGATTTAGATTTTTAAAAAATCTTATCATCTGCTTTCCTATAAATTCTTGTGGCTTACATATTAATTTTCGCCCTAGATCACGCACAAACATATATAGAATTTGTAATATTATCGTGGACACAAAACCACCGCGTTTTTCATCAAAGAAACAGTGGTTACAAATGACAGTTCTAGCCTAATTCAGACAATATAATCAAAAAGGAAAGAAAGAGTCTATATAAACGCTTCAAAGCTTTAGATGTAAAGATGTAAAATCATTCTTATAAAAACACATGTTAGTTTAGATGCTCTACTGAAGTTATCAAATGAAAAAACAATGCATAATCGTTGCCCCTAAGAAGACAGATACATGCCAGTTTGTGTCGACCACCTGAGAAAATCGTATTATAGTAACCGACATGATGTTTTATCTTGTATAAATGACGCGTTATAATCAGCTGTTCCTTTAAAAAAAGGTAGAAATCTCTTCTACAAGTGTTATTGCATATGTGATAAATAAATAACTTGTGGCTTTACATAACCACGCCTTTGACAGAGTGGTGACGAGCACTTGTGACCCCAAGAACATCATTTAGGTTACACTTCCATGAACGCGTGAAGCTCGTGCAGATGGACAGATAGGAAAAGCATTGAGCAAACTTACCACAAAGAAGCGTTTTGGTTTGACGCCTGAATTCTCCGCATGTATCGGCACATTTCCTCGCAAAAGCCTGTGGAAACACCCCATAAGAGCAAGACAAACACACAAACACGAACGTGAACTAAAAAAACTGCAGTGAGGTAAATAATTTAAATAGAAGTGATACCAAAAAAAGCTTCTAAAAAAGCTGTGGTTTTAGATGGAGTCGAACGTGTGCCTGATTGCGGAGTTTTAGACGACTGGAACAGGAGAGATGTAAGATTTGTTTAAAGCCCCACATTTCCATTTAAGAACGTGATTGTGTTTGCAAAGATCCCTTTCAATCTTCGCATCTCCCCCCTCTCTACCCCTCAGCGTCTCCGAGGCTGCTTTGCAATTCATAGAATTGGTAATTTGCTATTGGGACAAAACGTGAAGGGAAAAATAATCAGATCAGCCGGGAAAGGAATACGGAGGAGGCCAGAAGGGAGAAACACTGGATTTCTCTCAAAGTTACTGTTTAGAAAAATGCTTCGAGTGAAGATATTGTCAACACACCGCAGCTTTTGTGTGGACTTTGTATGTTTGTTCAAATTTGTTGGCTTAAATATAAGTTTATTAACCCAACAACTGAAATTTACTGATTTGTAAATGCTCAAGTGATTTTTGCTGAAATTTACTTCAAGTGAAATTTACATGAATAAAATGCGTACACACTGCATAAATAAAATGAGATGGATAGTGTTTTTTATAGGCTCGGTGGTAGATTGTTTATGCATTCATGCATAATGATGCGATTGTCTAGTATGTTACAGAGTGGGCGGTCTGTATTTCTGTAAGATGTTTAATTAATTCGATGCAGGTTCTGTGATTGTGCATTCGTGTGCTACTTCAATAACACGATCATCATAAATAATTGTGCATGTGGATAACACTTAAATGATATTGCTGTATAAACATCTTTTAATGTACCTACATACTGATCTTCATCAATGATATTGCTGTGAAAAACATCTTTTAATGTAACTACATACTGATCTTCATCTTTCTCGTGGGTGGCTCGTGAGATACTTTAGAGTACTAATCTACTTGCAAAGAGGACAGTTACTAAAAGAGGCAACGCAAGACGGGTCATTCTTCCACCCCACCAAAAAGAGTACCACACTCCCCCACGTGGTTATTTGCAAAACAACCCTCAAAGCCCAATAATTTCCAACGGTTTTGCTGCTCACGCTCTCTTGACTAACGGGGAGAGGAGAAGAAAGGGAAAAAAGGGAACGCGTCTAGTGAAAGCGGCCAATTGCGAGTAACCGGGATCACGGCGCCCGGCAGCCAACCAAGCGGCCCGCGAGAGGTAATAAGGAAACCTGGTGGGCTGTAGTCGGCGAGGAACCAATGCACGCGCAGGGGAGGCGTGTCTTTGCTCTTCCCTAAGACCTCCCAGAGCAGGTTGTTGCGTTTTGGGCTCTAAAGCTCAAAGATCTCCGAAGTGCTTGTCAGTTTTCTAAGTCGGAGCCATGGCGACAACAGCTCAGTATATTCCGCGGAATAACTCATTGCCTTCGAACCCGCTAATGCATCCGGATTCGGACAGGATGCACCAGGGGACGACCTATAGAGAGGTGCAGAAAATGATGCACCACGAGTACTTACAAGGGCTAGCGACCAACACGGGACATCCGATGAGCCTAACGCACCACCAGTGGCTGCCCACCTCCAACACCGACTGGACCAGCGGCACCCACATCGGACAGGCAGAGCACAACAAAGGCAGCGTGCAGAGCAGAGAAGATCTGGGGAACGGCTATCACAGATCGCATCTGGTCCACCAGCCGACGCAAAACAGCCACCACGGATCATGGGCGCCGACCACAACGCACCACTTATCCCCGCTCTCGCCCGCCTCCAACGGTCACCAGTCGCTGGTCTACTCTCAGACGGGCTACACTATGTTAAGCCCCCAGCCGTCGCTGCACCACGGCTTGCGGGACCCGCTCCACGACGACGCGGGGAGCCACGATAACCAGATGGAGTCACCTCAGCAGCCGTTCAGCCACCATCAGGACCACTCGGACGAAGACGCCCCAAGCTCCGACGACCTGGAGCAGTTCGCCAAACAGTTCAAGCAGAGGCGCATCAAACTTGGTTTTACGCAGGCGGACGTGGGCTTAGCGCTGGGCACGCTCTACGGAAACGTCTTTTCCCAGACCACCATCTGTAGATTTGAGGCTCTGCAGCTGAGTTTCAAGAACATGTGCAAACTTAAGCCTCTGCTAAACAAATGGCTCGAGGAGACAGATTCAAACACGGGCAGCCCCACGAATTTGGACAAGATTGCAGCACAGGGCCGGAAACGAAAGAAGAGGACCTCCATCGAAGTCGGAGTCAAAGGGGCACTGGAGAACCATTTCTTAAAGTGCCCCAAGCCCTCCGCCCACGAAATCACCAGTTTAGCTGGCACTCTGCAGTTGGAAAAAGAGGTTGTGCGTGTGTGGTTTTGCAACAGAAGACAGAAAGAGAAAAGAATGACACCGGTGGGGGTCCTTCATCCAACCATGGAGGACGTATACTCGCAAGCGGAGACACCCCCTCTCCATCACACGCTACAGAGTCCTGTCCAGTGACTGCTATAATAAACAGTGTCCTTGTTTGAAAAGAATCTACAATGGATTTTGTTTATCCCCTTTGTTAGTTTAGGCCTTTCCCAAGACTTCAGAGACAGAAAGTTTGGGAAGAGTTCGCTGACAGTGAGCGGACAGCTTACGGGACGTCAGTAATTCTGAATAAAGTGAAAATGCATTAATAACCGCGCCAGCTTCGCGCGCATTTATCAAATCAGTACCCGTGTTTACGAAAATCGTATCGTTTGTGCCACTCTGGAAAAATTCGATCCTTTCACCGCCGATCAAAGGGAGCTACGAGCCACAAAAAGGGCAATGTCTCCTTGGACAAAGGAGAGGGGACAGTGATTCTATTAAAGCGAGTAACCAGATTAATGATCACAATGATTTATCTGATATTATTTGTGTTGTTTACTTTATTTGGAATGTTTTAAAGTTAAGATCTTTTTTTACTTTAATTTCAACTAAGACAGATTAAATTCGTGATGTAAAGAACAGGCACTTGGTCAAAACCTCCAAAATAAGCAAGTGCACCAGAAACTGTTTACAATGATCATTTCTTAGCATCTGATACCGTCTAAAGATGCATAGACGTTAAAATGGCAACATGAATACACTGTCTGAAACAATATTTAGTCATATTGAGTTCTACTGCTTTCATTTTTTTCCCTCTTTGCATGAGGCACTTATAATGTTATTTTATTTTATTTCACAATGTATTTGTTCGAGGTATACGACATTAATGCTTTGCTTGTTTAGTTTTCTTTTCCAATTTCGTGTTATTTTAAACCGGCACTATTCCAGCAAGTCTGCTCCAGCTAAACATATTGAGAGTGATGCGTCAAAATGAAAAAGCAAGAAATATCTCAGGTAATTTTCAGTGCCCAAAAATCGTGCTGTACTCTTATTCTTCTTGAATATTGGCCAACTCTTGACACTCTCTATGTCAGCTGTGCCCGTTTAGTTTATGTTAATGACATTTTGCATCCTACTCATGAGCCTGGACAAGGCGAAAAGTAGTTGTTGTAGTGAATAAGGGATGTGTTTTCGGGACTTCTTTTCAGGATTGGGGAAAAAATAGGAGGCTGATAACGTTTCGTGTTGTTTCTCAAGGTCTGGCATTTTTCATTGGACAGCAGGTGTTGGTTTCTCCAATGTTATTTGAAACAGTGTGAATATACAACCTTTTCCAAAAAAGTAATAAAAATAAAAATAAATGACAAGAGAAAAGATTTTAAATAAATAGTTGTCAGGATTATTTCCAATATGTAAATATGTCGAATATGTAAGCATATGTATTTGTTCTGGGTTCGTTTTGTTTTGTTTTGTTCTGTTTTCCGGGCAGTTTTGTACACTTACTAATTCCAAGAAGATATTTTAATATTTCATTTATGACCATTTATATATCTATATATTTATTTCCTAAGTGTGTTTGGAGCTTTTTTTTTTGTTCGGCTCTGTTGATTATGTTGCAGTGGATTACAAATGTTTTGTTTACTACATTGGTTGTATGTTGATTGCGAAATGTAGACTGCAAAGTCACGTTTATATTTATGTTATAGTAATATTTTATTACTTACATAAAACATATATACAAGAACACGACTTCTGTCTTTTTTGAAGCACATTTTCACGCATATCATGGTGATAGTGAACGAAATAAGAGTTCATGAAATGACTCTCAGGATTTTGTGTTTATTGCGATTCGATCCTTAAAAGCATTGGGACTCACGCTATAGGCTACTATTTTGTTCATGCACGATGAATTGATGAAAAATAATTTACATAAGAAACTAAATTTTAACGTAGTTTAGTTCAAGCAAAAACATTTTAAACGATGTTTTAAATTATATTTTGCGACATAACATAATTAAAACGTCTATAAATAAAAATGTACAATCTGTGTGAAAGAACTCTATAGCATAACGGCACTATTAGGTCTACAACAATGCGTTTATCTATTGGGGTACGTCAAACAGTTAAAGTCTAATACACAATTAATTTCATAAATTATCAGTTTTTTAATTCTATAAACTCCAGTGGTTTATACATTTTAAAAGGTATAGTTTGTGGTTGTTCTAAACCCCAGTGGATTGTGACAGTTATTTGTTTAGAACACCAAAATCCTGATCGTGCACATTTAAAACTCAAATTATCGCCTTGACTATTTTCTAAGAAAAACGTTAAACACATAAAAGGACAAAGCTAAATTCGTTTGATTTCACATGAGCCTGGAATTGGGAATTTGCTGTGATAGTTTGTTTTTATCCGTGACTTGCAAATCAAGATTCGAACATTATTATTATTTCTCTTCTAAGCATCTTCATTTGATGGTGCTGGTTTCGCGTATAGACAACACCCTCAGTTCATGAATGTAGCTGTTAGCTCTCATTAATCGTTATCGTTTGCTGTGATATATATTTCTCCTTTTTAATAACTTTTAAGAAAGGCTTGAGACAAATCAAACCATGCATGCTCAGGATGCTGATAAATGCTGCTTAAAAATGAACGCGGTCATATGAAATCTAT
The DNA here is from genome assembly GCA_018155175.1 of Sinocyclocheilus anophthalmus. Lineage (NCBI taxonomy): Eukaryota > Metazoa > Chordata > Actinopteri > Cypriniformes > Cyprinidae > Sinocyclocheilus > Sinocyclocheilus anophthalmus. The sequence continues at coordinate 451,401 of JADLZN010011443.1, forward strand.
ATGGGATGTTATTAGTTAGTGAGTGATGTAAAGAGTAAAAAATGGCATTGCAATCTTTACAGATAGGGCCTAATAAAAATGTGATAACAATATTTTAAATCTGTCGTTGGATATGTAAATTTTTTTTCCATTTAAATAAAGTTTTCAATCACTATTTTATTTCTATTCGTTTTCCCCGGCTCTTCTCCGTTCGCTATGGATTTGGGGTGCTAGTAGAGAACGTCTAGCCATACAAAATTAATTTAAAAAAATGAAGTAGTTTATGAAGTAGGCTACAAATCATTTTCACAACTAATGATTTTTGAAAACTATTTTAGTATAAATTAATCTCAGCATAAACTAGCTTTGCCAGTAGTCAAAATTAAGATACCAACCGAGAACAGGTTTGTTAGCCTATAAAATAAACATAAGTGACCAAGTTTAAAATTATTATACCTACTTTTCTTTCTTTTTTTCAATTTATCTTAGACAACTAACATTTCTGGTTTATGATATATGTGATTCGAGCTGTGTGTCCAATTATTCAGGCATCGCATTGGAAGAGAAGCTATGAGAAAACAGTGATTCCCAAGCGCCCCCTAACGACGTAAAGATTTAAAGCACGAGCTACGGTGCACTGGGTTTGCTGGTTCCATTTTTTCACAATCCTCTTCAAAGTCAGCCTAATAATCCATTGGTTCTCAAAAGATGTGCTTCCTTTAATCCCATACTAACATTTATCTAAAAAAGTGTATATTTCAAATAATAACTGAGAAAATTATGTTAGAAATGAGTACATTTTTTATAGGGCACACTTTTTCTTTTAATAAATCAGCTTCCTAAAATGGAGACTTATTCCCAAAGCTTTACAGTCAATAGGCCAACTCTAAAAGAATCTGTATTACTCCATTATTTCCTATTATTTATTATCTAATGCTCGTTGGGAAATGGGATGAAATCAACAGGGATATTTTCAACTTTATGTCTATTTAGGCTACCAGTTGTAAAAACAAAACAAAAAAGACAGAAAGACCAGGAAAGATATAAGCATCTTAGAATATGCAGTAACCTGTCGTGTTTTAGCCCACCCTGATAGAGGGAAAAGGTGGTATAGGACTGTATGGTGAAGACTGTGGAATTGAAGAGCGATGTTATACCTGCGAGAATTTGTGGCACAAAGACTATTCAGTCATTTAGAGTAAAAGCATGGAATGTACCAAGAAGAGAAGAGAAGTGTGTGTGTGTGTGTGTGTGGACACTGTTACATATGTGCATACATAAGTCTTTTTTAATAAGCTATTACAACTATTTAAGTAAACTGCAGTTTTCAAAATGTGACATCATATTGATCCACAACTAAAAATGACTTACCACTGTGGATATAAATAGACACAGTAAACCATGAATGAATGTGTGTGGAATGAGTCTCCGGGGCCAGAGGTTGTCCAGATGTCACTATGAACGACAGCTCTGTAAGAAAGCAGATAGCATGTCCACAGCAGGCTGTATTCCCAAAGAGTTAGGCTTTTGTTCAAATGGGGTGTATGCCAAGATTGACAGTGACTTATGAATCATTAAATTCTGGACCATACATTTCAGTGACCACCAGTTTAACTCTCAGGACAAAGGATGTGCATTAATTTATCCTGCTGTGAGACTGAAAGTCATATTGGGGTGGTTTGTTGCATGTTATAATTATATTCCATTATTTCAGTTTCCTGCATGGTGGTTATGAAATAACCATTCGTATATGTAAGACATTATTGATCAGTGCTTTCTACAAAAAGCGGATTCCAAAACTGCCTTCGAAAGTTCTCAAACTTCACTATGGGTTTAGTGTATAAAGACACAAAATGCTTGAAACACCCATTACAGACAATCTATAGGAGAAGAGCACTTAAATGTGCAAGTCTGATGAGTAAAGCTTTGTTACTTATGCATAATTAGGCCAAGATGCACTCAGGGATGGCCAATGCCATCAGACCTACCTTAAAACCCAGTGGCTTTTTTCTCTCTCCACTGTACAAATCACTTCCAAGCTCATGGCCATGTCTGGCGAACCACAGACCCGGGCTGAGCCTGGGCATTTGAGACACAATGCCACCTCCTTCATCAGTAGAGTATCATCAAACACAGGAGATGTGGATTAGCAATGATTAGCAGGGATTATAGCTGGTTAATGGTGGGAAAATACATTAGGAGCCACGGGCTCAGGGAGGGATTTCGCTCACGCTAGCGGATTTGCATTGATCCAGAGCAAATGAATGAGGATTAGCTGCATCTATCTACAGATAAATAACATTAAGCGTATTATTTGGGCACGAGCTGTTATTAATGACATTACATACACCACAACAATGCCGGTAATTATAACAAATGGGCCGAATAATGCATTTAATGGTATTTTTAAATTTGTGTCTTGTTCTAAGAGGGTGTGAAGATTTTCAGGAGCTGACATTTGGTGGAAATACACAACTGGAATGTAGTGTGAGATTTCTTATTAGAAAACTTTAAAACTTAAAGAGATAGTACACCCAAAACTTTCATTTACTCTCCCTCATGTTGTTCCAAATTTGTATGACCAACATGCAACACATATTATGAATAGCAATACTTCTAATTTTTGGAGAAAAAAACTTCTAATTTCATGTCCTGCAGAAGAAAGGAAATTATACATGTATGGAACGACATCAGGGTAAGTAAATAATGACAGCAAGATAGTTGTATTTAAAACATGTATCATACACAATTTAGTTTTTATGACTATTTTCCAACCCCCAAAAGTAAACATAATTTGTTGCTTCTGTGCCTTTAAGATTCCTACAGTATGTAAAGACCCGTTTTACATATGAAATGAGTAACAGCATATTTAAGCACAGGTTATGTGCATTTATTTGGATCTAATACTGTAGTTTTTAACTCGTTCTTCAATAACAACCGGTTAATGAAACCTGCATTACATTGTCAAAGATTTCCAAAACAATCTATGCTGAAACATGCCACTCAAACTGTGAAGATCAGATCCAAAATAAAATCAAATAAGAAAACTTCAGCTGCTTATTTGCAACAGTGGTACCTTCTAGAAGGATAGAGCAGTAAGTGCAAGCAAACAGTGATGGACAGCACTATATTTCTTTCATCATTTGTTATTCTAGTGTTTAATACAATTAATAATAAGATTAATCTCCTTTATACCAAATTACTGGACAGACTAAGTTTCTGAAAACACTATAGAAGTGTAAAAGTGAGCAGTTGTGTTCATATCTGGGACAAAGCTGCATATGTTCAGAACAAGCCATTTCTGGAGCTTATAGTTTCAATAAATTCTCTTATTTTAACTGTGGAGGATGTTTTGAGTTCTGAAAGTTACAGTATGTTTTCGTAGCACAATGAACCCTTGGGAATGAGACCAAGGGAAATTAGATTCTTCATGATATGAACCCTTTAAGCATAATTTCTTCAGCGACGGCCACACATTGTGGTGCGTGATAGCATGCTGCTGCACAAGGCTGCGTTTGTCCCATTCAAAGCAACTGATGGGAAGGCAGTGAGGAACAGAAGCACGGAGGGACATGTGCGGTCGCACTTGCATCACCAAAGTTACCAAGCAAGTGATCTGATAATCCTTACCAATGTTCTGTCTACTCTAGTCTCCTACACTCCCGGCCTACACTCGACTCTCCGCTCACTATCATTTATGTAATAAACACCTGACCCCGACAGCGAAGGGCAGAGTGCTTGAGAATCAGAGGAGGAAGGAGGGGAAAATTTATTTTTTCATCAAAAATTCTCTCTCTTCCATACCTCAAGGTTTCACCTCAGAGCTGCATGAAAGATGGACAACAATGTGGCCACACAGCGATCAGCTATTTACCATATGAAAAGCTTCGGCTGAGCACAGGAGGAGTCCGATTCTTAGTTATTTATGATGCCAGGGCCTTGTATCTATATGGACCCTCCTTCAATTTGATTCTCAAATACAGACCTGTATATAGAGGATTGAAGTAAAGTAATGGAGAGTCCTCCAACCTTTCCACTGCTTCTCTCCTTCACTTCAAAACTTGTGCTTTTAAGGTCTTAAATGTTTTGAGTTGCATCTCAGGTTTGTAAGAAATAAAAATCATGTTTACAGTAATACGGCTAGAAGTCCAAAGGTCATTTGTACCTGAGGGTTTAAATCCAAAATGTGAAGTTTGCATTTTTTGTTAAAGCACATACAAAAATGTTTATTATCCCATCTGTAAAGTTGAAATTTTTTGAAATTTTTGAGATGGGACTATATATGTAATAGTTACACACATATATCCTAGATTGCAAATAACTTTGCATAGACGAGATTAGTAAGAAATTATATCATACGAGTTTCATGTGAAATGTTAAAGTGTATCATTTGAAACTGTAAAACAAATAATCCTACTCTTAATAAGTGTTTTAGTTTGATCATCCAGTTAAAATCAAGTTACTTGAGAAGCAACACAGAGAATATAAAAAAAATGTTTCAAAGACAATGTGTCTTTAATACAAGTGTATTTTTTATTAGATTTCCATTTGTTTTAAGTATAAACAAGGGAAATCATCTGCCAGGGCAGTAAAACAAAAACATTCATATTTAAGATACAATCTAAAACAAGTCTTAATATATTATAAATTGTTGCTTTTTAAGCAAACATATTAAGATTTCAGATGCAAAAACCTTTAAATCCGTGAGATTTTTTTTCTTTTAGATTAGCATTTTTATCAGGCTCCTAATGTTTAGGTTCAATAATTTCACTTGAATTATGAAAAGGTTATTAGTTTGGTTGTTGGTTATTAGCTGGTAATGTCTTATTCTCAAAAAAGTCCAATGTTATTTTCATAGGAGTATGATAAAAAATGCTAATTTGAAAGAAAAAATCTCAGATGAGCTTAGTTTTTTAGGCATTTTTACAGGGAAACATAAACAAGTAAAAGTTAAAGTAAAACAAATTAAATAAAAATTAATTATGAAGTAATTTTTGTGGTGTATAACTGCACAGACTTACACTTCTAGGTGCATTACGGTTATTTTTTTGTTTTTGGGGCAAGTCATGTTTTTACTATAGTAATTAATGGTACAGTGTAGCCACAGATGCTTACAGTAAACGTTTTACTCTGGAATGGTCATTTAATCTTCATTGTTGGAGTTCGGCTTAATAATGAATTAATACATCATTTTTTTATTTCTGCACTATTACAAGAGAAACCGAACATTCTGGATGCATTTATTCGCTCATGCACTGATATATTGTGTCTTACAATAGAATCATGTGCTTTATGATAACTTTGAAAGGCATTATCAGAACAGTCCTAAATTCCTAAATTCTCCGATATGCTACATCTCAAATATTATGTTATAGTACAGATGTCCAGCCCTCTGTCCCTGTCATTTTTTCTAAAGCTAAAAGCTTCTTAGGAAGGTCACAAGTTAATAACTCACCCCGAAGGCCTTCTTCTCAAGTCAAGATATAGGTTCTCCAATACTTCACATTCAAAACCTAGCCTTTGTGTGGTGGCCATCCTAGGGGACTGCTCTTTCAAGACTTAAATCACAAGGTTGACTGTAGCTCTAGAAAAAAAAATGAAAAAACTAAATAAATAAAGACAGAGTTTGAAAGAAGGCTGTGCTAAACAATGGGAAGGTCACAAGGGCTGGGAGATTTCCAGGGTCCTTCAGACAATATCTGTAGCGTATTGTATTTAGCACTTTTAAAAACTATAGAAACCAGATAAATAAACACTTGTTGTGCTGTGCGATTGTTTGTATTTCCACAATTCTGCAAATGGTCTTGGTTCAACAATATGTTGCACATGAATATTTTTCTTTTTTAACAAGCAAGGAAGAAAACTAATCAGATGTCTGTTTTTGCTACAAAACATGTAATATGGCATTCGCCCACAAACTCAACTTGACATTTCGTTTTTGAGGTTGATGACCAGCTTCTTTGAAATCTCTCTCATTTCTCTGTGTGTTCTGGTTCAGGCCCACCCTCCTTGCCCTCCAAAGCACTGCCACAAGAGAGAAGAGCAATGTGCAAACGAGCCCTTCGGCTCACAACTGCCAAAATAACAACAACAACACCTAACAAATAATGAAAATTGACACAGGGGAGACAAGGATGAGCGCTAGACGAAGCGAGATGAAATAGAGACCTGCCGCTGAGCTCAAGGACACAGCGCGCGACTGCGTAATTAGAAATGTACACAGACGATTTAGATGCAGGGATGTGATTAGGGAAGGCAGCCCGGTCTTCATCTTAATCAGCTCACTTCTGAGAGCTCCTTATGGATGGGAGGGGGACATACTCTCAGAGAACATGACTGAAACCATCCACTCAGTCAAACAGACTGAAGAACTGAGGGAGAGACGTGAAAAATAGAGGTGGAGAGTAGGAAAAGATTGACTGGCAACAAAGAGAATGGAAAGAGAAAATGGAAACATCAACGATGGCAACAGTGAACCATTTGCTGAAAATAACTGTGACTGAAGAGTGAAGTAATGCAAAATAAAAATGTTTAAAAAATTTTTTTAAATGTAATCATAATTTATAAAAAACCTAAAAATATATAAAAAAATAATATAATATTTTAAAATCAAATTACAGTAAGTATTTATATTATTTTTGTAAATTGTAAATAATAATGTAAAAAAAAAATTAAATCAGTGTTTTTTAAATATTGTTTAAAAAAAAGAAATTACTTAAAGTTTTAAATATAAATTCTCAGATTTAAATCTGAATGTTTTCTTGAAAAAAATGAATAATTTTAGGGGGAATAAGAAATGGAAAATGGAATGTGAAATTTAGAAAAATTAGTTTCTTAGACAAATACTAACCATTTTGTATTAGCCACAAAATAAAGAGGTTTGACAGGTAACCAAGAAAATGTGCTTATGTGGTGAGTTAACTGATATTTTTTAAGTTTAAAAAAAAAAACTCAATGTGACTGAATCAACCTTACACCAATGAAAGTAATAATGGGTCAAATCAGCTAGAAATGGCACCTAATGGCACATCACTTTTTGCAGTGTATGCAAGGACATTTTAATGTGTGCATAGTACTGGGGACTAAGATACATTATACAATGACTAAATAGTGGACAATAGAGGTAATCACAGACAGCAGAGGCACAGAGAACAAACAGAAAGCAGACAGATGCTAATGTCCACTATCCGTCACTGAAACATGCCCACTCATCCACCTCTCTTAGTTAGAGAGAGAACAGTCCTGCTCATGAGACACAAAAAAGAAAGACCGACACACAAAGAGTCAAATAATGAGTGTGGGCATTTAAAAAAAACTACTCAGCCTCCATCCCTCTCTTTCTCTCTCCTTCTCCATATCACCAGCCATGTTATTGATCACCTTTAACCTCTGCTTTCAGCACTGTCACAACTACCATTTAGGGCCTCCCCAGGGCCGAGGAGCCATCAATGACGCCCCTGCCCCATAAATCATTACCAAGCCTGTGAGGGTCTGCTGCCCAGGGGCCTGACATTCAGGGGCAAAACCAAGCCGATCTCCCCTAACACGCCCCCACGGGTCAGAGGTCATCCTGTCAACACTGTGCCAGGCACTCCCTTGGCCCACTGCTGGCACCCATTTGGTTTTTAAATCAAAATAAAGGTCAGGAAGATCGTCCTCTTGCTCTTTGCACCACACAAGTGACACTTTCACACCATTAACACTCCTAATCGGGCTCACAGCCAACAGGACGCGGTCGTTCGACAGGGGAGGCAGGTGGTGTCAGAGGTGACGCCTCCAAATACTTCTGGAATAATCTATAAGCTTGGGTCAAAATCAGGTCTGGACCATGTCGGGATAAGGGAAATAAGATGATTCGTTTAAAGATGCCATCAAATTCAGGAAACTAAGAGGTTTTATGTCCAAACCTTCCTCATCACTGATGTGGAAGTCTGTGTGGGCTAAAAATATAGATTTTTATTATTAATTGCAGTCTTTATATGAACAATCCTGATATCATTATTTAAAACCTCAAGAATAATATTTTACTTTATTATAAGTGTCTGCATGAAAAATGCATTTGTACAGCAAAGTAAACATACAATAGCCAATTCATGAACATATGAGTCTTATGAATTGGTGCTTTTTATTGAATCAAAAACATACAACGCAACCAGTCTGATTCCCAAAAAAGAATGTCTATCAACTGGTTATTTTAATAATTAGCTTAAAGGAATAGTTCAACCAAAAATTTTTTATTTTGTCATAATTTACTCACCCTCAAGTCTTTCCAAACTTGTACATGTTTCTTTCTCATGTTAAACACAAAATAATATATTTAAAAGTTGTTGGTCCCCATTGACTTCAATAGGGAAATAAATACTATGGAAGTCACTGGGGTCCATCAACTGTTTGATTACCAGCATTCTTCAGAATATCTTCTTTTATGTTCAACATAAGAGAGAAACTGATACAGGTTTGGAACAACATGAGGTTGAGTAAATGATGGCAAAATTTTAGAGTTTTTGGGTGAACTATCCCTTTAAAAGGCGAGTTGCCAGTTTGAATTGATCTGAAACTGCCCTGTAGTCACAGTATTAGCAGAGAGAATTTATGAAAACAAAATGGATATTATAACTGAAACATACCTAAAAGAATAAGATTCAAATCGATTCAGAAACAAAATTGGATCGAGAGCTTGTGAATTAGAATTGAATAGGGAAATCTATATTGATATAATACAATTGGATTACAAATAGTAAAACAAGTAAAATACATTTTCACAAAAAAACATTTGAATAAAAATAAACAAGTTATCAGATTTGAACAGAAATATATTATTGCAAAAACAACCAAATTTAAAAAGTATTGTCAGGTAAACAAAACATGTGGTAAATTTACTGCTATTAATATTAGTAAATGTGACTGAACATTCATTTACACCAAAGAAATAAATAATTAAAAGTCATATCAAGTAGAAATGTCTCTTTTAGCAGTATATGCCAATACAGTTCAGTGCCCAGTACAGGTATAGTGCAGTTCAATGAAGTTCAATTAGTATTGTGTATATACTAATTAGTATATCTGTGCACCCTATTCTCAGATAATTTTGTAAGATAGAGATAGGTTACCTTAAAATGCCTTCAAGATATATTTCTCAGTCCACCATGCACATATTCATATTCCCTCAGAAAGATTGAGAAAAATCTCTGTTACTCACAATCCAACTCCAATCAAACACTCTCATTTGCAAGTTGCAAGGTTTTGTTTCCCAAAACATGAATGATGAGCTGATATAAGTGACAGCTGGATGTGAAGGAGCTCGGCATCCCCTCAAGAGGAAAGCCTCATCCCCCTCGTCTCTCCCCACTCTGGAGGTGAAACAGAGAGGATTAATTGGTTTAGCGCCTTTTTCGCTATGCTTGGTCCCAGCAATTAAATATTGGCCCTGGGCCCTCTGTGACCATTAGCGTACAATGCCGTGTTAACTGGGGCCGCTCCGGTCTCGTGTTTGTGTTCACGCAGGGCCACGACCGCATTAGCAAAGCGTTAAAAAGTTAGCCGGACTAAAATTCATCTCCACGTTCTAAGGGTCAGCGGTAATTGGTTGTTGCACTCCAAGTTGGTGAGTAGTTTCTCAAAGGGAAAGGAAAGAGAGTAAATAAGGGATTTCAAAAGCTTATCGGGTTTACTATTTACAGAAAAAGAAGGGAGGGACGACACACAAGAAGCTGAACGTATGAAAGAAGAAAAAGCAAATAAAAAAGCAAGCTCGCATTTTAAGTCTGTATACGCTGGGAGGAATAGTTTAGTGGGGTGGGTTTAGCAGCTTTCATATCTTTCTTTCCCTCTCTCTGTCGATGTCGCTTCCACTCCCTCAAGCCGTCAATTAGTGGGCCCGAGCTTCTGAGGGCCAGGCTCTTCCTCACATGTGCCTTTGTTGCAGTGACATTGACTCTCTCTCCCAGCAAGACGTTTGAAGGTTAGGATAAGACACTGTCCAGGTTATCCATGGGTGCTCTCTGGGGTGCTGGTCTATGCCTCCCAGGATGAATAGTGTGTTGAGGAAGCAGGCTAAAGGGCCTTTCAACTGCACCAGGCTGCTCACACACAAGAGTAGCTTGGCTTGGGGCCAGTATTTGTGCACTCACAGAGTGCTTCAAGTTGTCTTCAAAGAGCCATTGAATGCTGGAGTGTCCAGCTGTGGAAACTGGACTGAAGAGTCAGTGGGGACGTGCTTGCCGTCTCCGTAATATTAATCCAAAAAATGACTAGTTAAGCTCATAGTGCGTCAACGCAACAATTCCAATCATGGTGGCTGAGGCGATTTGTTGTGGTGTTCAATGTCGGACTATCATCTTGACCTTCTAGAGCATCTTTAGGACTACATTCATCACGGAGTCTGCTATGCACACCCCTACACCCTGCTGGGGGACCGGCGCCATAACTCAACCCTGACATGACCGTCGATTTACCCTTTTTGCACTCGTTTGGTCCAACGTCCAGCCGGCTCCTGTCCTCCACACCCCCCCCCCCCTCCCACTCCCCCCTCTTCTCCAGCGCTCCATCCCTTCAATCAACCTAGCCAGCCAACGCTCAACAGATGAGTGGCTTGTGTGCAAAATGCCAGGAAGCCCCAAAAGGGACCAATTGGTGGAGAGTGACAATTGTGATGGCCTTTTGAAAGAGCAGGTTGCCTATCGAGCAAGATGTCCTGTGTTCTTTTCGGTCAAGATTTAGTATTTGTCCGACATTAATAATGGAAAAAAAAGGAGAATTTGTTGTGAAGTCTCAGCACTGAGTGTATTCATAATCTAGTCCGGAGCTTCAGAATGTGAGAAGGCTCTGACAATGGCACAATTGTGTTCATGGCCCACCGTTATTAATTATGTATGTTTCGATTGCTGGACAACAACAAAACAAGTGCATGGCATTATCACTAACAATAACATTGACTATCGCTCCTACACATTGTTGGTTTGAAAGTCTGTCTGTCTGGGTTCGGTCCAAGCAGACCGGATGCAAAAAGCCCACTTTTTAACATGAATTTCCCTGCTGAAAAAAGGTTTAAACCAGTCTAAGCTGTTTGCTGGTCTTAGCTGGTTTAAGCTGGTCCTCCCAGTCTGAAAACTAAAACGAAAAATTAATGAAAACATTTTTGTCACCTGAAACAAACATAACTGGAACATAACTGGGGGGGAAAAATGAAAATACACTTTCATGTTTTTCAAACACTAATCAAAATAAAATAAAAATGAGAGAAAATAATTTTAGTCTTTGAAACATTTTATTACACCTAAAACTAGAAAGAAATAACTGGATAAAAATACTGTACTGTGAAATCTAATGCCATTAAACATTTTAAATGAATTAAAACCATTAAAATTAAACCATTTAGAGAATTAACTTTGGTAGCTCTAAAAATCAAATTAAATTAAATCAAAATCAAATTCAGGCCTTAATTATGTCATGGCTATTAAACCATTAAAATTAAAACTATAAAATTTTACCATTTAGAGAATTACCTGTGGTAGCCCAGAACTTACTAAAATAAAATAAATAAATAATAAATAAAATAAATAAAATAAAAATAATCCTGACCTTATTCTGGCCTGGATAAGTTGGTTTTCAGCTGGTCTATATACAAACATGTGCAAAATCCCCATAAAACCCACCAACAGACCAGCATGACCAGACTGAAATCATAGTAAGCCCTCTTAGTCTGATCCAAGATGGGTTTTTTCAGCAGAGTTAACCCTTATTACATATTGCTTGTTGTAAAATGCAGAACATTAACCATATTTATGACCGTTAGACCAAATGCAAGGGCTTATGAGTTACCTCAACCCATTAATAACGGGTTCAGCAGAACTAAACCGAATTGTTTACAGCCCACTCAATGGACCCACATGAACTTCTCCCAGGTTCAGGTGACGCCCACCCACGTCACTACACGGTGAGGAGACACCCAGGAATGTTGAAGGTCAGTGCCACGCAAGACCATATCTCTAAACCCCACAGGATGCACACCCCTGCCCTGTCACACCCCCATCAGTAGCCCATAACCTCTCCTGCCCTGCAATACCCTCAGTCCTGAGCATATGCACCCAAAAGCCTGCGAGACCCCTGCATTTGTCACTAAACTTCTGCGTCACAGCTGGCATACAAAAGCAACCCAGTGTTTGCGTGAGCATGCGAGCGCGCGCCTGGGTGCAGATGTCCTTCAGCGGTGCCGTGTCAATGCGTCTGTTGTGAACGCAGCAGGGAAACGCGTCGGAGGCCTGGCCTACACAGTGGCTCCCATCTGAATGGATGGAATTCAAGATGGCAACTCTGACGAGCTGAGCATGCAGACGCGAAACAATACCCCTCTCTTTCTTTTCCCTCGCTCGCTTTCTCGGTCTCTCTCACAGTGGCTTTTCATTATCCTTTCATCCCATTCTCTCTGCTCGCTGGAGTCCCATGCGGCACTTTTGCTGTGATGGAGACCTATCTGGAGATCTTTGGTGCGCACAGATACCATGCTTTGCCCCGGCAGACTCGGGCTGATTACTACGGAGAGGCCTTCAGATGTGTGTTAAATCACAGGGCTGGCTTATAGATTTTTTATGATGAAGTGGGTAAGGCTTGGGAAGTGAAGAATGGCTGAACAGGGTAGTGTACCTCCTCTGATCTTCCTCTGTGCTGTTCCATGCTCTCGTTTTCACCACCTCGTGCGCTTCGGCACACTGTCAAACACACTATTCATATTTTAAAAAGAAATGTGGCAGCATAGAAATAAATGTGTCATAACTACGCCCCGTTCGATGGAACAGCACGGAGGAGAGAGCGCTACCCTGCAGCAGCGGATGATTGATTGCAAACGATCATTCTATGATTGATCTATTGATTATGTGTCCGGCAGCCCTCACCCTGTTAACAGGAGACATATGGCATCACTCTGGGGACATTAGGAAGGCATGCCGCAGCCCATAATGCACCTCTTCCATTTGCCCTATAGTCTCCCAGCAGGTGAAAAGGAGTCTGGAGAAGAAACAGAGGAAGTATAAGTACAGTGCATCAAGATTCACATTATAAAAGCTCATCTCCCAGCCTGATCTGAATGATTCATTTGAATGAATATCATGTTGCCCTCGGAGCACATGTGTTTACATCAAACCCAACAAGGTTTGTGGCTAAAGATTAATGTATGATCCAAAGGGCTCGCTGTGGATCACTGACACCATAGTGGGGGTCTTTTAGCACACGTGTCTTTTTCCACAATTAGCAAACAATGTAATTAGAGTAAAGCAAAGTAGTTTAAAACTAAGGGGTCTCTGGAGAACGCAACATTAGACTGAGGCTGAAAGCCAGCCTGTAACTAATTATTCACATAGCTTCTTTGAAAAGATATTAGAAGGGATCTGTGGTATATAATTTCAATATCTAAAATAGGAAGCAGTGTGTTCAGAAAATAAAGATTAAGAGGAATGGAAAAACATGACTTCTCATCAAACAGATAAAAATCACACAGATGCTGATAAAAGCAGTTGATCTCTAGGTGAGTTCATGACTGACTAAAGTACATAAGCACAAAATTCAGAATTAAAGAACTGGCTCGCGTTCATAATTGTGAATTGGCCACACCTCACAGGAAGTTATAAGGAATATATTTATATTTATCTATCTATCTATCTATCTATCTATCCATCCATCCATCCATCCATCCATCCATCCATCCATCAATAATTTTCTTTGTCTGTAAGGCCTATAAAACATTGGTTATCAACATTTCTGACTCACTTTCTGAGGCCCCTTATTATCAAAGGCAATATTTGAAGACACCCTAAAATATTTGTGGTACTTTGGCTGTAATGACAAACCTCATTTTAAAACTTTTTTTATTTACAGAAACAACAAGTTGAAATACAAATGTATTTAATTTAATTGCTGTCCAGGGTTTAAGTTTTTTATCATAAAGTTAATTTATCTGACATTTCTAGTAATTTGTGATTAATTTTAATTACTTTTTTTTTTTTTTTTTTTTCAAAAAATATCAATTTCAATAAACTTCACTTCCCAATCAAATATGTTCAAGCTTGACATAACTAGAAACGTGACATTACAAATGTACAATTCACAGAAATGTCCATTAATATGTAATATTTTATCAATTTGCATTATTTCTTTAATTAAAATAAGAAAAATTATATCAGCATACATCTCAAGTTTCTGATGTTTTAGCTTATTTTAAAGTTTATCATTTTAATCGACATTGCAGGGTCCTTGGAACTGTGCTGAAGGCCCCTAGTGGGCCACGGACCCCTGGTTAAGAACCACGGCTATAAACCCTCAAACTTAAGGGCTTTATCAACTTTTCTCAAAACTTTCAAACAAGATGTCAAGCCAGCATTTAAAGTTTGTCTTGACAAGCATTCCTTTCATGTACAATAGTTACAATAATTAGTTATGTGAATTTCAATTTATATTAATAGAACTTCAAATTACATTCAAATTTGAATTACAATTCAGAATCCTGTTTGCTTTCTCAATTCTTTTTCAATTCAAAGTCACTGATTAAATTGGATTTTAAAAAGTATTCTCATTTCATTTCTGAATGATGTATTCTCTGTATAATAGTAAACAAATAATTTAGTAAGAATGCATGTGAGAAAAGGGAAGGAGGGATAGAGATAGCGAAAGAGTAAGAGCCAGAGAGTGAGAGAGTAAAAGAGAGCAACCAGTTCTTTGCAAAGCAGCCTCTTTGTTCCCAGGGATCCCAGCGGTGGGCGGATAGCCCTAGATGAGAGAGAAACATTATCTCTCCGAATAGAGCCAGTGCACTGGTTCCAGAAGCCACACTGGCACGATTCGCCCTGTCCTCTAGGTAATTAATTCTCTGAGTGGCCCTTGTCTCATGGGAACAAAGTGGCTGCTTGTTAGAGCAAAGTGTTCGAAGATCAACCTCTCGCTGCAGACATGCCGCAGGACTACCACTGTTCAAGAGCGGCCACGTGTTGGCTATTCCACACCCACAAAGGGCCTCTTCATCTCAAAATTTAGAGTCTCATAAAAACATTATTGTGCGGCGTCGGGGATCATTTGTCCACTTCACAAAAGACTCGAAAACCAAAACATTGACCCCTCTGGTCTTTCTGGGTGCATTTTTTAAATTCTGACCCCCTCCCTGCCACTCTTGTGCCCACACTGACGTCCCAACAGCGCTCCTACGCAGCCAAAGTCACCATGAAGGTATTTCAAAGGTTGCGTGGTCAAAGCCGCCACCATAGAGGCCATTATGTTTTGGCCCTCGTCTTGCCGCCAAACAGAGGAGGCTCTGTTGGGCGATTGCGTCCATCTATTGCGTTTTAAATGTCTTTCGCTCACTCTGTTGGTTCCTAAATGCGTGTTTTTGTCCCTTGTTGGTTCACCTCTTCTCCTTTCAAACATAGCCATGAATCAACGGGCCCGACTCTCCATCAATAATATTCTAAATATGGCTGCTCCACATGGCTCCGCTCTTGCACACCGTGTACCTGCCAAGCACTTGGGCAAGGTCATGTCAGCCTATTAACCATATTAAAACATTGCAATTATGGTAATTGGCAACTACTAATGCAACTTTAGGTAGCTTTGCTCCAGGCAATTAATCATAATGGATTAGCCACTAACGTGTAGTGGGAGGGAGTCGAGAGGTACAGGGTCACATGCTTTAGGCCCATCCGGCTGGTCAGAGCTTGACCCTGATTGCACCGAGCTCATTCAACTTCATTGCGCTCATCTAATTTGCAAACATCATAGCAGAAATAGACCTTGTGCAAAAATAGTCTTAATGGCTTTAACATCACTAGATGGCTAATCATGTCTGGTATATCTCAAGACATGGATTTTGTAGAAATACCTGTCTCGGGTGATACACATACAGAGTGACCTATAGATTGTTGCAATGAGCAGACATGCAAAATATTTTCCTTTACCTTGTCACTGGGGCCTTAAATTTTGAGGGTATTTTGTGACAGATATAAAACAATACTTTTATTTGACAAGGATTTGATAAGGATTACATTTATAAAAAGTCAAAGACATTTATAATGTATAAAATAATTTGTTTAAATAAATGCTTTTCTTTTGAACTTTCTGAACTTATAGAACTTTCATCATAGAATCCTGAAAAAATTTCACAAAATTATTAAGCAGCACAACTGTTTACAACCGTGTTAATAAGAAATGTTTCTTGAGCAACAAATCAGCATATTAGAATGATTTCTGAAGGATCATGTGACACTGAAGACTGGAGTAATGACTGCATAAAATTCAAATCTGCTATCACAGAAATAAATTACATAATAAAATACATTAAAATAGAAAAAAATTATTTGTACTAATATTTCACAATATTGCTAATTTGACCTTTTTTGGATTAAATATATGCAGGCTTAGTGAACATAATATTACCTCTTTTAAAAAATCTTAACCATAAACATTTGCATTGTATTGTATATATGTATGCATAAATACACTATATATTTATAGTGCTACTGTCTACATGTATGTTTTTTTCCCCATGATTATTCTTTTATCTATGATTGTGGTGAGGAAATGTCGATTATGTAACAAGTTGTTGGATGAAGGTGTCATGCTACGCAGTTCGTCCAAGAAATTGCAGAGTTTGATTGGGAGGAAAGGAAGTGTCATCCCTTTTCAGTACCAACCTCTCCCTAACGTTCCACTGTGCAGACCCCCTCCACCCCTCCTCTCCAAGCAGCACTGACTGTGTCTCTCCAGGAGGAGAGCGCATTCTCCTTTCATCCCCTTTAGAGGACAAACATCAGCCCCATCTTGCCGCCATCCATATTCATGAGCCTCTTATAAATATCTGATAGCGGCCGCTCTACAGCTGTTTAGCTCTGAAAGCAACGCTTAGCCCATACACACACATACACACACCGTCTTTAACGTAAGCACTTACTGGTCTGTTCTTGGGCCCTCATCACCTAGTGTGCCCTAGCGGCCCCATGATAGCATCGGCTCATTGCCGGGGTATCACTCTCGGCTTAATTAAAGACTAAATGTGACCGCTAAATGAGAAGAGAATCCAAAAGAGCTGCGCTTACCTTCCACATGATAGCACAGCGCTTATCTAAAGAGAGAAAGAGACAGAGAGTGCATCATAGAGAGAGAAAGAGATGGCCACGATATACAGATTTCAGTTAATTGTCACTTCCTCATCTTACCAAAGCACAGTACAAGGTGACTGCTATATCAATCATGTAAGCTTAAATTATTCAGTTTGTGTGTGTGTGTGTATCATATATATGTAATGTACTATATAGATATATATATATATTTTCGTGCTGTCAAACGTAAATCGCATCCAACTAATTAGTGTTTAATAATATATTTGTGGCATTGTGTATCTGTATATATTTAAGAAAATATGTTACGTTTATATATTAAAATATATCTATATATGATATAAATTATAAGAATATAAATATATACACAATAAAATGTAAATTTTTTTTTAGTAAATATGTATTGTATGTGTGTGCCTTTATATATACATAATATATATACACAGTAAACACACATATGTACACAAAAACTTTTATTTTGGAAGCAATTAATCGCGATTAATCATCGTTAACGTTTGAACAGCATTTATATATATAGATTATTAATTTCAAAAAAATTTATTTCAATTCTATATATAATTAATATAATAGTTAATTTATATAAATAATTATATAATATATATAGATAATTTCAACTGTAAATTTATTATAGAAGCTAACCCTAATACATTAATAATTTAAATAAATTAATCTGAATATTTCAATATTTCAATACAATTTTAATGTAAAATTGTATAAATCAAAAAATATTATATTTTGATTTTATGGCATATTCTTTGCCATATTTTATAAATATAATAAAATAAATTACCAAATATAATAATAAACTGATAAATTATGTATAAATCCATATATAAAATCAAATTCAATGTCTCAAAATGTAAATATACATTATATATGATTATTCAAAAATATAATTTATTCAAATATACAAACATGATTTACAATAATAATAACTACATACATAATAAGTAAAGTAAATTATTATCAAATGTTATCGAGTAGCTCTCTCATACTTTCACTGTCACTGGGCTGAATAAGGAGTCTCTGGGTCTGTAAAGGTTAAAAAGCCTCTTAATACTTGAATTTTATATTATGGCCACATCAGTCATGCCAGTCACATACACAGAGAATTTCATTGTCAGATTATCAAACCAAACGACATCGGATGGCTTGGACTCTTTACTAAATGCTAAACTATAACTGGTTTATAAGGTGGGCACTGTGTTCTCAACACAAGGCAGAAGAGAACATTTGTGCCTGCCTGAGAAACTGTTCTTTTTCCCCTCAGAAAACGCTTCCAGTCCTCCTCCAACTCATTAGGAACGTTAGAATTGCTGATCCAGGCAAGAAAAAATGCACTTTGCTTCGTTTTCCAGAATATCCTTGTTCTGTTTCAAAAACAAATAGCAAGAAATTTAAATATTGCTCTTGTGGTGGTGTGTGTGTGTGTGAGAGAGAGAGAGAGTGAGAGAAAGACAGATTGTGAGGTTTTAGATAAGTATCACAGTACCCAGTGGACTGGATGGGTTTAAAGTATTAACATTAGAGAATACAGGACAAGGAGAAGCAGAACAAATCACAAGGAGGAAATGATAAAGAAAAGAAACCACAAAAACTGAGGAAAGTAAAGCACTGTGCACACATACATAAAATAAACGTATAGATATGAGGTGGGAGTTTCCTCTGAGAGAAAACAGCATGTCAGAACAGGATTGATTTGAAGAGACAATAGGCAAAAAATAAAAAGGGCCTATGAGACACTGAGATTTTACAGAGTCTGAGGGGAGAGAAAAGGAGAGGTGGGGGATTTCTTTACTGCTCATTAGCCATGCACAGTGATCTGGCTTTTCTCCCACACCTCGCGGCTTATTACAGCCCGAGCCCTGCCTGCCAGCCCAGCTCCCCTCGCCACCCTCCTCCCCCGGCCCCCACAATCACGCCTGCAATCACAGCCTCTAATTAGGTTAATTAATTTGTATCAGCCCTTGTAGGGACTTGGCTGATGAGCCAGCCATAAGAGTATCACTGCTTGGACCTCATTAAAATACAAGAAAGACGACGAGATACAGAGAATGTTGTTATTGTTTGTGTATGACAGGACAGGGTCATAAAGCATTTCAGATCGGACCCCAACCTCGCTACACACCCCCACCTGCTCTCTCTATCCCACCTTGTGAGATGAGGCTGCCCCGTTCAGCCATAGACAGGAACGATATAGTGTTAGTGCTCAGGAAGGAGGGGTCTTTTCGAAACAGAGGCATCACATTACAATCAGCGAGGGCCGCTCATCAGGACACTGACGAACACACTCTGATTAACAGCGCGATCTGATTACAGCAATCACACAGCCCGTAGGACCAGTCCCATGAGAGAGGGAAAGAGAGAGAGAGTGCAAGGTTTACTGGGAATGTGTGATAAGTATATTGGAATGCTCATTCACTCTGTTCTTACAATAACGAGAATAATGCAATACAGATACGTAGCAAATATCATAACATAAAAGTATTATTATACAGAATAATGCAGGAAATATTAAAGATTTAACCCTCACGTTCTGCTTGAGGGTCTGAGTGACCACAAGAACCTCAAAAAACATACTTGACATTGAAGTGTCAGGTTGATAATTAATATTTTAACAAAATTTCAAAGTGATAACACCGATCACATAAACTCAATGACAAATGTTACATATGTTGGTGTTCTCAGAGAAGCCAGATTTAAAAGCATGAATAAATGTAATGAATTTATGCTAACACTCTCTTGTATACACACATACACACTGTAGACATACTGCAATTAGTTTTATTGTAGTTTCTACAGTGTTTTGCTAAGGTAAAATCAAGAACAAACCAATAATGTTGCTAGAAAAGATTCCAATCTAGGGATGCACTGATGCTAAAAGTCTGACATCTGATTTTTTTTTTTTTTTTCAGATTTGCTAATGATAAAAGCCTGACTGATACCAATAAGCCTGGCTAATAACCAATATGGCTGATAACCAATTATGGACAATATTTAAAATTCTACATTATTTTGTCTGATTAAATGCAGTTTAAAACACTAAAAACTGAATTATTTTAATTACCTAGGAATCACAAGGTTATAATGTATATTTTTATTTTGAGATTTACTAATGATAAAAGTCTGACCGTTACCGATAAGCCGATAATAATTTCATGCTATGGCTGATAACCGATTATGGACAATATTTAAAATCTACATTTTTTCTAAATCAACACAGTTAAAACACTAAAAACAAATCATTTTAAACGCTATAAGTGAATTTAAGTACCGGTATCATAGCGTTATAATGTACAGTATTTTTTAGATTTGCTAATGTTCAAATTTAACTGTGTTATTAAATTATTAGTGTTTTATAAAGATTAGATTTAATTGAGCATTAGATGATGGCAAAGGTAGTCTTAATTTAAGTAAAAATAGATAAGCATGCATAATTAAACATCCAATAATCCACTGATATCTATTTTTTTTTTAAATCAAAAATTCTCTGATAACCAATATGGTACCAATATATTGCACATTCCTGCCAGTCACATTTCCGAAATATGAATGCCTACCTTGTGATAAAAGTGTAAAGCTTCATATGAACTTATTACAATAATTTAAAAGTGAAAATTATCATTATAAATCATTATTTTTACACGTCAACTGGGTCTATGGAATAGGGTCAACTTCAATATCAAAAAGTTAAAGAGAAATCACTCATAATATTAAAATATATATTTGTGTCATTTACTCACCTTCGTGTCATTCCAAACCTTTATGACTTTTTTTTCTTTTGCGGCACACAAAAGAAGATATTTTAAAGAATGTTGGAGTTCAAACAACATTGGACTTAGTGACTTTCATTGCATGGACAAGAAAATCAGAAAGCCATACAGGTTTAAAACAAGATGGTTGTGAGTAAATGATCACAATTTAATTTTTTTGACTGAACTACTTTTTGAAGTTTATGAAGTAATGCTGGAGAGCACTTTACAAAAACCAACAGGGAGACTATGTAGCAAACAACAATAAGGTGCATCCGTTAACGGGCCATGATAGACCATAAAGCCAGACTGTTGTTCTATAAGGCTGAGTGAAGCAGAGTGTGGAGGGATACGCAGAGATAGACAGACAATGACACCCGGCTGCCTGCAGACAAGGACAGATCCAGTAGTTAAAGTGTAATGAACACATCCCCCAGGCACACGGCTGCCAGTGGGAGAGTGATGGACTAACGGTAATACCCAGGCAGATGGGTGCGCGCCACGCCTTGTCCTGTCCTCTCACCCGCAGCGGGTCCCCCCCATGGGCCCGCCACGTCTGGGGAGCAGAGGGGGAAACGAGCTCCACCGGGGAGGAGGCCTTAGCGTGATTTAGACTCCCATGCAAATTTAATCAATTCGAGTGCCTCTTCCAAACAGGCTCATGGCTAATTAGTGACAATTTAAAGGGGTCTCTGTGATCCCATCTCACACACACACACGCACACTCGCACGCAGTGAGGGTTATACAGATTTTCCTTCAATCGCTTTCCTTCTGGCACAGAGACAAACCCCCACCCCTCGAGCTCTCGCTACAATCCGCTACTTCAAAAGCCGTGTGACAAACTGTGGTGCAACTCAAAGGGGCAGATATAAGAACCTCAGCCATTTTTTCTCCACACGACCCACCGATTCTACTGTTCACCCACTCGGTTACCCTGCACCGTAATTGGCAAATCGATTAGTGCTGTTCTTAACCTCACTCATGAAAGGAGTCTTTGAGGCACGGCAGAGGAGAGGAAGCTAAGGGCTTGACATCCAGCGGGCTCAGGTGCTGTAATAACAGTCAAGGTCATCGTTCTCTGGTCAAAACTACTCCAAGTCACCAACGCTGTTATGTACAGAGAGTGATTAAGAAATGGCCTTACTTCCAGTGTGTTTCACGATGCTCTATTCACTATACAGCTATGAAAAGCTCTTGCATTAATTGCCTACACAATAATGCTTTCATATTATTCATGATATACTATGTGCATCTGTAATTACAGTTTAATCCATGGAAATTGTTACAGCGTGATTTATTACATGAAAAAAAATAAAAATAGAGAGATACAAATCGGCAGTAAGCAAACTGCTCTGCTATGAAATGGTTCTTCCCACCCACTTACATGAGGGGCCCTAACGTCATTTACAACTCATTTTATTAGCACCATTCAGAATCACTTCATATTAATTACTCAGGAGTCAGGTTAAGACATTATCCCAATTACACATCTTAATGATTTCACTACGGTATCTTTTTTTCTGTGAGAAACACTTGACAATTCTAATTGAAAATGACAAATATGTGACCTCTATATCCAGGTTCTTGATATATTTGAACCCCTAATGTGGGCTTAAAACATCTCACAACATGTTTTAGCATGGAGTTCATAGCTAAGGAGTTTAAAAGGGTCTTATTTTGAACAAAAGAAAAATGTCTTAATTTTAATTCGTCATGAAATCCCCCTTATTTTTTTAAATGTACGTTAATGATCTTGTTGTGAATTCATCCATGCATAGGTTTCTTTTTTTTATTGACCTCATAATATGTTTTAACTCCATCTTCAGGGTGAAATGACCGACTTCTCTTTGGTGAAGTATGCCAAACATCTCCCAACATTTAGTCTGCTTAAACCCCGCCCCTTTCACACAATCACAAGCAAGCCTAATTCCGACAAATCAGAATGAATGAATGAATGAGTTTTTATTGCCAGGTATGTTTACACATACGAGGAATTTGTTTTCATGACAGAAGCTCCACAGTGTAACAGAATGACAGTGACAGAACAAAAACACAGATAATAAAAAATAGAAAAATAGAACAAGTAACTAAGGAATAAAAATATACAAATCGACAATTGTATGTACAGGTATATAACAATAGACAGTTGTATGTACAGGTATATTATGTGCAAATTGAAATGTAGACTATGTGTGTTTTTAGATCAATAAGTATGATTGGAAAAAAAATAAAAAAAAAAAAAAAAAAATATGTGGTTTTCCACAGTTTATTGTCAAGTGTTCATGAGATGGATGGCCTGAGGGAAGAAACTGTTCCTGTGTCTGGCCGTTCTGGTGCTCAGAGCTCTGTAGCGTCGACCAGACGGCAACAGTTCAAAGAGGGAGTGTGCTGGATGTGAGGGGTCCAGAGTGATTCTGCCAGCCCTTTTGCTCACTCTGGACGAGTACAGTTCTTGGAGAGAAGGGAGGGTTGTACCAATGATTCGCTCAGCAGTCCAGACTACCCTCTATAGTCTTCTGAGGTCAGATTTGGTAGATGAGCTGAACCAGACAGATATAGAAGTGCCGAGATTGATTCAATAATAGCTGAGTAAAACTGTGTCATCTGTGCCTGTGGCAGGTTGAACTTTTTCAGTTGACCAAGGAAGTACAACCTCTGCTGGGCCTTTTTCACAATGGAGTCAATGTGAGTGTCCCACTTCAGGTCCTGAGAGATTGTGGTGCCCAGGAACCACAGGAAATCGGCCTCCATCCAATCAACTATAGATTGAGAGAACCAAGTCCCCAACTTATATTTTCTTTTTCGCTAATTCGTTTCACTTGGATGTTCATCATCATAATATGGAAGAGCTGACTCATCGCTACCTCTGTTACATTGTGTCTTTAATGAAAAGTTTGCTCTTCCTCTAAAACTACTTGTTTTGTTGTTTTAGATCACATTTGGTTATTTGATTTAGTGAGCAATGCTCACACTTCACAACTCAATCAGCTCTAGCTGGAAAAAATACAAGTACCACCCTGCATAACATCCTGTTTGAATGTTACATTACAGAAGCAAAAAGTTGCAAACAACAATTAACAATGACTTTAAAGATCTTAAACCACACACTAGCTAGCTCTAAATATGTAAAATGTATAGTATACAGCTGGTCATGTGATCTCAAAATGGCTGCCTCCACACTCCTTGTAAAATAAAACTTTTTGGAGGCAACTTCATGTTATGCGAGTGTACAACAGTTTAAATATCCCAAAATAATTTTTCAGGTCTTTGTGTAAAACTTTTTCATTGAGGTAAAAATAACTGAGTGTACATTTAAAAATACTTTTTTTTTCTTTGCATGCCTTCGAAATTTGTTCGAAAGATCTTCACATCTATTTATCCAAAACAACAACGGTGATTTGTAGTCCCTCATCACACTTAACACATCAGCACAGTTGTATTTACAACACCAGAATGAACAAACCAGCAAAAAAAATTGCAAAAGCACTGAGGGTCAGTGTAGACTTCCAATGGCATTCCATCAAATGAGCCTATTCAAAACTATTGTCAACTCAACCTTTAACAAATTACTCGAGAGCTCTATAAGTGCCACATGAGGCCTCTTTTACATCTCCTTATGTGAATAACATTATGGGACAATGTGGAGGATTTTGACCAATATCTTTCAAATCTAGGGGTCACTAACAACACCGCACTGGCAGACCTGCAGCCATGACCCCTGTGCAAAAGCTGATCTGAATGAAAGACAGGCTTCAGTAAGAACAGTGGCCTTCTGTGTAACGACAGACGGAAGCAGAGCGGAACTGCGCACACGGCTGCGTGACCCTCCACTCCAAACCGAGGCGGTCGCAGTGACGAATACACTAGCACATGACGCACAAACACGCGCACACTCTGCCTGTCACTTCTTTTGGCTGAGGATTGTGCAAATACAGAAGGTCAATATTGATAGGTCACACAGAGCTGCTTTGTAAATATCACCAGGCTTAAGACATGCATGTTCATCATGTCACTGTGAACATGTAAATCCTTTAAAGAAAATGATAAATTATATTATGTAGGAATTTAAAATGTTGAGTGAATTACAGTACAGAAACAGTATGCACACAGCATTCACTACAACCAGCTTTTCCTGTGGTCAGCGTTGGCACAGACTCCTGGCCTGCTCCTCCCAAACACAGTGACATTTCCCTGTTCCCAATTCCCCCCTCCACTCTTTCCCAGGAGAGAGTAATGGATGGGACCTGTTTATGAAGCCGCTGCCACCTTCATGATCAATCAAGCCACGCAGAGATGACACAAAAAGCTCAGTCTGTGCAGACAGCACACAGCCTTTCACATGAACAATTACACAAGCAGGAATGAGAATGGTACAAAGAGTGTTTAAAAGTGGGCCATTTAAAGTTCTGAGAAAATTAACTTCTGCTTTAACTCTTAAAAACATCATGTATCCAAATGAATAAGCAATAAAGAACAAAAAAATGACCGTTGTAATATTTACTGAAAACCACTGGGACTATTACCAAGTCTTAATGTAAAGATTATAATAAATGTAAATACAAAAACTAAATAAAATAAAAAAACATATATGCTAGGTTTGACTTTACTAATAACACTCTCTTATTTTTAAATTTTATAATCAAAATATATATAATTTATATTTTCAAATATTTTTTGTTTGTTCATTTTATTAACACCATGTAATACAAACACTAAGTAACCCAATAATTTGAGTTGCAACTGAATTTTGAAGCCATAATTAGTTTCCTTTTAAAAAGTGATGCCTACATCCAGACAGAAAAGTTGCTCATTTTGTAACATGGTTGCAGACTTGATGAGATGTGCTAGTGCCATCTACTGTTAAAACCAAAGAACAACAAAATATTAAAGACAAAAATTTATTTTAAAGCAACAAATGATTTTGCAATAAATATGTACAAACTCCTTGCCTTATAGTGTGCAAGCTTGCTAGCATGGCCTCACAGACTACATTATAGAAGTGAAAGACAAATCCATAGATTCAGTCCACTTCATAGATTAAACGGCTGATTGGTGGCCACAGGACAAAGTGAGTTTCCTCAGTGTGCCAATTCAAAGATGTCATCTTTTCCTCTTGGCCTCAAATCTATAGACGGCTGGAGCACTTCTGGTCTCCTCACAGACTTTCACTTTCTTAACCTTATCCTGTCAGAGATAAAAGCACAAGGTGAGGAACAAATGTCACACAAGGATGAAAACAAATGCATTCTGAAAGCACAACCAATACTTCATCGTAAGACAAGATAAGTTTCTTAAACATTAGATCAATAGTAAATCCATGCATTAGCAAACTGAAATGATTCTAATCAGTACTACAAGTGCCCATGTTGAAGAGGTTTAAGTGAAATGTAGATGAATGCACTTACTTGTAGATCTTTTCTAGTCTGGATCTTTTGACTAATGACAAACATGTTATTTTCTCTGTCAATACGCTGTGAAAGCCTCAGATATTGAAGTTCTCTCTGCTTTGCAAGTTTCTGAGAAAGGGGGAATAAACATGTTAGAAAAAGACAAACATAAGAAAGAGGACAATAAATGCAAAGAAGTTAGTTAAAAACTGATTTTTCACCATTATTTACAACAGGATCTGCATTTTCATGGGTTAAAATTTATTACATATATACACATATTATTCAACATAATTAATAACTAAGTAATTACAATAACTACTATTTATACAATTATTACCATTTATTACAAAATTAAAAAAATTCATACTCATTATTATTAGCAATAGGTTAATGAATGAAGAAATGATTAACAAGTGCACTGTACACACTAAAATACTTAGGTTATGTACATAGCATGCTATACAGTGACTACATTACTTTTATACTCTGAGGCTCCACTGCTCCCACAATGCTTTTCTTTTCCAGGGTCTCTATTGTAGGTCTGTTATATGCTCGTCCCACCAGTTCAGGGACTGTGTTGAGGTGGGTGGCCAGGTCAAAGTCCTCCACTAGCATGAAAATGTAACAGATTTGAAAATATAAAAACAATATAAAATAAATAATGTCTAGTTCAACAAGCGGTCTGCAGCAAAACTGCTGGTGGTCCACCAAGTATCATTTGATCTTAAACCATTATGACAATGTACATTAACAAACATACAATCATACAGTATTAACTTCACCTAAAGCTAAAGTTAAGAAGCTAGAGGCATATGCTTTGTATCAACCACATTAAAATGTATATACATTATACAACATACGTTAATAATGATTATTTTACTGGCATAGCAATGTAGGCAGCATAAAGTGTATAAATACATGAATGTGATACTAGTTTATTATAAGGCAGGTTTAAACGCAAAATTTAATTTCTTACACTATGCAATAGGTGCAACTATACAATATTACCTTCTTTTTTTGAGTCCACATAAAAAACATGTTTATTTTTCTTTTCCTCATCAACATTAAGAAGGTGGAGCTCTGATTTCATCCTTTCGATTTTCTGAAAAACAGAAACATTTAAGCCATTATTCTCAACTTTAAAGGGATAAAGTCACAAATACACAGATACAGTGGGTACGGAAAGTATTTAGACCCCTTTAAATTTTTCACTCTTTGTTATATTGCAGCCATTTGCTAAAATCAGTTAAGTTAAATTTTTTTTTTTTTTTTTTCCTCATTAATGTACACACAGCACCCCATATTGACAGAAAAACACAGAATTGTTGACATTTTTGCAGATTTATTAAAAAAGAAAAACTATCAAATATCCAAATATCACATGGTCCTAAGTATTCAGACCCTTTGCTCAGTATTTAGTAGAAGCACCCTTTTGATCTAATACAGCCATGAGTCTTTTTGGGAAAGATGCAACAAGTTTTTCACACCTGGATTTGGGGATCCTCTGTCATTTCTCCGCCTTGCAGATCCTCTCCAGTTCTGTCAGGTTGGATGGTAACGTTGGTGGACAGCCATTTTTAGGACTCTCCAGAGATGCTCAATTGGGTTTAAATCAGGACTCTGGCTGGGCCTTCAAGAACAGTCACAGTGTTGTTGTGAAGCCACTCCTTTGTTATTTTGGCTGTGTGCTTAGGGTCATTGTCTTGTTGGAAGGTAAACCTTCGGCCCAGTCTGAGGTCCTGAGCACTCTGGAGAAGGTTTTCATCCAGGATATCCCTGTACTTGGCCGCATTCAGCTTTCCCTCGATTGCAACCATCGTCCTGTCCCTGCAGCTGAAAACAACCCCCACAGCATGTGCTGCCACCACCGTGCTTCACCGTTGGGACTGTATTGGACAGGTAATGAGCAGTGCCTGTTTTTCTCCACACATACCACTTAGAATTAAAGCCAAAAAGTTCTATCTTGGCCTCATCAGACCAGAGATCTTATTTCTCACCATCTTGGAGTCTTTCAGGTGTTTTTTAGCAAACTCCATTTGGGCTTTCATGTGTCTTGCACTGAGAGGCTTTCGTCGGGCCACTCTGCCATAAAGCCCCGACTGGTGGATGGCTGCAGTGATGGTTGACTTTCTACATCTTTCTCCCATCTCCCGACTGCATCTTTGGAGCTCAGCCACAGTGATCTTTGGTTTCTTCTTTACCTCTCTCACCAAGGCTCTTCTCCCCGATAGCTCGGTTTGGCCGGACGGCCAGCTCTAGGAAGGTTTCTGGTCGTCCCAAACGTCTTCCATTTTAAGGATTATGGAGGCCACTGTGCTCTCTCTTAGGAACCTTAAGTGCAGCAGAATTTTTTTTGTAACCTTGGCTATATCTGTGCCTTGCCACAATTCTGTCTGAGCTTTTCAGGCAGTTCCTTTGACCTCATGATTTTCATTTGCTCTGACATGCACTGTGAGCTGTAAGGTCTTATATAGACAGGTGTGTGGCTTTCCTGATCAAGTTCAATCAGTATAATCAAACACAGCTGAACTAAAATGAAGGTGTAGGACCATCTCAAGGATGATTAGAAGAAATTGACAGCACCTGAGTTAAATATATGAGTGTCACAGCAAAGGGTCTGAATACTTAGGACCATGTGATATTTCAGTTTTTCTTTTTTAATAAATCTGCAAAAATGTCAACAATTCTGTGTTTTTCTGTCAATATGGGGTGCTGTGTGTACATTAATGAGGAAAAAAAATTTACTTAAATGATTTTAGCAAATGGCTGCAATATAACAAAGAGTGAAAAATTTAAGGGGGTCTGAATACTTTCCGTACCCACTGTAAATAGGAAGAACCAGCCCTACCTTCATCTCCGACACTCGCTTCATTTCCACATATCTGATGTCCTGGGTCCTCATCAATTTCTTCTGCTCCTCTGTCATTGTTTCCACTTTTGGTTTGATCATGTGAACTCCATCCTGAACAGTAGCAGAATGAGCAGAGGTTACAAAACCTCATAGCCATAAAAAACTACTTACTGTAGGTGTGCTCTCAATGCAGTTTATGATAGTTGAATGCAGCAGTAGTACTAAGAGGTGACAAACCTTTAATTGGTTGTGTATCATTTTAAAGTGAAATTCATCAGGGTTCTTATCCATGGCCTTCTTGCGCAAGGCCATGAGGGTCTTCTGTTTCCGGTGGTAGTCACTGCATTACAAATAACAGGTTGGACACAGCAGTTTGTAAACTGTACTGAAATCATAAAGTGCACTATTTCAACTATATTCAAATTACAAACAAATATGAAGTACAACGTCCTACGTAATATCCTTGTTTTTTATTGTATTTATTTTTTGCTTTTGTTTATTTTTACATCTAAAGTTATTATATCTAAGCTCGCTGTTTTCACATTGTACCAAGTACATATTTACTACTATCTTAACTAAAATACCTCACATTTACTACTTACTTTATATTCTTGTTTTGAAGAGAAAAAAACAAACATTAACATTTTTTTCCCTTTGAGATTTAATAATTTAATTAATAACGATTTATTTGAAAGAATGGCAAATTGCTGCTTGTGTAACATCACAAAACATTTCAAAGAGAAGACAATAACATCTCTAATGAGAGAGCGTCTAAATGCATTAACCAAAAAACATAATATATACAACAACAATAATAATAAAAAGATACATTGTGATTTCTTACTCTGCACGAAGTTTGTAGTCCTTCTTCTTCTCTAACAGTCCAAAACGTTTCCTGAAACCGAGCTGAGATGGGAGAAAGTCAGGTTAATAAACAAAATAAGATATGGAAAGCTAAACCTCCTCATTCACTGCTGGTGATACATAAGCTAAAGCGGCCGTCGGGTTTCAGAAAACCCCGCTTAGCCCATTCTTTTGCCACTACAACTCCTTCCGTACATGAAATTATCTGTCAGAATAAATGCAATTGAAACACTGTTGAAACATTGTTTCAGCAAATTGCTGAAAACGCTATTTAGCAAGGCAGCACGCGAGTTAGTAGGCCTAACTTATGTTTAAACTGAGCCTACCTGTGATCGCTCTTTGTGGTCTCGTTGCTTAGATTTCAAGGCTTTTCGAAAAGAAGACATGGCTGTAAATATCTGAAAACAAATCCAATTGCGATTGATTGATTGAGGGAGAAAAAACCTAAACAGGGCTTTGTATGTACACCTCACAACCTCACAACCTCACATGTATGGTTCTTAACCCACGTGGACACGACCTTTTTTTCTTTTTGGGCGCACCAGTAGCCCACGTGTATCTCAGACAGCAAGACGCTCGCGCCGAAGATTTTATCATTCTCATACCCTATTTCACAACACAGGCCACCTTCCATACTACCACATACTTTGTCAGAAAGAATTTCTTGAAAAAACTATAAAT
Organism: Sinocyclocheilus anophthalmus; assembly: GCA_018155175.1. Classification (NCBI taxonomy): domain Eukaryota; kingdom Metazoa; phylum Chordata; class Actinopteri; order Cypriniformes; family Cyprinidae; genus Sinocyclocheilus; species Sinocyclocheilus anophthalmus. Next base: position 482,033 of record JADLZN010011443.1, read on the forward strand.
AAAAAATTTATAGAATACATAGAAAATGAACAATATATAAAAGATAACAGGCAATAAATAGCCCTAACAAATGCCTCATAAATTGGTATTGTGCTACTACAAAGGTACCTTAATTCTACAGTACCGAATTTCCTAGTATTATTTAACCGGAAAAGCTGGCGCCGAACCAAAAACAGATTATTTACGGTGTGTCAGCCTAATTTTATACAAGTAGTGTTAAATAAAATGTTGAAGAAGTGGTCGAAACACGGCGCGCCAGTGGCCTCCCACTGCACATCACGATTCAAAAGATCTCATATCATACCATATTAAAATTTGAAAAGTTACATTCTGTCAAAAACCTTTTTTTTGACCTACCAGTAACTGTAGTTTTCAAAATAGCAATCATTGAACTCGTGTTAAACGGCACTCTACTGCCAACCCGTCCAAAAAAGCTCAGTATACAAGGCTGTATCCTTGACACGGGCGTACACCACACCATTAGCGTATATGGCACACTCTAATCCAAACAGTTGATAGCCATCCAACAGGAGTTGTCTAACTGCTTTTGCTAATGAGGAAATAGCCAGGTACCGACAGGGAATGAACTAACATAACAAACCTGGGTGAGGAGACAATTAGTTTATATATTTCGGCGCCAGTGTGTGGAACTTAAATACTTTGGTCATGATAAGATAACTCGATCTGCCAAAAGAGATTGGTTAACACTAAAAATAATACTTGGTGTTTCTAAAGCAGGGTCTTTAAAGGGTGTCCCCTACTCACATTTGCCGATACCTACTTTGTATCTTAACGCAGGATAGCTTTAAGGCCATTAGACTGACAAATGCACGAGCTAAAGTATGTGACGTCACCTGTGTGCTTCTTATAGCTTGAGGTTAGTTTACCATTAGTTGGGCGTCTTTGGAAAGGAAGAGGGCGCAGAAATTGTCCATTTGTGTGGTAAAAACCATGCCGGGATGGGACATAACAAGGTGAGTTTGAAATAAACAACCAGCCCTGTCCTTCGCGCAAATATCAAACAAAACAAACAACATGCTTTATCACGAAATACATAACATCATGTCGTGCTGCGCGTCAACTTTTTCCCACCAGTTTTGGTAATGATAACAAACACAGCAACGGTACAGGTAAAGAGGACCTACATCCAAACATGCAAACCCACTTTTCAAGTTTCAGTATGAGGAACCTCAAATGGAATAAAAAGAAAGTCTTTTCATTTGTAATTTAACTGAAGAAGAACAAACTCATTCTATGTATTTCCTCATATGACGTTTATCATCTTTTTCCTGTTTAAAGTTTGAAAAAAATTAAAAATTTCACAAAAGATTCACAAAACATGCAGATTCTTTACTGAGAAGGAAACCCTTTCATGGGGTCACTTTTTCCATATGATGTCATAGCCTTGATTGACCCAAGGTTTGTGGGCTTTCAACTTCTTTATTCTAGACATATAAAACCAAGCGACCCGATGGACTTTTGCTACAGAAAATAAACCACAGTAAAGCATGTAAATCAAAAACAGGAGATTTAAAGCATTTCCCTGGCTGAATTTTAATTGGATTATATATGTTTCTCAACAAAAAAATATTTAGGAAACAGCTAAGTATCCGAACCTGTGTTTAAGAGAGGGCAGAATGTCAAATGGGCAAAAAAAGGGGTTATGTTTATGATAGCTTGGAGTTTCTGAAATGCCCTCGCTTGACAGATATATTACTGTTTGGTTTTTAATATAGGCCTTTTAAAATCACACAAATGACATAATGTTACTGGCCAGTAGCTGAGCTCAAGACCTTGAAATGCCTTTCTCAATCAATGTAGGGTTTCAGTTTTGAGCCGTCTCCGCACGCCAGGGCTAGTCCAGTTAATACCGACGCCCGGTTTATTTCGTCACCTCCGCCGCGAGTTATCGGACGGCGCCATCTTCCCTGTACGACGATTACGTGTAAGAAACTGTCAGTTTTAATCTCATTTCTGACTTTCCCGCTGGTCATACCTTCCAAACGACTACCAGAGATGTAGTTTGCTTGATTCCATTCATACAAATTGTAAATGGTGGATAGTCTGGATTGTGGTAAATCTTATTCACGTTTTACTCCTGTGTCAGCGGGAAAGGTTTTTGAGGAGTATTTTTTAAATCAGAGGAAACCATTTAATAGATTTAAAACTTATAATTTTAGGTTTTATCAAGGATGTTAACAACGCCGTCTGAACCCTATCCTTCCAGGAAAAGGCCTCTCTTGAATGTTTGGTTCTCACTCTCAGAATTTGACCACAAAACCCTGTAAAGAGTGGATATGGGACAATTAACAGTCACCCCACTATTTACATTACCCAGTTTGTGCTGGCAGAACAAAATGTCAGTAAAAAAGGGTTTTAAGGTCCTAAAGACATTAGAAACATTTAAAGATATGACAGACAAGGACACAGTTGTCTGTTTTTTTTTTTTTTTTTCAGGAAAGTGGAATGATTATCGTAAGCAGTGGAGGTATTTCACAGTTTACACTTGATTAAATTTGGTGTAATTTGATAAACCTTATTTTCACAACTGGTTAACGACGTGGTATAAAAGCCACTGGGCATTATAGCATGCGCTGAGGATCAGACATGGTACATCATAACATGTTAAAGAGAAAAACAAGAGGTGCTGTTCTTGCTAGGGGTGTAATTTAATGAATTTGAATTATGTATGAACTCGTTGGTAAGGCCATGCACGACCTGTTCTGTGACAATCACTGAATCCATTTATTGTTAGCAAATCATACAAGACGTCCACCCAAACGCTACAGTTTAATAATTTACTTTCAGGTATATACATCTCTAATGATATAGCCTGCAACAAACCGGCATAATTTCATTACAACAATTGCTCAGTTGTTTGCTGCGGCTGTCTGAATTAGTACAAGGACAAAGTCACTTTTTAATCTTGTAAGAAACTCTTTACTGTATCTTGTAATATTAAGTATCACATTACACACATAAACACCTAGCCGAAAACTAATATCAATGTTACCGCTTGTTATACAATAACAATGTAAGTGCTGAAGTGTTTCTATAGAAACCTCTCGTGAATTCAGTCCAGCAAGAGTTGTTCATCCATTACTGAGGCGTGAGGGACCATAAACCGGTTTTAAATCACGAAGTTTTCTTTTTTCGCCCCGTCCCATTTCCTCACACTGTACACTTCCATTCCCATTCTTTACTCAAACGAATTGCCTTAATATTAAACACATTCAACTGTGTTAAATCAGCATTCTGATAACCAAAGCCGTCTTTTAAATCCTTTGAATACAAGGTCATTTTTTGTGGCAAGCCATTACACAGAGTAAATATATTTTCATCCTTTTTACATCTTTTATGCTTCAGCTCTCAATCCATACAATAGCCATTATTGGCACTGTGAAAAAGGTTTTCATATTTAAAACACATACAACTCACTACATAAAGTAATTTGAAAGTAGAAACACCAAATAAGGGACCTATTCAAGACATTAAAAACTTTCCCATGATAACAAGTTTCACAAAACAGTTGAATTTGACCATATACTTCAAAAAATCAAATCAACTACAAAAATACCTCCCAGAACTCTTCCTAAGGAAGCTAATAGGTCACATGTGATCCACGGATCACGACCGGAGAGCGCCAGAACAACAAAACATACTTTCTCTATTCTAATGGTTAGACTGGTTTAGATTAAAATAATAATCCATTAACATACAGTTAAATCATGTAGCTCTGTTGACTTTAACACGTCTAAAATATGCTCCATCCCCCCATGAGCAGTGCGGTAACGGAGTGGAAAAAAAAGTTGTTCATTGTCATCACGATTCCTCCTCAGATGTGGGTGTCAAGTAACAGGTATGTATTGTGCTACTTTCATTTACTACAGACAGACATCTCTTGCGCTCTAAGCTACCTGCAAACGCCAAGTCAGACAAATAACAATGCAAACTATCTCAATTTAAAGATCATTCGTTGAAACTTCCTTCAGAAAACAAGGAAGACCGTTCATCCATTGGGGCGGGAGCTTGTGTGAGTCACTCAACTTCCTCTATAGTAACGCATGGAAGAGTTAAGCGCGAGCATTCTCTCATTCGGTGCTTTGAGGGAGAGCTGAGCACTTCTGCACACCCCTGAGGAGCAACAGGACTACAGAGCTATTAAACAGGCCTGCTAAACTGACCCCAGCACACTCGACACGGACAGAGACTGAAAGAGTTTTGACCCCGGGTAAGCGCTTAACTTTTCCCCCCCCCCGTCATTTAAATTTAAACTCACATGACAGAGAGCTAATAATTTTCAAACGTTTTTCATTCATAACCAGAGAGTAAAAATCGATGACTTGTTCGCCTGTGAAAGTTTTCATTCATCCAGGTTATGGTAGCATGTCTTGTAGAAGTATTAGAAAGTTCACTGTTTTATACCTCTGTAGCCTACTTGTAAAATCAAAATTTTGACCAACTCTTAACACTTACATAGCTTCCGTGGATAAGTTAAAAAAAGTGAAAAATAATAAAGCAAACATATATACATGTATTTAACTTCAATATTTAAAATGATCAATTGAATTTTAGGTGCATGGAAGAAAATCCTAGCATCACCTGTTAAAAGTTTTCTCATTTTGGACTATAGTGTAAAATATAATTCATTCTAGGCCATTCATTCCTAAGTGAGAAAAAGCCTAATTTATTAGCATCATCTTCAACTCTCCCTCAAGTCAGAGTTTCATGACATGGTGAACTTTTTGTACTTCACACACTTGCAATTCTCAGAGGAATCTGACACACGTGTCACGACATGACAGTTATTTGTGTAAGTTTTCTGACAGTCAGACCTTCAAGTCTTCATTGGCGTTAAATGCACACATGCAGATAACCATTAGAAACACAGAACGAAGGCATGCATGCCGTGGGGGTCTGACATATTCCTGAGTTTAGTCAAAGCTGATCCAGGTCGGAACTTGATTGCTCATCTTTGAACACACCTCATCCCAGAACATGTTGCATTCCAAGGCGTAGTGAATACTTTGAGTAACTCCTCGTAAGGTTCCCGTTGCAAATGACTTCAGACAGCACATTTTTACAGCACTGTTCACTGAGGTAATAATATAGAAGCCCACTGAGAATGATAATACTTATGGTTTTCATTTTTTATTGATTTATTTCATAATATGTGGTGTGTGTTTATAGAAAGTAACCTTAAGTTAAACATAAAACAGGAAATGGGTTACGCATATCAGTAAGTGATGTGATTCATAAAGACACACCTTGAGTGATTGGAAACAGGTGAGTGGAAATAGTTTATCTATCAATGGGTGGGTCCTCTTGATATATCTGATCCGCTGATGATGACTAAACTCCTTTGGCAGAGATTTGTGATTTAAGCAATACTTTCTGTCTTAGGAAAGTCTTGACAAGACAGACAACAGGGCAAAAACTGCAGCAAGTAGTTCAGCAAAGTTGACAGGACAGAACAGAACTGCGTCTTTACTCATTCCTCTTCTTTTATATTTTCACAGCCACACCGCTGCTGAGACTGGCCTCTGTTCTCTGGCATCCTGTAGACATTGCATAGGCAGCCGGTCAGTTGTCTCATATTTAGTGACTCATTGAGTTTTTAACCCTTAAAGTGTTTTTAATGGGTTGTTCTGTGCGTTTTAAGTGTAGTATGGCATGTGCTGGCCATGTCACTTAGCTTGTGGTGGCCCGTGAGGAAGAAAAAAGCGAGAGATCTTTCGAGGTGCCATCACAACAGTGTCTTGTGGTGCAATTAACCGAAAGTCTCTTGAATAGTGCCTTACTCAGAGCAGATTCATGCCTGTCACTGCCGCCGCACTCTGCACATTCCCCCACTCTCCCTTCATTTATTCTAAGAGGGGGTTCTAGACCGCGTGCTTGTGAGAATCAAACATCCTCCTTTGAAACTAAGTCTCTATGCCTCTTCATATACCACGCCAACTTAGACCCCGGCCTTATGTTGTCTCACAGTATCACTGCTTTAATGCCTGACTATACCGAACTGATTGCCACAAGCAACTCTGAAAGCAATATTTATCCAAACGTGCCTACATGCCAGGTCCTTTTCTTACATTATAATACACCAAAATTATATTACAAAATAAAATCCAAATTGAACATCGCTACTTGTACTGTGATTCACCTTATTATGGTATTATCTACAATATACTCAGTTCAAGCTTAAAACGGTTCAGTGCTTTATATGCCACAACAACAGTGTTTACGGTTGGGGCTTTTCTCAGGCAAATATTGATATATGCAATAATCATGCAATTAATGCATTTTTCTGCAATTATCCATTGATGTCACTATTTATTTATACTCATATAATATTATTATTTCAACAATAACCCATTATTACCTTATTTGCAAGACTGCATAAATTGATCAAACGGATTTAGCCTCCACACATTTTAGCTGGAAAAAAAATACATTTTGTAAAAGAATGAATATTCTTCAAACGCGTTCAAATAAAAGTAGGCTTCGCTGAGAATTTCTTTTTAAAAAGAAAACAATCTTTACATATTTTAACTAGTATTTTAATTTCAAAGCACCCCGAAATACCAATCTGAAAACAAGATATAGCAAAGTTTCTTTTTCTACTTCCAACTTTCCATATCCACACTTATTCACTATACACCTTTATAAAAAGTGCTTCATCAAAAGTGCGTGTGACTAATCATCATATGGTCCGCTTCGTAAATCCCCAGTTAGTAAATGCGGGAGTATTCACTTTTGCCACCAAACCCACAACCGGGCTTCCTCTTTAAGGACCATGGTTCTCTGAAGTGTCAAAAAGTGCGGTGCCAACCCAACAATTTGGTTTGTTATGTTTACAAGAGTCGTTTGTGGTTTAACAAAATCCATCGTGCACCTCTCGTGGTAGTCCTGTAAGGTCCATAAAATCCGGGGGGGGGGGGGGAGTCATAAGTGTGATGTTGTCACTTCGGAGTACATTTTTTTTGGTGTCTGGAATATTCAGACCCCATCACGAAATGAAGCGACCGGTGAAAACCTGCATTGTTTTTTCCCTGTTGGGTCAGGGCGATGTGACTGCAGTGTGATCATGGCCTCATTCTTTGGAAGCACTGTGTTTTGTTTTCGGAAAACTAACTTCATCTTAGATACCGGACTGTTGTTCCATCAGTGATGGGACAGAGCGCAATGCATTTTATGACAAGTTTCCCATAAAGTGAGCTCGGTGAAAATACTCGCAGTTAGCCTTTATGCAAACAAAATGGACCCATATTGTTCTCCAACCTATACCTTACTCATAACAGCCAGGCCATTAGAAAGAGTAGTGTAGTAAACTGCCACTTGTTTGGTCACAACATACATTGAAAGTAGTTGTCCATTCACAAGTCACAGCACAACATACAGAAAGAGCGTACATGTGTGCCCAAGCCATAAACATTGATCAGACTGTCCATATGCAAATCAGTTGGACTGAACATCTGTCCATCAATAAAGCAGCTCTGTAGTCAAATGTGTAAGATAACGCCAAGCCAGAGACAATAAACCCTTTCATTCATCTCTAAAAAGAGTGCCAGATGAAGCAATGTGAATTCAGATGTCTTGAATTGAATAACACATACCAGTACACTGTGTTTACTGTCTTCTTTACATCATCATGAGTTATTGTGTCAATTCTGGGACCGTCCCATACACAAGCTCGCTGTGCAAAAATCTCAGGATTCAGACTTTTTGTGTTCTACTGCCACATTTCTTTTAAAATTGCTCATGGGGGACATATAACTGGTTGTTTGGAGGGTTAACTTTGAATTAAGGGAAGTTACTGGGAGTTTCCTGCAGGGGACTCCAGGTGCATCTGTGATCCAGTGAGAATGGTGGCTTCCTCCCAGACCGAGAAGAAAGAATGGATGAAATCAGATCCTCGCAGCCTGGGCCCCAAGAGATGCAACCCTTTGCTCGGTGTGCTATCTGCTCACTTGTACTGTTTGTTTACCTTTCCCCTCTCTTATTGTCCTTCGTGGACGGTTAGTGCCTTGCTCTGAGCCACTTGTTGTTAAACTTCTTTGTCTGTCTTTCTTCCAGTCACTTCTCTACAACACTTATTGTTTGCTCCGATATGCTGCTCTGTGTCATCGTGACCAATGGGTCAAGATTCAGCCAGTTAAACCCCTTTTGGTAGACTATTCTATCTAGCTTTAAAAAAAATATTTTTCCATTTTGTAAAAAAAAAAAAATGTTTGAGCGCGAAACGTTATCAGAACCCATTCCGATAACGGTTCTCCGACTTAAATTATTCTGCTGATGTGAATGGAATATAGTATTAAAATACTGTGACAATGTTTCCTGCACTACTATTCAGTGTTGCATCAATACTGTTAATTAATTTATAGCGCAAAACTTACATAGCGCAATCAGTGTAGTCTGATTTCTGAACAAATGACTCCTATTACTCTTTGTTTTAATGAATCAAAACCATAGACAGTACAACGAATGTCGTCTGATTCCTAAACAAATGACTCTAATGAGACGCTTTGTTTTAGTGAATTAAAACCATAGACTGCAACTAATATAATTCGACTCCCAAACAAATGATGTATCAAATCAATAGAGAATCAAAATTATGGGCAACTAGTCTAGTCTGATTCTCGCATAAATTACTCTTATAAGACGCTTTGATTTAGTGAATCAAAACCTTACATGTGTAACAAGTGTAGTCCTATTTCCGGAGGAAAAAAATAATAATAATAAATAGTTCTTGTAATAAAATTAAACAAATACAGTTTACTTACTGCATTTTTATCCTTAAGGCTTGGGAGACTTAAATCAGTAGTTTTGTCAATAGTATTTTATAAAATAAAGGACACTTATTAGATTAGTCCACTTTAGACATTTACTCAACTAGTACAGCTAACTTTGTAACTACAGGTCAACTAAATTAAATTAATTGCAACTACATGTCAAATAACTCTTAGAGAAGACTGTTAGGGTAGGTTTAGTAGAATGTTGACAAAGAAAGTGCTAGAAGATATTAAGCAGACAGTCTACTAATACTCTACTAACTGCTAGTTGACATGTAGTTGCAAAGTTACTTACTGAAATAATAATAAAATAATTAGTTAAATAATTAGTTTTACATTTATTATGAACAATATCTAATCGTTTGAAAGTTTAATTGCATTTGTTTTTCCCCAAACAAGCCTTTGTCAAATATGCTAAATAAATAATTAATGGAACCAGACTGGGAATCATTAAGTCTTTGCAATTCCCATTATAAACAGGCATTCAAGACTTGCTGAATCAGACCTTACAAGTGTGATTAGCAATGCCAGATGGCATGTGTCTGTATGCATGAGTTGCATCAGTAAACATCTGTGGGTTACCCGGATTAAGCAATTGCCATTTTTCTAATGGTCAATGCTTATTATGTCTGTCATACCAGCTGTATCAAAAACAACAGGTGTTACTGTGCAGTCTATCCATCCTCACTCTTTTGTCACCCAGCCACAGTCCCTGATTCACCTTTGACGCTCCTCATCTCTGTACAGATCCAGGAATCCGGTCACCCTAGAGGTGCGGGCTGTAATAGACACCGTAAGAGGTCCGGTCACAGGGTTGGGTTCTTTCACTCCTCATCTCGCACACATATCACCAACTCCCAAGAGGAAAATTTCCCAAATCTGTCAGAGAGATGCATTCAACCTGACAATGAATACCCACATTGGAACGTTAACACTGGTCCGTACTTGTAACAGTCAAATAAAACGTGTCTGGTTGGCATTCTCAATTTAAACTATGACTCTCAAACATACTGTAAGCAGAACCTGATTTTACCAAGTGCGACATGTTCCTGGATCAACATCTTTGTTGACCTTGGAACAACATTGTGATTAACCAATCAGATTTGAAGAACCATTTTATTGTTTTTATGAAGTTTAGGCTTACAATCAGTGTTTGGTGCTTGTACTTCAGTGTCATTCATCCATAATTTCCTCTGATTTTAGGTATTACTCATGGTTAAGGTTAGGTTTAGGTGTAGGGATATGGTCAAGACTACATTTTTGGATTACAATGTTGTTCCAGGGTCAACAAAATATGTTGACCTAGGAACACACCTAACTCAGCAAAATCTGGACGTGCCTTACTGTAACATGCTATCAGAGTGAAATATGTGTATAGCAGCAGGGAGTTTCCTGTAAAATCTGGATCCAGTGCAAATAAAATATGTAGTTTAGGGATGTTGGAAAACCAAAGCCATAAACTGCTATAGAAATCACAATGCATTATTCAAATTGTTTATGTATATATTATTATAAGTATTATATTATATAATCTATATATAATATATATCTAATATATATCTCATTAGTTTATATAAAAACAAACGTAATCACGACTACCTCCCACCTTATACCAAACACGCATACACAAAACCCACGAAAAATAAAATAAAATGACACGGCATCCTTTCCCCCCTTTTTAAAAAAAAAATCTAGATTTTGATATATTGCCAATGCAACATAGTAATGAAGAGCATATCTTACCTGAGCATTAACAGCACATTATAAACAGTGAATAAAGATGCAGGTTGATACAAACTGCTCTGTTCATCTTCATGGCTGGGAGTTTTTCTCCATCTGACGGTGACTCACCACATGCTGGAAACTTATGGTTCAAACATCTGTCCTGCAGACTGATTGTGTTGACTTGATTTATTCTTGCTGATAAATCAAACTCTTTTTAATGTTCCGTCTGTTGTGCCACCCTCTCCGTCTTGATGGAATTAGTCAGATCTTTGCACTCCGCACAGAGAACCTTTATCAGTGACATCAGTTTTAAGTATTTAAAAACACATTTCTAAGAGGAAAAAACATTCAGAGGTCACAAAGCGAACTGCAGTAAGAAAACGAGTGTACTGAAAAAAAATTGGAATGGGATTTACAATTTTTACTCAGAAATGTAGAATTGTGAAATTTCACAAAGGATTACAAAGAAACACTGAATTGAAAATGACATTTTGAAGTAGACGATCTGTAAAGTTGCAAAGACTAAAGTCTCAAATCCAAAGAGATATTCTTTATAAAAGTTAAGACTTGTCCATGCCCTCCAAAAATGCCTAGTTTAAACACGAACCACATGTCTACGTCACTGTGTGGGAAGATTTGCATAACGCCGCCCAAATGTTCACGCAAAGAAAGAAGGCGTAACTTATTCTTCCTGTAGTATTGTTGCCGCCGCCATGCTGTGGAGATGCTGTGTGTTTCGTTGTGAAAGCGAAACTACTTTGTTTGGCCTTCCAAAAGAGGACGATATCCGCTTCGTCATGCCTAGAGCTGATCCGTGCTGGTCGCTGAGGAAATACATCAACTTTGCGCCGTCAATCGCCGGATCGGCTTTCACCGTGGACGAAGCGGAGTCCAGCCCAGGGTCGTCACATGTGATTGCCGCAAGCCTCCTTTGTCAAATCCTCCGGGCGCCGCTCACTCAAGCCGCTGTGTGTTTCATTATGAAAGCGAAAATAATTTGTTTGGCCTTCCAAAAGAGGACATAATGTTTTCTATAAAGTTGGGCAGTTTCAACTTTGCAAGGACAGTCTGTCACTTCTGACTCACAGCCTGTAAGTAAAATTTTTATATTTAAAGAATTTGCCACACTGACGATTCAAACGCAAGTTTTGAGCAGTGTACTAAAGTCCAGCACTTGTTGTTTGTCATTCTCGATCAGAAATGCAGGACATGGTTTTATGTTTACGCGGCGACCCCCCCCCCGGCCCGCTAATATGCAACGAAAGCGTAAAAAACACAGTTAAGTCCTTACAATCAGTAATTATGTACCCACTGGATGCAACAAATGCCTCGTTTGTAATGGGTTTTATTGGTTTTGTCTCGTCGCGCATGGAAACCATAGACTGTATAATGGAAACACAGTATGGTAAGGGGCGTAACATTTCCGTCACACGCTTGAGGTATTCAGCCAATTACAACACACTGGATAGCTGGCCAATCAGAGCACACCTCGCTTTTCAGACCGATGAGCTTTGTAAAAGTCGTAGCGTTTCAGGAAGGCGGGGCATAGAGGAGAAACAATAATGTACATTGTGGAAAATAATGTGTTTTTTTAACCTTAAACCGCATAAACACATTGCATTACACCAAATACACAAAATAATGTTTTTTTTAGCAACATCATATGACCCCTTTAATGCAACATCCACTTGAATGCAAGTAAATTATTTAATGCTGTGTTGCCATTAAACTTAGTAGTAACTTAATAGTTGTTGTTGGACATCAAATTGAGGGTTTAAATATTATAAATATTAGTTGCCTTATATCTTGCAATCTTGCATTTATAAATGTGAAATTTTCTTTTAAAACATCCTTTTATTTACAACTGAATTTTTTTGGCAGCGTATGTTCCATTAAACAAAGGAAATAACTGGCCAAATAATCATTCATCAAAAGCATCTCTACATGGCAATTTAAAATACTTTTACTGTCACCATGTCTTTTACACATGCTCAGTTACAAACAGAAAAATGTGACTCTTGAGCCGTAATTTGTCAAGTAGGGTCAATTTGATCCAGTAAAAGCTCTGCTGGCTCTTCAGTGGTAAAAGCACAGAAGCGTTAAGAGAATAGTAAACTAGATATACAGTGTAGGAAAAAATTGTAACTAATATTTAGATTTGAAACCACTGGTTGTGAATCCGAGACAGTGGCCCAGCTGCTTAGCTTTTTACTGGGCCTGGAATCGCCAAGAGGAGCCATTAATTCTCCAAGCCATTTAAAAGGATTAATCGCAATCATTACATTTTACACGTGCAATTCACCACCACACAGTTCCTGTTTTTGCACAGGAATTATCTTAACCCATGCACACACATGCACAGATCCACATGTGTAGGCAGACAAATTTAAGCACATTATAGGGTGCCAAGTCTGGATTGTAAGTGCTGATCTCTTCCCAATGCTTAATTAGCCTCCACATCTGTAAGAGATGAGAGCAAATGGCTGTGACATCATTTCAGATGAGAGGAAATCTGACTCAAGTGTTTCCATTCCGTGTTTGTGCATCTGTTTTGTGTTTGTATGTAGTGATGATGAATGACTCATTTCGGTTGCTTTTGGACTTCTAAACAGACCTTGACTTCGATAGCATACGAGCTGTCATAATCTTTTATGGAGCACGATGAACCGGCTCGCCCTTGCTGACCTACGGAGCACACTGCAATGGAATGCATAAAAAAACAGTGCTCGCTAGGATCGCTTCTGAAATTTTAATCTCCTTCCCCTCCGATTTATGCTGATGTTTACATGATGCACAGCTGTGCGAGAGTGTTTCCCTCTTAAGTAAACAGCTGCAAAATACTTGCATCATGGAGAAATCTGGTAGTGCAATGCAGATGCATGTGTGAATGGTCAAATGCACTTAGGTATGAGTGTAGACATATTTGGTTTGTAAACGGGCAGGACAAAAAAATCTGTGCCTTGCAATAAAAATGCAGATAGACTAGCAGCTTATGTCATATATAATTTTAATTTATAGTTCTTTTTGAAATGTAAATTCTGTTTGATATATATTAGAATTTCTGTCAGACATATTTACAATCAGAATAATTTTCTGATTTACATTTTTACTGTCCGAATAAATATAAATTAAAATATAAATATAAAGAAGGCTGCATTGTATTTGTTTTAAATTTGTTTTATTTCTATTTTAATATATTTTCAAATCTATATAATTTATTCCTGTGAAGAAAAAGCTGAGTTTTCAGCAGCTATACTCCAGCTTCGGTCACATTATATTTTTTTTTTGTTGTACAGAAATCATTTTGATATGCTGATTCAGTGCTCAGTTATTACATCATATTGGTGCTAAATTATTACATGGTTCCTATTATCAATTTTGAAATTGTTTAAATGTTTTTTTTATATATTTGTTTGTGTAAACCCGTTGATCATTTATATGAAATAGAAATATTTTGCAACATTAAAAAATAAATTGAATGCGCCCTTTATAATAGTATTCAATAATAATAAATTTTTTTTTTAAGGCTTTCTTACCCTAAACCTTTGGAAAAGTAGTGTTTCCACAAAAACATTAAGCAGGAACTAATTTCAGCATTGACTATTATATTTTTCCTTGAGCAGTAACACTAACCACGAGGCTATTGGCACCGACAAGTTCTTTTAAATTCTAAAAATATTTTACAATATTATTGTTTTTGTGCTTGGTTTTGCATGCAAGACTTCTTTCAAAAATATATATATATTCGAAACCCATTTGTGTATATATTATGGACAGTATATGTGCCAAAGGGAATCATGACATTTCCCTTGTATTGATAGCCCCTCATTTTTGGTAGTGTGACAATTCTACCTGGCACAGAGGTTTTAAAGAGATTTATTCTTTTGCAATGTTCCATAGAGCAGGGAAAGTGGAGGTAGTTGTCACCTTCTGTGAGTGAACACCTTCACAGGACTTTCGCTGACAGTGGCTCGGCACTTCACAGAAGCCCATAAATGGGAGAAAGTGTCCTTGTTGTGTCTATAAAAGGATGGTGGCTATAGTGGATAGAAAGATGAAGATGATTTAGTGCAGAGGGCCTGGATAAGAGCAGAGGGATGAGAAAGCAAAGACACATGTTGTCTGACACTTGTTGACAAGGCTGCCTTGAGCAAAACCTGAGCCCCTTTGAATGCTTCAGTGATTTGCAGTTGCACGTGAAGTCTACCAAACCATGAATTGCTTTTAAACACACTTCTCAACCATTGTCATATTTGGATGCAGAGTATGTCCGCATGCGAATAGTCAAAACTCAATCGCTCCCAATATAATCAACAGCACTGTCTACACTGCATGCATGCAATGTTTTGATTCTTGCAGTGTTGACAGCTGGGTTGATTATAATGGGGACCATCTAGTTTTGTTGCATTACGTCGCATCCTGTCACGCTGTTTGCATTACAGATGGTCATTTTCCTCTTTCAGTGAAAGTTATGCATCTCTTATCTAAAGAGACTTGCATTTTGCCAAAACACACAAGTCAAACTGTAAACCATATAAAGGATATTATATGGAGAGACCATATTTTCTGTCTCCAGAATAGAAGTCAAAGCAATCCTGTATTACGATTTTTCCCAAATAATAGGTCTTTAGAGGAAATCGAGAGGAATTAAATGGACTGAATTGGAATGAGGGGTTCTTCAATGGAAACAATAACATTGTGTTTCTCCCCATGGCATGAAATTGCCATTCTTTAATATACAAGAGACAGTGGGATATTGAACCAGTGCAGGAAAATGGATGAAATGCATAATTACACAAAACAAGAGCCAGATTGCCTACACTCAAATGCAGGAGTGCTGACACTAAAAGCCATTGCCTCACTCTGAAAATATCTAACTGCTAAATGTTAAGCTTAAAAGCCTTTTTTCATAATTATATACTATTTATGATTATGGAAACAGAAAAATACTTAAACTTATAAGAATGGGAATGAAGATATTTAATAATGTACATTATGCTCTACATACAGGAATATTGCATAGAGCAAAATGCCTCTGAACTAGGCTGCAAGCTCAGCCCAAAAACTGCAGTCTTTCCTATTAATATGCAGCTGTCTTGACAAAATCTATATTTTTGGATGATCTATGATGAGATTTTCAGAAAGCCATGTGAAGAAACTGGCGCCACTCGCCACCTAAGACCGATGTCTTTACGTCTGGCTTTGGGTCTGTTTGACTGTCTGCGTATTCATTTATCTGTGGTGAGCTGCTCCACTTGGCCTAAAAAATGCACAACTGCACCATGGAACTCAGTTTGTCAAGTAAATCAACCAGGTTTGTTTTAGTAAGTGGAACAGATGGAGGTTATAAAGGGTTGTGGGGTTTAATGAGGTTGGAAACATCATGGCAGAAAGCTGTGGATAGAGGAAGGGACCCGAGTTTGATAGACACTTAGATGAGGCCTTCTGATTTGATATCTGCATAATTATACAGTCTTATCTGCATTCGGCAAACTACCTATGCTAACGTTTTTTGTTTCCACTCAAGAACGTACATTTTATCACTTGCAATGAATAAGGCACTGAAGACAAATGGTGTTTTTGCATGGCTGCATGATAAAGAGAGTCCCACGTGACGCAGCGAGATAAGACCATGATGAATTGCCCTTCTTATCCTCTGCAAAGTCAAAGAAATGTATTTTTTTCCAACTTGCCCCATCAGACTTAAAAATCACTTAAGCAATCAATGTAGAGTATTACAGTACTTACCGAGTGCCTGAAACAGCCTTGAAATATTGTTCCAGCTAGGTGAATGTATGCTACACTAATTTGCGTGCTAATTTCAGCCCTTTGGATGAAAAGCTGTAGTTACACACATACAAATATATAAGTAAAACCATTGTGATGGTACAACTAGCACAACAAAACAAGGTTAAGAACTAGTAAGTGCATCTTAAAGTACATTAAATCAATATCAAGTTCTGTCATGATACTCTAAATGGTGCAGACTGGTGGGTCATGTTGCATATGCAGCCAATGAGCTTACTGCTTTGCATTTAAATCACTGGTTTGCATTACTAGATGCGTTTGCCAGTGCCTTTCAGGTCCTCTAAGAACCTCCACTTCCCCGCGTGGGCTCCACTTGGATAACCTACAGGGTTTATTATACAGCTATTGGTATGCAGCAGCATTTATATCTTAATACTCACGAGGCGCAGCTTGTATCGTTATGTCTTGTCCAGTAGTAAGTTTCTGCTTTGGTTATTGCTGTTGTTGCATCTACAACAACAGCAATAACCAACACAGCAGCAGCGTAGCAGATCTATTCCGCCAAGACCAAATACATTAACATTGTCATATCCAATACCATGCTAAAATCCTCAGAGAGTTGTCATGATAGGAATAAAACAGTTTGTCTTTTTAATGCAGAAGTGCACAATCCTGTTCCTGGAGATCTACCAACCTGCAGAGTTCAGTTCCAACCCAGCTCTAACACACCTGTCTGTACTTATCAAGTGCTCCTGAAGATCCTAATTAGCTGGTTCAGTTGTGTTGTGTTTGAGCTGAACTTTGCAGGATGGTAGATATTCAGGAACAGGATTGGGCACCCCTGTTTTAACGTCCACCAAGTTAACCTACCATTGATCCAGCAACCGACCACAGGCGCCATGGGAACTGCAGAAGAGATCGACAGGAGGTTACCCACAATTACCTCACCCACCTCGGAACTCTGGGACTTGGGTTTCTGCTGTCACTTGACCTACTTTCGGTACCTCTGAGATTCAAACTTAGGATACCAGTGAAGGGACACAGCCACAGATATGACATTTTAGCTTTAGTTTTTGGTGTAGCTGGACTGAGCAGTTTTACAATCAAGGAACTGGCGAATTAATCAACGACCCATACAGGCACAGTGCAGAAGTCTGTGCTCGAAGTCTTTGAGGTAATGCTTCTCCACCAACCCCACCATCTTGAGAATGACAGAAGGGATTTTGGGGGATGGTGTAGCGGATGGCGGGGGCACAACTGTTTGATTTATGGTCACCTTTGAAGTGAGCTCATTCCAGCAGCGTGGCCAGTGCTCTGCTTTCTGGTGCCTGGAGCTCAGTCCCCTGCGAATGGAAATGGGGAAAAAAAGACACCTGGAGGTCGCCAACACCCACAGCCATTTACATGCAAAGTATATGCTTCCTCATTTTATGGCAATTTATAGGCATGCGTCTAGCCATGTGCTAACATTTTTTTTTTCTTCTTGGTTTGCTTTTCTGCATGTGACATTTATCTCGAAGGTTGCAGGAAAAGAGAAGGAGAGGATGAGGAAAAGAAGGGACGTGGTCTAGATGAGTCCTTGGAGAGTCATAAAAGAAGACCAAGGGAGACATGTTTAAGCCCAATCCAGCCACCAATGGCGGTTATGTTTTTCTTAGATCCTTCCACTGGAAAAAAGTGTGTTTGCACATGTGCGCACATGCACATGCAAGTCTATATTTAGGAGCATTTATTTTCTTCTTCATTGAGTTGAAACAGTGTGATTAATTAAAATTCTTTACTTGTAGTTTAGCAAAGTAAATTAAATAGTAATAGAGTGATTAGGACAATTCTACCTGGCACAGAGGTTTTAAAGAGATTTATTCTTTTGCAATGTTCCATAGAGCAGGGAAAGTGGAGGTAGTTGTCACCTTCTGTGAGTGAACACCTTCACAGGACTTTCGCTGACAGTGGCTCGGCACTTCACAGAAGCCCATAAATGGGAGAAAGTGTCCTTGTTAATGATAAATCAGTTGCCAGGGACATTAGTCAGTTTAACAGTCATTTTACAAATATATTTGACTGCAGATATATCCTATACTGACCAGTCAGAATCAAGTATTCCAGAGTGCTATAAAATAGATTTTCATTCATCCACCATTGGGAATTAGACCTGACAGTCTTGTGCCGCTCATTTCCAAACTTTATCGCATTATATAATCTTATCTAGTCTGTTGGATTAGAAGCAGGTCAGTGTGGGGTTGTGGTTACGCTGTGGAAAGCAACCACCAACTGAGTTAGAGAAGAAATGTGTGTATGCAGCTGCTCGGAGTATCAGCCCCTCCTGAACAACTCCCCCATTGTCTCTAGATCCTCTGCTGCGTTTATTTTCATTTTTGTGCATGTGTGCATCTCCATTATCATCCTCCCTGTCTGTCTTGCTTTTCTGTCTGTTACTTACAAATTGTGATTGTTTGTCTAGCCCTCAGATGCTGTGGGCAGATCTCTTACTGAAGGGATATAGGAAGACGCCCCTGAGAAAACTGAGACTTTCAGTTTCCAATATAATGATATGAGCACAGTTTACAACTTACAGAAGTGCAGATGTTTTATAGATTAGGTCTGAGATCAGCTGACATAAAGGAAGACCCCCACAACTCAGCTGAGCTATAGGTCACTTTACAGCAGGAAGTCAGTTTCTGTTGTATTGCCAGCAGCTGAACAAAAGACATCAGACCTTCATGGCTGAAAAACAGCAGGACACTTTTGAATATTTGCACTTGTTTTTTAATTCTATATTTTTTTCTGTTCATTTTTTCCCTGAGGATTTTAAAAAATGTAGGAATAAATTACATTTTAGAATATATACAAATATTTTAAATGTTTAAATAAAAATAAATGTTACATTTTTTTATTGGTATTTGTGATGAAGACGTGCAGGCCTTTGTGGAGCTAAGAGACGTTCTTCAAAACATGTGTAAAATCTTACAGACCCCAAAAGTTGAAAGGTAGTGGAACAACAATTAAAGTCAAGATCACAAAGGTTTGATGTACGTTATAATGGTACATTTTTGAGTTGGACTATCTGGCTAAGCTCTAGTTTGGAGGGTTTTTAAGTTAAAAGTCAGTTTGTGGAGAAATTGTAAGATGTTGAATTCATGGCAAACGCATCATCCCAGCCAAATTCCTGTTTTAATGGAAATACATTACCACAAGGGATGAAAAGCTTGTGCTGTCCTTTAGAAGCTGCACTGGAAACCGTTTCATAGACATTTTGAACCTGTGAGACTTCATTTTGTGACGTTCATGAGGACCATAGACGTGTGGTGTGTGTTCGGTGCCCATGGGTGGACGAGTCTTAACACGATGAAGGCGGGTATTTTAGGTTGCTCGTGTGGAGCCAGGCACGTGTTTACATGGTTGCCAAGAGGTAAGACCATAAACGGATTTAGAGGAAAAGTAAAAGGATAAGTATCCTGGGGAATTAGCTTCCGATGGTAAATCATACTGGACACTTCCCATTTAGCAGCTCCCGTTCACATTTGGTGATAATATGAGTTTTTTCCCCTTTCTGTCAGCTTGCCTTTGCCAGGACAAAGAGGTGAGAGAATATGTCTGTTTCCTTGGGCCTCAGCATGCTAATCTTTAATAAAATGTGATAACACAGAAGACAAACATTTAGTTCTCACAGGGCTAAATTTTTTTTTAAAGTCTTGCCGGTTAAACAAGTAGCAATTTAGCCACCGTGCTGTTGGTTCCACCCCTTAGGCTTTTGTGCCGTATAGAAGCAGAAAATGTGAAAACTAGTTTTGAATCAGTAATGTAGGGAGTGGATCATAAGAAGGCATAAGTTTATTGATACTGATTATTCAGGCTGAATCATTTAATGAAAATTGGGGCGAATTGACGTAGCTGGGAGAATTATGTAGTATATAAGAGTGAATGTATTTTTTAAAATTCATTCTGTTTCTCACACAAAGCTATCATATGGCTTCAGAATTCTTGGAATATAGCGCACAAGTGTACTGTGTACTACTAATATAGTGTTTGTTGTTGTTGTTGTTTTTAGCTTTACTGCCATCATGAATTGGATAAAGAGAAATCTGGATTAAAAAATGTAAAGGTATCAAATGTTTTGCTCCAAAGAAAGTCATGTCAGTTTATAACAATATTAGGGTGAATAAATAATCACAATTTTAATTTTGGGATGAAATACACTTATAAAATAGTAGTGAAGAGTGAAGACACACTGGCAGTATTATTATATAGGTCAAATGTGTGTCTGTGTTTTTTTAGGTTTGATTGCTTGCAGGTGTACAGACTGACCAAGCAGCCGCTGCTGCTCTCATTCTGGTCAGGTTGACCTTGCTGAATTAGTGCCTTTTCATTAAAAAACAAAGTGAGACAAGGACCGCCTAGCTACTGTTTTCAACCCAAATTAGCCCTATGTTTGTGCTGTGCAGTGGTTAAACCCACTGACATGTTACGTGAACGTGAGCAGGCACTCTTATACTATGCTGTGCTAAACTCATAATCATTACAAGCACTATGTTCCTTTCATTTGGGATGCTTGCCATGAATGGAAACATTTGTTAAGCAAATCTATTATTAATACTGATCAAATCTATTATTTATAGGTACACATCCAGAAATAAGGATCAGAGAGGAAAACCGTTCAGGAAAGGAGAGCTTTAACCACTCCATGACCTAATTTAATTCCTGCGACAAATGTCAGCATTTGTCGGAATCATAATACTTCAATGGCGAATGATGGCCGTGCGAATGCTCATTTTGTACCAGAGCTAAAAGGCACTTTCCACTATATGTCCAAACTGTTATAATGATAATTATTTAACATAATTCCCCTAAATGAATCTTTAAAATGGCCTGTTCCACCAAAAGTCAAATTACCTTTTGTAATGTGCTGCATAAGTCAAAAAAATTGACAATTTAAATTGTAATATTTCACAATATTACTGTTTTTACTGTATTTGATCAAATTCTTGGTGTGCGTAAGAGACTTACTTCAAAAACATTTTAAAAAAACATACTGATGTCAAAACTTTTAGACGGTAAGTGTAATAATCTTGTATTATAATATTATAAAACAAATGTATTCATTACGAGAAAATATATTTTTGTTATAACAGTAACATACGAACCAACATTTATTCCCAAATCGCTAGGTTTCTACTGATTTGATATTTTAATAATTCAAAATTTGCTGATACCCACATTCGGTATAATTTTCTAATAGCCACAAATCATCGGGTAGGAAACTGCTTAGACTATGGCTGTGCGGATAGTTGAAGGGAAATGGCGATATGCCCGATACCTTGTTAAAAAATGCGATATTCGATATGCGATACGATATAGCTTAAAGTGTGTAAAATCTATTTCAGTTATATTTTAAAATGAAAATTATATAACCAATATTTTTCACATTCTTTCTTGGAAAAGAAAGAATAACTACAACTTCTGAAATTGACCAGCAGTGTTTTAGCAGTAAATAAAAAGTGATTTCACAAATCAGAAAATGTCATTTTAACATCATGTGAACATACAGACAAGAAAAATTAATGACACTAATTTTATATAATTGTAACTTTGCTTTCCACACACTTTAAGTACTTCTCCATATACCACAGCAAAAACTATAGTCTAAGAAAGTTCAAACATGATTAAAGGCAAGTGAACAGTCAGTAAAAAAAAAAAAGAAAAAGAAGAAATGCACAATTTACAAGCATAGATCAAATAAACAGTAGTATTCAGATACAGAAATTTAATAATTAAGTGTAAAATAACACTGCATAGTGTTCACTGTATGAATAAAATTTAGATTAATCTTTGTTATAGCAGTTTTGTTGTTTTGTTAACATTAGTGACAAATTCAGCAGCACGTATTTATAGGCTGCTGTCCCTTTAAAACCGACTGCACGGATCAAGTATAATGATACACATCCGATCTTCTTCTCAGCTGTTTACATTAATTTAAAACATAACCGACTGCGTTTACGAGAATGATCATCGAGACGGGTACTATTGGCATAATTCTGTGTGTATGTGTCTGTTCAAACATGAGGAGATGCGAAAGACGAATCAACTCAGTCTGAAACGCGTCTGTGTGTGTGTGTGTGTGTGCGCGTGCTTTGCATGTGTGCGGCAGAACTGAAGAGACGCTGTGTGAGATGCGGCTTGAGTGCGTGCTTCAGGTGTAAGTCAGACAGCAAGACGAGATGGCAAAGAGTTGTTTTCTGCAACTTATTGCACTTAACTCTTTTTAACGTCAAGCAATTCTCTGCTATATGCATCGAACTAAAACTGACCTTTTGCAACGTTTTGATTTAAGTAGCCTATTATTAAAATGATTCAGATATCGCACGGCCTTGCGATATTTACATTTGCGATATTTCGATAATCTCGATATATCGTGCAGCCCTAATTTAGACTTTACAATTTTCTTAACAGAAATAAACCTAAAGAATTAAGAATTTGAAATAAAATAAAAACCTCTATTCTCTGACCATTTATTGTAAAATAAAGGTGTTTCAGTCTGTACTCTACCTTAGATTTTGAAAAACAAAGTACAGCACTTTCAGCTAATTTACTGTGTTGACATGAGAAGGAATGTAGGAGATAGCACCAAAACCTTGGAGACTAGACCTAACAGGCCACATTTTAATGCCAACACATAGCAGTTGTGACTAGCAGAGAGAAGTACAAACAAGGAAAGCAAATAGGAAAGGCCTTGAACCCCCTCAGCCTGCTATGTTATGGCACTTGAAGAAAAATCACAACTTGACTTAACTAATCAACTATGTTCCCACTGTTCTCATTGTTTTCCTAATTTCAAACAGGTCCGAGCAAATCAACTCAGAAATTACTGGAGTAAACTTGGGTTCTCAGAAATATGTCAAACGTTTGGGGTGGAAAAGAGGAACGAGAGAGTGAAAACGACATAAAAGTTTTACATTAAATTTTTGGTAACTGACTGGATGAATTTGGGCTCTTCTATTATACTGTTGTTTAGCCAATGAACAGCGTCTCAGTCATTTGGCAACCGGGTTTGGAAAGTCAAACTTGAATGTTACGCTCAATCTACCTCGCCAGCGATTATTCTAACCATTGTAAATAATTTGTCATGTTGAGGATGAAGCAGTGTGCTTAAGACCAGTTTCCATCAACAACATCAAAAGACATCTGATCAAGGCAAGTGTTCCAGAGGTTAAAAAGCTCTCTGCTACAGCATGTTGAAAAACCACCAGCCCACCCTTAGCCCAAGGAAATGCTTTACAAATGCCCCTTGTGTTTGCCAGACCACCTTTCTGTGTCTTTATTTTCTACTCGGCATGGAGAAGAACGAGTCCAGACATCTGACGTGTAGCACTGCCAAGCCTCTGCAGCACTCTGCTGTAATCGTAGGGTTGTTCTAGGAATATACAGAGCGAGACGGGCAGAATTCAGGCATCCAGTGTCCACACTTCACTTCTGATGAGTGATCAGCTTAGTTGGTCCATTCAAGTCAAGTGTAATGCAGCTTCAATGAGAAAGATAGTTACTGATTTTGCTATTTGAGTTTTGTCAGTCAGTCCATTCATCACCAGTTTTCCTTTTCATTCGTTCTTTGCTTTCTTTTTTCTCCTTTTTCTTTTCTATTTCCTTTCCTTCCTCTTTTATTTCCCATTCCTTTCACTTTCCTTTACCATTTCTTTACACCTTTGCTTTTCTCTTTCCTTTAACCTTTGATTTCCCTCTACTTTTACTTTTGCTTTCCTTCTTCCCTTTCATTTCAATTTTACTTTTCTTTTCCTTTTTCCTTTACTTTCCATGTCATTTCCAACAACTTTTACCCTATGCTTTCTTTTTTCTTTTACTTTCCTTCTTTCCCATTTCCTTTTACCGTTGCTTTCCTCTTCTCTTTCCAAATTAATTACCTTTTCCTTTGCTTTCCTCTTTTCTTTTCCCTTTGCTTTCCTCTTCTCTTTCCAAATTAATTTCCTTTTTCCTTTGCTTTTCTTTTCTCTTTCCAAATTAATTTCCTTGTACCTTTGCTTTCCTTTTTCCCCTTTCCTTCTTTCCTTTCCTTTCCTTTCCTTTCCCTTCTCTCCTTTTTCCTTTCCAGTTGCTTACTTTTCCTTTCCTTTTCCATTAGTTTTTTTCCTTTCGAATTTCCTTTTACCTTTGCTTTATTTTTCCTTTGCTTTCCTTTTACTTTACTTTACTTTGCTTTCCTTTTCTTTTCCACTTTGCGTTCCTTTTTTCCTTTGCTTTCCTTTTCCATTTCTTTTCCACATTTCTCTTTCCTTTCCCATTTAATTTTTCCCTTTCCCATTTGTTTTCCTCTTTTATTTTCCCTTATTTATTATTATTCCCTTATTATTTATCTTTCCTTTCTATGTCCATTTGTTTCTTTACCCTTTCCTTTACCTCTTATTGCCCTCTCTCACATCACCTCATAGATGCACGTGTTGATATTGACCTGATCTTATGTGACTTAAGTTACAGTTCTCAAAGATTAAAGCAAAGGCGCATTCAGTCACCGAAGGTTGATGACACATGGAGGACAATGACGCCAATGACCATGTTTGGTCATAAATTCTACTCTGCGTAGCCACTGGGAAACAGAAAAGCGAGCAGGCTCGTGGGATTACAACTGTGTTTGTTTGTTCTGGGAGCAATAATATACTCACTGCTTCTTTCTTACTGTCTTGCATTATCCTTTGAACACCCCTCCCCCATCAATAACCCAACCTTAGTCGTCTTCACTGCGGTTAAAAGACTCCTTGTTCTGACTCTCTCTACCGCTCTCATTTTGCCCTCCTTCTCTCCTCCTTTTAATGCAACAAAGCTGTGAACATTTAATTCACCAGGTCTTTCTCTGGTTTGTCTTGGATTCCATGACCTGATACAACTCAAACCATACAAACCTCCTCTTTATAAGCTTTTCTCTTCATCCTAGTCCGCCCTACATACTGTCAGTTTCTATCTTTGTATTCTTCTTGCCTCTGAAGCACTTACCGGCAAATACCACAGAAAGTGAAGAAAAGACAGCCCTTCCTGCATTCTTTGGGCAGTGACTCTCCAAAACCTACTTTGGCACTCTGGAGTCAACTGCATACTTCTGTCAATAGAAAGCAGATGTTAAACTGTAATGTATGGCAGTTTTTCCCTTCTTTCTCTCACTACACAGAAAGAAATATGTAGGCAAGACTTTTTTTACCATCTACATGGACATAAATACAGATGATTAATAAATCTAATTCTATTTTCACCTTTTCTTGGCACAGTAGCTTGAGCAGAAGCAGACCTGAGATGCAGATACAGTCACAGCAGTTGAAGCACTTAGAAAAAAAAGTGTCACCATGTTTATTTCATAGCATTCTATAAAGTAATAAATATTTAAGTATTTAAATATGATTATGTTACAGTGCTATGCTACCTTTTCAGTACTTACCAATCATCATACCCACAGAAAATTTACACATAACAATAAAAAGTTTGGGGTCCCAAAGTTTTTTTTAATGTTGTTGAAATTAGTCTCTTATGCTCACCACAGCTGCATTAGTTAAAAAAAAAAAAAGTTAGCATAATTGTTTTCTATTTTAATACATATAAATAAATGTGATACTTAATATTTCAGGATTCCTTGGTGAATAGAAAGTTCAAACAGCAGTTTCTTTTTTTAATGTAAACTTATGTAGTCACTTTTGATCAATTTAATGCATCATTACTGGAAAAAAAACTATTAATTTCTTAAAAATAAATTTTTACTGAACCCAAACTTTTGAACAGTAGTTTATTTATACATACATTTCGCCTATAGTTTTGTTTATTGTACAGTGGATAATAAACCGCACAAAATTATTAAATGAATAATCTCAGGCTCAGACTAGTAAGAAATCTCATAGAACACAACTACCTACTGTAGCAAAGACTTTTGTATGGGCATTGGGCAAGCACCAGTTAACTATAGCTGCAGCATGAATATAAAGTAGCATGATTGTATTTGTTTTGTTGTGCCTCTTTTTTGTTTTGTTTTTTTCTCCCCACTTTGGCTGAATTGACTCTAACAGAGCTGTAATTTAGAATAAAATTTTTGTGAAACAGAAAAATTCCTCCTCCTCAGGGCCTTTGCTAAAGCACAGAGGCTTTAGCTAGACTCTGCTGACAATGACTTTGGGGCTTTGCTAATTGACTGTGCAGCTCTGCGTGTCCTTTTTAATGACTGCTGCACTAGCCTTTAGCTAAACCGTCTTGGCACAGATTGAGTCTGAAATGTCAAACGGCTATAGGGAAAAAGCCAAAAGGGTCAAATAAGGCTGTTATTGTTGTTAAGGGAGTTAGAGTTAGCCTTGGATGATGGCTTACAGACACATCCATATGCCTCTTGAAGGGCCGGTTTGTGAAGGTGATTTTCAGGGCATATATCCACACCTCCCTTCTGCTTAAAAGCTAGGAAAAT
This sequence comes from Sinocyclocheilus anophthalmus, assembly GCA_018155175.1. Lineage (NCBI taxonomy): Eukaryota > Metazoa > Chordata > Actinopteri > Cypriniformes > Cyprinidae > Sinocyclocheilus > Sinocyclocheilus anophthalmus. Next base: position 508,736 of record JADLZN010011443.1, read on the forward strand.
GACATCCTTGTTAATGTTAGCTCCCGGAGCAGGTGCTCATTAATGTTCATTGATGTTTACGAGGTGAACCTGACTTTGCCATCCTCATGCGGCACAAAGCTGTGTTTTAAGGGCTCAATGGAAATGACATGTTAGGCCTGGTGTATGTCTGTTCTTCTGGCTTGTTCCCATCTCACATCTAACATGCACTTAAATAGAATAGGCTCAGAAACTAACAAACAGACCCATACTGATCAGTCACCCAAGAGTACCTGCCTTCTTGCGTCAATGAGGCTAGTAGTGATTTAATCTTTTGCAGGGGTAAATAATGCTTTGGGTTGATAAAAAGGGTTAGAAAGAAACAGCGTTTGTTTATATGGCTTGTTGTCTGGTTTACGTCACAGCTTGTTGTTTTTGCCAAGCTGTCTCGGTGTGGATTATTTGCTGATGATGGTCATTCTGAAGGATAAATGGTCAGTGACGTCTGTTCCACATGGCTGGGCCTGTAACAGAAGATGGATTCACGGTATAAGTGAGATCAAGCCCTCTGCGGTTGCGACATTTGGTGTCTGGCCAGTACGAATGTTAACTGTTATCACTGTCATACTAGAGAAAATGTTTAGGTTTTAAACTCTGTGGTGGCAGTCGAACAGATAATTTACTAACACTGTCAAAGCGTCCTCTCCAGGGAGAGTAAACAACAAAGGCCCAATTTCACAAGCACAACCATTACCAATAGGCATATTTTACTGCAGAAGATCTTAAACAGTGGTTCAGAGATTAAAATAAAATATTTATCTTTTTATTAAATTCTAATTTATTTACTCAATAAGGTAGTTTGAGAACCACTGTTCAGCATGTGAACATCAGCAGTTATGAGAAAACAGCTATATTATGTACTAGAGCCCGACCGATATATTGTTTTGCCGATATTATCGGCCGATATGAGCCTGTCACCGATATATCGGTATCGGCGAATATGCCGCCGATATGAAAAATTTTTTTACAGAACATTTAATGCAGATAAAATGCTTGAAATGGTGTAATTACTTAGTTTGTCCAGCAGAGCACGCTCCATGCACGCTCCATTGTTTGCTACTGGCGACCTGGATGAAACGCTTTAAAGCTTAAGTCTATGGAAAACCATTGAAACTTTGAACGGCCATATCTCCGTAATGGCCTCGGCGAATCCGCACCAAATTCGGGGGAACTCTTCAGCTCGAAGAACCCTCTCGAACGCGAATCGAGTGTACGTCTCGAAGCCCTCTTTCGAATGAGACCACCCCCGCATGGATAGCCCCCTGGGTTCGGGAGTTACGGGTGGTTAAAATTCGGCTGTCCGCGCCGTAACCGGGGGGCTACTGACGCTTGGAGGGTGGCGTTCGAGAGGGCTCCTCGAGCTGAACGGATCCCCCAAATTTGGTGGAGATCCGATGGCGCGTTCGCGAAATAGTGACACCAATCAACACTTTCACTTCAGTAAGGACTTGAGGCAGCAGCATTCAAGCGTGGTCTTAATCGACCATAAGTGCCCTGCGAAGTGGACACATGAAATTCCGCCGTGATTCCAGTTCCAAGGGAATGTACACGTTACATTCAAAGGGCATTAAAGTGCGCGAGACGTGAATTTATATTGTATTTATTTACAGAGATAGGGGAGAGCGGGGCACAAAGTAACACTTTTTGAGTCTCAGTTTGTGTAAATCCACATGGGTTCAGAATATAACAGTAATTTTACACTTGTCTAGTACAAACATGTCACTTTGTTTCATAATTACAGTGCATACGTTTTTCTTTATTTACCCTCAAAAATGGAAGTGAAATGTGACAACATGCCCCCGTAGGTGGAACACATTGTAACATCTGAGGGGCAAGTTGTAACTTGACCATATGACAGCTTAAAATCTTATCTGATCGAATGGAAAAAATATACAAGACAAACTAAAAGATTTTTTCAATAAAATAATTATTTATTTCAAAAATAATCTGATTTTGGAGTTTGACAAATGAACACATTGCAACCATTCTTGGGACGGCCCACATAAACGAGCAAAAACGCTTTACATGTCTTGAAATAATAATGTCTAAACATTAAACATTGACTGTCAGTATTTATTCACCTGTTTCTCGTTGTTTCTCATTAAAATAATTAAAGTAAATAGTGTAAATTACATCGATAATGTCATAGAATAGCACATTGAAACGCAGTGTTACAACATGCCCCATCTACGCAACTGGAATTTAAAACCAGTTGCTGTCTTCTGCTAATTAGCGAAGCATTAAAAAAACTATCTAAACTGATAAATAACAGAATGGAGATTAAAATAATAGCAGATTTGTCTCATTTTAAATGAATAATAAAAAATTTACTTAAGCCAGAATTAAAATTTTACTATGGTAAAATAAATATTCAAACCACGTGTGTTACAACTAACACCCGTTACTTTGTGCATCGCACTCATCGCAAGTTTATTGTTAAATTGTTAAAAGCCCTTACATATCTCTGTCACCATAAGTGTTTGATCACCACATTTGAGTGATCATTGCAAAAAAAATTGTTTATGTATATATATTCTGTTTCTGTATATACTGTAAGATATATATATATTATATATATATATATAGATATATATATAATATATATATATATAATATACCAGTCAAATGTTTGGAGACCCGAATGGGAAAGTGTCCAAACTTTTGACTGATACTGTACTATAATATACACAAAGAATATTGGCTAATATATCGGTATCAGCCTTTTTTTTTACCCCCTAATATCGGTATCGTTATCGGCCCCAAAAAACCCATATTGGTCGGGCTCTATGTACTGTATAAAAAAAAATACCTAATGTAAGTGGAGATTACTCTTCTGTCAAGCATTGAAAACTGATAAAGATTATGTGTGAATGAGCGAGAGCAAACGTTCGGATTTGTTTTTGAATGCTATCTCCTCTTCATCGGCAATTGCCTCCCTGCTTCCTCTGATAAGACTCGCTCTCCCTCTCTTTCCTCCTTCTCTCTGCCGTTTTTGCCTTATCTGATGTGGCAAGAGCCGATCCTAAAAGGCAATACCAAGTGCACATGTAGCCTACATCTTCTCCAACACAGCGTTCTCATTTTAAATTGATACTGTGACTTTACAACAAAAACATAAGTGTTTTGTCTGGCAGACATCACCTCCATCTGGTCTCTGGAACCTGTCAGTTCTTAATTTTAGCACTTCAGATTTGTCAAGAATATCTGACCTCTGAAATTCAATATGGAGTCAAATGTAATCCACTGTCTTCAATTGTCATTTTACTGTAGCATTAGTGATAGACTATCACTGTATTTGTTATGGCAAAAAAATTGTGGATTGAAAAAACTAATTCTGGGCCAGAATATTACCTGCTAAGAATAGTGAAAAAAGGTGTAATAATGGGAAATAACTTTTCTAATTTAGTACATTAAAAAGTGTGTTTGTGTGTGTGTATATACAGTATATTGAACATACAATGTTGCTTCCTTAGCCTCAGATGATATACAGTAGTATCTGCTGGTGGTGTGGTTTCTGCTGACAGTAAATCAAATCTAGAGCTATCGCTGTGCCTGGAGCTGCTCCAATGGCAGACTGATCTCAGTGTGCTGCAGTCTGTTTATCCATATGCTGCATTTTCATTTGCCAATTTAATTTATAAACCTTTGCTATCCTACCTGCCCTTCATCACACTGTTTTGCCTTTAAAGTTTCTAAAAGCTACATATTGCATAAACAGTACATACTATTCTTTTCTCATATCTAACTGAGAATATTACATTCATTACATTTGCCACAAGTCTGAAATTATGTGGCCAATCATGGCAGCCTCAGTATTAATCTGACAGAATCTATTCTGCAATGGGATGCTTGATATGAACAGGATGTTATTCCATTGACAGAATATTAAATTCAGTGATAACTATATCTGACGACATACAGTAAAAGTTGGTGAGTTATTGAATCCTGGGGTGTTGTGTAATAGTCACGGTGAGGTGGCAAGCAGCCATTGCCTCCTGTTGCCCAGGCAGATGTTTGACAGGCCGAGCTCTGGCTGGACCCTAGGAACAGGAAAGGCCTGGGTCAGTTTCCCAGCGGGAGGCACGGCCGGCCCGTTTATAGTGAAGCGGAGCGTGATAGGAGTTTGGTCAGAGGATTAGTGCTGTTGTCTGTGAAACTGCAGCGGGACGGGGGTCTGTGTGTACACGCTGCCCATGCCCCTACTGCCCTGCTCCCTTTCAGTCTGGCCTCTCTGAAGTTAGACAAACATGCCATTGTGGCCTTGTCATTCCCCAAGAATCTCACAGACTGTTCTGAGAAGGACGGCCATATCCTTCAGATACAGATAGGACCAGAAGGCGACAAGATAGCTGCTTTGAAATATTTAAGAGCTGGCCTAAGGCCGCTAAAACAAGTATTTCCTTCATAGTAGTGCAGGAAGACGGCCTGACAGCATTCACTCAAAAAAATAAATCGTTGGTGCAACTTAATTTAATTATGACGCACATTTCCACACATTTGAATTATGTTATCTCAACTTAATCTAGGTAAATAGAACCAAAGAGCAAAATTAATCTCCAACCAATGAGATCAAATCATGTTCATTTGAATTATCTTGTGGATTTAATTTGTACACAACTTAATCTTGTTGAGCCAATTAATTTTAACCACTTAATTACGACAATCAGAAATGTTTTAACTGAACAACTTTATTTACTTTAACCAGCTTGTAATTACTGATATTTCCACCAAAATATATTTTAATGTACAAATAAAAAAAATGCTAAATGTAAATGTCTTAAGTCTTTCTTTATTCCAATTTCACAAGATAAAGACAACAACTCCTGTTCAGTGCTGAGCTCCATCTTAGAACAAGATCAAAAATGCAGTATTTTCAGAATCAGTTTAAATAAACCACATTAGTATTTTTAAAGTTTCAGCTAGGTTGACATTTAAGTAATACAAAGAAACAAACTACAATGCAAAATACAAAAAAGAGGACTAACAATATTGATATTACAATCAAAAAATACTGTTAAATAGAAAAAAATCTGCTCAGTGTTGAGCTTAGAATAAGATAGAACAGGATCAACTTACTCCAGCATCTTGTTCTTCAGAGCATGCACTTTTGATGAAAGTCTGCGTCCATCCAGGCTGAAGAACACTGTTGGAAGACCTCAAATATAGATTTGAGTCCTCATGGGTAGCTAAGGTTAAAGGCATAAATGAGTCTGAATAACATGGCCAGTGCCACAGCTGCATTCCTCAAAGAAATGAGAATGTCAACCCCTTCTGATCTACTGGGTCATGTCCTTCATGTCAAACAATGCAGATCCCAATTACGGTCTGGGCTCATGGCTTCTTTGGCAGTCAACCAATCACAATCCTGTGCAAAACATACAAAATATGCTGCATTTGTATGACATCTAATATTTAATGCAGTACAGGAAATAGATGAAAGTGAACTAGATGATGAAAGAGATAAGCATTTGCTTACATTGCACTCCTTGACCAGCTGTATATGGTCCTCATTCAAGCATACACACGATTTGAGGATGCATTCTCTTTGCACGTCAATGCTACATAAAAAATAAATAAAGGAATTAAACAACTTGCAAATAAATGGTCATATCTGGCATTACAATATTGATAACCAAATTGCAATGTATAACCAAGTGCATACAAGAAACATTTTTTTTTTCATGTACCAACCTGTGAAATGAGCTGCATGTTTTTTAATTGTTCGGCCAGTGGCTGTCCAGGGGGACTGCTGTAATTTGCATGGACTCAGCCTAAAGATGGGATACATTACAAATGGCAAGACAGTAAGTGCATTTAAAAGTAGATTTTTATTTTCTTCATTTTAATATTATTTTGAATATTTTTGAAAAAAAATATTACGCTACTTTAGAAATTATGTTGTACTGTATAGCCTTTGAAAGTCACATCTGCTCAAGCCTCTGCTAGCCTATGGAAAAACAATCAAAGCATTTATGAGTTTGAAGATGTTGTAATTTTAACTGAAAATGTATGTGAAAACACACACACACTGTTATAATGTACACAGTTTGTACCTGCTAGACTCAAATGCTCCACATTCTTTACAAGGCAAATCTTTTCAAATAACTAGAAGAAAAACAAGCACAACAATTAGTTATTAGGTTTCAATCATTAGTAAAACAATCATTATGAATCATATCAGATTATCATACTATTATATGTTTTTATTCTAGCAACCAAAAAATTAAGTATGTCCAAACACCAATCAATAAAACACTTTCCTCAATTTCATGGCAATAATAAATGGTTTTGGAAAAATATGCATTAGTTTAAGAACATTATACAACAACACTTTATACAACTTACCCAATGAAAGTAGACTAAAGCCAAACAAAGGAAGCCGTTTATTATGCTCTTATTAAAACCTGTGAAATGAAAAATATAAATGAATTAATAAATACAGCAGCCATAACAATAATACTGTATTGTAACAGTAATGTACAGTAGTATCATATGGACAACACAGCCTTCAGCTTACAACATAAATGTTACATAAATATTCATTAGTTTTTACTTGAATGTGCAGTGTTCTCGTCTCTACCTGTATGGAGATACCCCCTTGCTTGCTAAACAACATGCTGAGCAACACTAGCCTGAATGAAATGGCTAATATAACCGATTCATCTAATGAAATACCACTTAAAACAAGTGTTAGGGCTATACAACTACCGCGTTAATATCCAATTATGTACATGTATGCAGGCATTTATATCAATCCGCTATTTTTCATCGAGTCTAAACATATTCCGTTTCAAATGTTTACATAAACAGTCAAATATCCACTTTATGTTTAACTCGGACTGTTCTAAACATGTTAATACTCACTATCTGCACAATACAGACAAGGTATATATAAAATATTTTTGTACTTATTGATTTCTCTGCACCTCGTTAATGGCGTCAGAGGCAACTGACAAGGTCACGGGGAATTCCTGTCTTCTGAGCATGCGCAGGAGAAGTAGTTGACTCAACTCATTTCTTATTCGTTGTTTCAGCATAAATAAATTGAGCTCTTTCAACTTCCTCTGGATTTACTTTAGACTGACTTGAAATAACTTTGTACATCCCTTAAACGTATTCATTTTATTTGTTTCAACATACTCTATTTATTTTAATCAAACAACACCCAGATTTAATTTTTTTGAGTGTTGGAAGTGAGTGACCAACGACGCAGTATGCAGCAACTGTCTACCCTGGAAGCCTCAAAGCTGCATGTTGTCTCGGAATGTTCACTATCACCAAGCAATCAGCAACAGTAAAATGGTCAAATAACTATGTTAGTTGGTTAGTATGTTAGTTAAAGGGACAGTTCACCCAAAAATGAAAATTATGTCATTAATTACTCACCCTCATATCATTCCAAACCCATAAAACCTTCATCTTTGGAACACAAATTAAAATATTTTTGATTAAATCTAAGAGCTTTCTGACCCCGCATAGACATCAATGCAACTGACACATTCAAGGCCTAGAAGGGTAGTAAGGACATTGTTAATGCATCACACGTATGTGTCGTGGTATTTTTGTGAACACGCATCGAAGACTGACATTGAAGAGAAGAAATTGTTGAATAAAGTCGTTATTTTTGTTTTCTTTGTGCACAAAAAGTATTCTCGTAGCTTCATAAAATGATGGTTGAACCACTGATGTCACATGGACTATTTTAATCGATGTCCATACTACCTTTCTGGGCTTTGAACGTGTCAGTTGTGTTGCTGTATACGCGGGGTCAGAAAGCTCTTGGATTTCATCAAAAATATCTGAATTTGTGTTCCGAAGATGAACGAAGGTCTTACAGGTTTGGAACGACATGAGGGTGAGTAATTAATTACAGAATTTTCATTTGTGTGTGAACTATCCCTTTAATATAGGAACTGCTACAACAATACGGGTAGAAGCTAAATATTGTCCAAATTATAAGGCCAGAGGCCAGAAACATCACAAGCTGACGTTTACGTAATGGTTAGTAAATATATAATAAATTAAAGTCACTGCAGTCTATTCACATGTAATATTTGTAAGCAAAATCATTCTATTTCAGATAAACAGGAAAAATAACAGATAGATAGATAGGTAGATAGGTCATGGTGTTTTGTTGGACATCCTCAACCCTCAAGGACTGGTTTGCTCACAGTTTTGGTATTTTACCTCAGGCCAGTTCATCAGTCACAAAACACTTTGTGCAAAGAAGAGGAAATTCCTGCTTACACTTTCAACTGCAATGTGTCAGAGGGTTCCTCGTGGTTCTGCACAAAATACCACGTTAGCTTTCAACCAAAGCCAGCTCTGACTTTGTAAGTAAAGGGAGAGGTCTTGCTTCATTTTCCCAGCTTCTGGATTGAATCACTTCTGGACGTCTAGCCCTGGGGTCACTGATGACATCATGCTCTCCACCTTAGTCCAAACTGCCCATTTACTCTCATGTTGCTTGTTTCATTTGTTGCTCTCATAAGATGTTTTAGAAACTCAGCACAGAAAAAGTGAAAAAGAAGTAATAACAACCCCCGCCCTTGACAAAATAAGTATTTATATATCGTCTTAGCTGGAACAATATTTCCCTCGTACAGTGAAGGACTCGGTCCTACCTCATCTTTAATGATTACCAGGAGGCGAATTATTCTAACTAAAGCTCACGTCTCCCCAGACACTGTAAACACACTTGTAGTCAGGCTGCAGAACAGCTATTGTTGACGTTACTTGGGTGAACGATGAGGCCTTCGAAGCGCTGTTGGTGATCCTTTCTGGCGTGTGCAAACAGCCTGTTCTGTGTTTAGATTAAATTTAATGTGAAATTTTGCATATGCTTGCCAAATCAAAGAAAAGAGATGCATAGATCTGTCAACTTTCACTATAAGCAATGCATTTTCTTCACGTACATTTAAAAGATGTTTATCAGACCTCCATGACTTCTTTTTTAGAACATGCTACATTTAGCACTAAGCCAGGTTTCAGCTCTCCTTCTTGCAGTCTAATAAGTTGCCAGGAAATGACAACCATTAGCTCTGGCGATCTGAAGAAAGATGAAGGAAGTAGATGGCGGTTGTGGGATGGATCCCAGGTGTTCACACACCTGCACAAAAGCTGTCTCTGGTACTAAAAAAAGATCCTGTTACTTGTCATCAAAGGGCAGCAGTGTTGTTAGTTAACTAAATCTAAAACTTAAAAAAAATTGTTTATTGAAATTAACCTGAAATAAAATGAAATTGAAGCTGAAGCTAATAAAGTTGAAGTACTAAAATTACTAACTGAAATGAAACCAAAACTTCAAAAAACTAAAACCTAAATAAAAAAAATAGTAATTAAGAAAAAAAATTAATAAAAATGTCAAAAGCACATAAGCAACATTAAAATTAAAACAGAAAATATAAATAAAAGTAAAAGCTAAATATAAAATAAAGGCTTATTCAAAATATTAAAAGTAATATAGAAACCTTATATTAAATATTGCTAAAATAACACCGTATGGGCATATTGTGATACAAAGGTATTTCTGAATAAATAAAAGGGAAAATAAAATTGAAAAAATGCATCCCAATTTCTTAGAAACGCTTTAATTTGATTAAATTTGGTTTTGAAAACATTTTAAAGACACATCTTCACATCTTACAAATCTTCCATTATTTAAAAAAAAGTTTTATATATTTTCAGGGTCAAAACGTAATTTTTACACATTATGAATTATTAATTCGTAAGTATCATAACTTTTTGGGGAGTCACACCACATGACATTTTACAACATGAGCCTACAAAGCCAAATTATATTTGAAAAGGAAATTTGCAATTTAAATGTACTTTTGACTAAATTAATGACAAAGACAAAAATGTGATGTCATTGACCCATCAACGAGAAACCGAACCATGATAGCCTTGATGGGAACAGAGAAGGTTCATATTCCCTCAAACGCAGGTCTGTAATGATGTAAACCAGGGGCAGCCTCAGGCCACGGGAGCCTTTAACATTAACACTCCCTAATTTACGAGCAGATCCAGGGCAAAGAAGCTTTTAAAGCAGCTCTCAGCTGAGAGTAAGTGGTATCATCGTATTAAAAAAAAAGTGTCAGCTGATTATTTATGAAGCTTTGGGAGGTGCGTTGCCCTTTTTTTATCTTAGCCTTTCACACCCACGATCATTTGAGCCTTTTGTCATGCCAGGGGAAAGAGGAAAGATGAAACACGGTGGTTGATATCTTTCATCTTGTATCCTGTGATTACACCCTCCCTGTGGGCGTGTGTAAGACAGGGAGCGCAAATAGATTCATTATTTCAGCGGTGGCTGATTATTATTATTAGCTGGGTGGAAACTGATATACTGAGCTTGTCTCTTCCAGGGAGGCCTATCACTTATCATAAGGCTTTCCTCCAACGTCTCTGTAATGTTTTGGCAACCTGATAGCGTTGCTGCAATGCTGTAACAATATTATTCTGTGACGGGCACTCGCAGAGCCATACACTCACTTTAAGGTCAAGCTGGTGTTTTTATTACACTGTCGGTTTACGTGATTACTGTAAATGGTTTTAACACCTTGCATTGTGAATGTGGAGTATGTTTTTGTACCGAATGTGAACTAATCTGATTAATACTCCCCTAAGAAGATGTGCGTCTGATGTAAGACAGACATTACAAAATAAAAAACACAAACCCATCTGTGTTGCTTGGGATCAGTGCTTGGTCTTTCAAAAAATTTAAGAGTTCTTGTTACTTTTGCGGTTCTCTAAACAATCTCCCTAGGTGGTCTGCGCATCCAAGGCAGAAGTGTTTACTTCACAAATATTTGCTGGTGAAGCATGCAAATGCGCAGACCTCCAACAGTCAACAATATAGTCTTACCTCTGTGATCTTGCAAGCCTTTTATCTGTCAGGCAGTGAGAATTTGTCCTTTTTTTTGGCACGTGGATGACTAAGCGAGAAAGTCTGGGTTAAGCCTAGGGCTGAACGATTAATCGCAATTGCGATAATATCGCGATATGACAAAACACGATTTTTTTTTTTTTACCGCAAGGCTGCGATTACATTCTCGTCACGTGACTCGCAAGAGTAAAGCAGTCTGCAGAGGAAGCATCAACTTGGCACACTACGCATATGCCTGGCCTACAGAAAAGCACACTTTGTTTAATCTATCTAATATTGTGTTGGACATACTATACAATAGAGATGGGAGAAAAGATTCTCAAAAGATTCTGAGCTAGTTTTACCCCCACAGCCGAAGTCCCACTGCGCGATGGCGCTGCATGTGCTTTAGAAACTCATCCTGCTGGCTTCCAGTTGCGCGCTCTCTCTCTCTCTCTCTCTCTCTCTCTCTCTCTCTCTCTCTCTCTCTGTCTCTCACACCACTCGAACCATCCACACAATAACCTTTAATAAAGTTCGGAAAGGTTGAAGCGAATTAAAAGGCCATTCGCGCGCTTCACTGAACAGGATGCGCTGTGAGAAACGCGTGCGTTGCTGACGCTTGCAGTGTGTCGTCTCGCCCGCCGGTATTTTCCTTACAAATGCTCTACGAACACGCCTCAGTTATGTTATGTCAATTTCAAATGCTGACGCTTGCTTTGTGAAGAGTGCTCGGTCATGCGGCTGTGCGCGACTCCTTTTAAGTGGTTAAATATACTTGCATTTCAAAATGCTTTTATGACGCGAAATTAATGTAAACACGGTCAGTAATGTCTTAAAGGATCAAACAGACAGGACAAACCACATCTTATATTTCAAAAGAGATCTGTGCATTAGTGTGAACGCAGCCTATTAAGTCTGCTACTCTCTATGAGGTCATTAGTAATAATAATCAAACAGCAATAATGCTGAGACAGAGAAACCAGCACAAACAGCTCTGAAAGGAAAATGTTCAGCATACTCTTAAATACTGAACAGTAATGTTGTATTGCTGATGCCTCGTTCCAGACCTAAAATAAAGGTTTGAGCTGTTCTTAACTGAAAAAGCACTTGCTGACATGTCCTTAAAATATATCGTGCCATTGGCATTCAAGATAACACCGTAATGTTTTTTTTCTAAGGCACGTTTAAGCTACTTATATATCCTAATTAAACTAAGGCCTAATCCTGGCTTAATCTAAGCCCTGTCTTATATTAGTTTATTTAAAATTATTAACATGCAATTGTTTTAATTAAATTTTTAATGTGTAATTTATTTTTAAAAAGTACTTAAATTAATATAGGGAATTAAAAAAAAAAAGTTTTATAATAAGCCTAATAAATACGACAAAAAAATATATAGTTTTGAATTGACTGCGACTACCAGAATCGGAATCGACTACTGAAGGTGCCTAAAGATTCCCACCCATACAATGATTTATTGTTTGTCTTTGTTGAATAATACAGACGATAAAGAGCTTAAAAAATAAATCGCATATTAAATCGCAATCGCAATATTGGTAAAAAATAAATCGCAATTAGATTATTTTCCAAAATCGTTCAGCCCTAGTTAAGCCCAAAGTATACTTCATTTATGTACATGTAAACTAGCGTATGCATACAGTCGAACGCGTAGCCTTTCAAAGTGTACTCCATTTGATAGTATTCACAAACTCAGGTGGTCGACACATGCATACTAGAACGCTTCAACTAGTCACGTGATCTGAATGGACTTGAACTTTGCATCCCCCATACGTATAAATAGACACTGTTGGCACGTAGTCTAATGTAGGAATTTGTTGTGTTGCGCCGCGCCCATCCAGTAGGACGCATCGCTGATTATAATGGATTCTATTTGGATTTTGTTGCTGTTGTTGTTCCGTCTCTTTAGTTTTCGTTTTCTACTGTGAAACATCGTTGCCACCTTGTGGAACAACGGATTAGCGCAAAACAAATGAAATGGAGTGGATGCGGACAAAGTGAAAAAAAGTGAAGTGACATGTGGCCAAGTATGGTTAGTGCTCTGCATTTAACCCATCCTAAGTGCACACACACACCGTGAACACACACCCGGAGCAGTGGGCAGCCATTTATGCTGCGGCGCCCGGGGAGCAGTTGGGGGTTCGGTGCCTTGCTCAAGGGCACCTCAGTCGTGGTATTGAAGGTGGGAGAGAGCGCTGTACATTCAACCTTTGGGTTACGAGTCAGACTCTCTAACCATTAGGCCACGACTTCCCCACGAGTACGCGTGGTTCGCGTACTATTCTGATGACGAAATTCATGTTGCACGCACTGTACGCATATGCTAGCGTACACATAAAAAGTGAAGTATACTTTGGGCTTTGGATGCAAACTCCAGAAATGTGATAAACCTATAACAAAGAGGAAATCAATACTCATTAATTGCCTATTTGGCCATATGTGCAAGCAATGGTTTGAAAAGTTCAGCTCTCTGATAACGTATAAAAATAATCAATAATTATTCAACTCCAATTCTGGTTTGTGAAGTTACATTTTGATTTAACGTTTGTCTGATTATGTAGTCTTACATAACTTGCTAAAAGTCTAGCCATGTTAAAGGGGTCATTTACTTTCATGCAAAAACGGCAAGATGCAGACAACATTTTTTGGGGAAAAAGGCCTTGATGCTTTTTTAAAAGTTAAAGTACTTTTATCTTGCTACAGTGTCTCAAAAACACAATCATCACAGTGTGACATAGTGAAAAACATTGAGAAACATTGGTCTTTGCTCTGTGGCCAAGCAAAATGAAGCTCTTAAAACACAATGATCATCTCTCAAAAAGTGGGGGTCAAACTTAGAAATGTCTAAAAGGGACCTCCCGTTGAAGCGCCACTACAGCTGCCATGTCACATTAGGGCTGGACGATATGGCAAAAATTTATATCACAATATATTTATTAATTTCAGTCGATACAATATAATTCTGATATCGATATGAACACTATTTAAAAAAGCCTTGTAAAACCTGCCAAGAACGCCCACAACAGATGTCTGTGCATACAAACTTATGAAAAATGAATTTGCCAAGTCTATGACACCTCATATAAAACCATATAATACTTTAGGGGAAAAAAACTGCACAAATAAATTAATGTTCACCTTTAATTTGTATTTAGCCTTCATACAAACAAGAAATGTGAAATCACTGTCAAATAAACATCTCAGACTCACCTTATTAATTATAAGATTTTTATTGTTTTTAAAGGAACCCCCCCCTCCCCCCCCCCCCTCCCTACCCTCCCCTTCTTTCCATTATTCTTTGATCACCAAGCCTTGCACTTGATTTGATCAACAATACAGGCAAAAACAGTAACATTGTGAAAAAATCATCTTTACCATTAAAATAACTCCTCTATTGGGAATATATTTTAAAGTCAATTTTATTCCTGTGATGGCAAATCTGATTTTTCAGCAGTCATTACTCCAGTCATATGATCATTCAGAAATCATTCCAATATACTGATCTGCTGCTCAAGAAACATTTATTATTATGATGTTGAAAACAGCAGAGTAGGATTTTTTCAGGTTTCTTTGAAGGATAGGAAAGTTCAGAAGAACAGCGTTTATTTGAAATAGAAACTTTTTGTAACATTATAAATATCTTTAATGTCACTTTTGATCAATTTAATGCTTCCTTGCTAAATAAAAGGATTAATTTCTATCATTCTTTCCAAAAAGACAAGAAAGAGAGAAATCATACCGGACTCCAAGTTTTTGATCAGGTCTCGTGGTATATTGTTACAAATGATTTCTATTTCAAATAAATGTTGTTGTTTTTTTAACATCAAAGAATCCTGAAAAAAAAGACCAACCGATGATTGATAAATAAGCAAATCAGCACATTATAATGATTTCTGCAGGATCAGGTGACACTGAAAACTGGAGTAATGATACTGAAAAATCAGCTTTGCATCACAGGAAAAAATTACATTTAAATATATTCCCAATAGTAAAAATATTTCAACATTTTACGGTTTTTGCTGTACTTTGGATCAAATAATGCAGGCTTGGTGAGCAGAAGAGAATTCTTCAAAAAAAAAAAAAAAAAAAAAATCTTCTGTTCAAAAACCTTTGTAGGGTGGCTGATTATTGTTATAGATTGAAACAAATGTGCTTCAGCCAGAATAAAGAATATGAAAAGTGCTCCGAGTTGCTGCAGAAAAAAAAAGAGCAACAACAAAAACATGTTGCTGGAGACGGGCTTATTGAAAATTGAAAAACTGATTGTCTGCCAGCAGGAGGCGCTGTGAGAGCGGTAGAACTTGCGGTTTCTCCGGTAACGGCTGTAATGAAATCAGCTCCGCTCATGAACGCTTCTTTATCAGATAAAATGAAAATGTCATCGAAACTTTTCTGAAGACAGTCGCTCCCCTTCAGAGATACATTCATATAAAACACCCGCGACACGTTTTGATTTTGAAACGTGCAGTGCTCATGTTTATTCAACAAAGTCAAATGCCACAAATAAATCAATGTATGGGAAACACTGGTAATGTATATAGGAAATGTGTTTAAAAATCATATCACCGTTATTGAAAAGAATTATATCGCGATACATATTGATATTGAATTATTGTCCAGCCCTACGTCACATGCAGTATAAGGTTGTGTGCTTGCTAAAATTCCAGCTTCCTCCCTCTCATTTCCCAGCTATCATCACAGAGCTATAAAACTTAATAGACGTTTTGCAAAGTGCTTCGTGACAGATCTGCTTGTTTGTGTTTGTTCGTGTGTGTCTTTCTCTCAGTGTGATGCAGCTATGATTGAAAGCTCACCTTCTTGAATCTTCCTTGTGTTGTTACAGGGACTGACTCGGATCAGAGCAACATGAGTGAACGCTTTGACTGTGACAACTGCAAGGAGTCCTTATACGGCAGGAAGTACATCCAGGCGGAGGACAACCCTTACTGCATCCCTTGCTACGACAGCCTGTTCGCCAACACCTGCGATGAGTGCAAAGAGCTGATTGGCCATGATTCAAGAGTGAGTTTTACTTATTAGAGCGATAGTTAATTTAAACCTAATTTACTCGCACTTGTGTCATTCCAAACCTGTATTACTTTTATTTCTTCTGTTCTTTACTTCTTTTTTTTATTTCTTCTGTGGAACACAAAATAAGATATTTTTAAGCTGCTCTTTTAAATACAATGACAATAAATATGGACTGTTGCTTTAAGGTGCAATCACGTTTTGACGGGAAAAAAATGGTCCATTATCAGTAGTTTGGCAGAAGTCGCTTTCAAATCTTTCTTTCTATTGACCAATGTGACAAATTTGCATGACCAAATTGCATGAACCCAGTGTGAAATCTCTCACAAAATTCCAGATGTGAATTTGTATTGGAATAACTAGATTTCTCCCACAATATCTTCCAACTGACGGTAAATTTGACCGCAACTTTAGACCTCCAAAATTTGAACTTCTGACTGAACGATTCCCTAAATAAAGCCATGCAAACAGTGCCTGGTTCACATTCTACAGCAAAATTTTGATTTTACAGGAGCATATCCATGGTGGTTGGAAAAATTTGAGACTCAATTACGTGAAAGAGTTTTTATGTGGTTTCAGGCTGAAACTGTCAGTTTAGCAGTTCTTTTGAGAGGCATTTATTGTCCAATTAGAAATGTTATTCAACTTCAGTCAGGCCAACAATGTTAAAAACCTAAGGCAAAACATAATAGCAACCAATTGAGTTTTTAATCCTTCCCATTCTGAGGGTAACTAATCCCTTCAAAAGTAAATATAACCAAACAATGCAGTTCATTTACCACAGTAAACTCTCCACAGGAAATTGCGAGTCCATGCGCTTACAGACAAAGAGTCTGATGACTTATTGACAATGGCAGATACTAAATTAAGTCACTGTTTTTGACTTGGCCAATTGCAGCACAGGTCATAAATTTCACCCTCCCTGTCTTATTACTATATGTTTACATATTTTACATGAGGAGTTGACCCAGGCACCATGTTCTCCACAGACACTCACTCAGAACTAGATGCACATGTGCTAGCGTTTGAGAGGCTGAATAGCTATTACTTGAGATCTTAATCAGAAATGTTCTTGGGATCGAGGAAAAGCGGTTTAATTTGTGGCCTCCTCTGACTTTTTTTCTCATAATCATGGCTAATCTGTTGGTATGTCAACTTGTCTTTAACAATAACTGCAATTTTTTTATATTCTAATATTGAGACACCAGTGCACCATCTGCTGCTAGTTAATGTTTGTGGTGAACACGTCTTGGTTTTCACCTTAAAAATGAACAATTTGTCATGATTTACTCACCCTCACAAAAGTACATTCTTCAACATTTTACCTTTTGTGTTCCATTGAAAAAAGGTCATATGACATGATTTTTGCATGAACTCTCCCCTTAAAGAGCTAGTTCACCCAAAAATGAAAATTCTGTCATTAATTACTCACACTCATGTCATTCCAAACCCGTAAGATCTCCGGCATCTTAGGAACAAAATTACACTATTTTTGATGCATTCTGAGACGTCTCTCACGACAAGGCCCAGAAACATAGTAAAGACATCGATAGAATAGTTCATGTGACATAAGTGGTTCAACTGTAATTTTACGAAGCTACGAGAATACTTTTTTTTGTATGCAAAGGAAACTAAAATAACGACTTTATTCAACAATGTGTCTCCTCCACATATGCTATTTGTGTCAGCCACACCACACAGATACGTTGTTTTCGTTCAAATCAAAGCGTAAATAAACATAAAAAAACCATATCCGTGTGGTGCGGCTGACACAGAACAGCATAACACCAAATTTGTGTTCTGAAGATGAACGGAGGTCTTACAGGTTTGGAACGATGTGAGGGTGAGTAAATGATGACAGAATTTTTTTTTTTGGGTGAACTAACCCTTTAAATGTTCATAACATCCCTGTTCTTGTGATTCAGGAGCTATTTTATGAGGACCGTCACTACCACGAGCACTGCTTCCGCTGTTTCCGCTGTGACCGTTCGCTGGCAGACGAGCCCTTCACCAGCCAGGATGATGCTCTTCTGTGCAATGACTGCTACTGCAACGAGTTCTCCTCCAAATGTGTGGCGTGCGATAAAACCGTCATGCCTGGTATGAATGACATCAGCACACATCATCAGTCATAACTCATGTCATTACCTGACAAATCCTGTTCAGACTGGTCTTTTTTTGCAGGTTAGTCCGCACTCTGGCACCGTTCCTTCAGTTTGTTCTCAATACTGTTGTGTAAGACTGCAAGTCTTCATACTAGTGAAACAGACAGCATGTCACGACCACAGGTATGCAGGTAACGTTAGATTCACAAACATGAAGGAGCCAAAACAGAAAAAGGGGGAAAGTTGCAAAGTTCTGCCAAAGCAAATCTGAAGTACCAGCAGCATGACTAAAATAAAGAGAGAGAGAGAAGTGAGGGAGTGTTGCGCAGGTTAGATGTGACAAAATAATTGCCAGTCTGCCTGGCTTGCTGTCTCTCAGCCAAATCATTGCGCATGGCTGCCATCCAAGCCTCTGATGATAGGAGGAGATAAGCCAGTAAACTATTTCAGAAAGGCTGCATCCATCTGAAATGCAGGTAACGATTCCAAAAAGTTACACATGTTGTTCTTTTACAAGGCTTGCAAAGTGAGCCCTGTATTGAAAGTCCTTTTATGTATTTTTCTAGTGCCTGCAAGGCATTGCTTTTCCATAAATGTGGTTAGAGTTGTGGTTAGAGTTTGTTTTTAACTCAAGTAAGAAACTCCTGCAACTTATTCAGCCTAAACCAATTACACTACTGTTCACAAGTTTGGGGTCAGTAAGATTTTTTTTTTCAGCAAGGATGCATTAAATGGATAAAGTGATTTCTATTTCACATACAGATGCATCTCAACAAATTAGAATGTCGTAGAAAAGTTCATTTATTTCAGTAATTCAACTCAAATTGTGAAATCGTGTATTCAATCAAGTAAATGAAAACGACTCCCCCGAAGTAGTTTAAGTCTTTGGTCTTTTAATTGTGATGATTTTGGCTCAAAAACCCACCAATTCACACCGTATTCAACAAATTCGAATATGGTGGCTGCTAATCAACTCAAACACCTGCTAAGGTTTCCGAGCCTTCAAACTGGTCTCTAAGTTTGTCAGTAGGCTACACAATCATGGGGAAGACTGCTGATCTAACAGTTTGTCCAGAAGACAATCATTGACACCTTTCACGAGGAGGGTAAGCCACAAACATTCTTTGCCAAAGAAGCTGGCTGTTCACAGAGTGCTGTATCCAAGCATGTTAACAGAAAGTTGAGTGGAAGGAAAAAGTGTGGAAGAAAAAGATGCACAACCAACCGAGAGAACCGCAGCCTTATGAGGATTGTCAAGCAAAATCGATTCAAGATTTGAGTGAACTTCACAAGGAATGTACTGAGGCTGAGGTCAAGGCATCAAGAACCACCACACACACAGACGTGTCAAGGAATTTGGTACAGTTGTCGTATTCCTCTTGTTAAGCCACTCCTGAATCACAGACAACGTCAGAGGCGTCTTACCTGGGCTAAGGAGAAGAAGAACTGGACTGTTGCCCAGTGGTCCAAAGTCCTCTTTTCAGATGAGAGCAAGTTTTGTATTTCATTTGGAAACCAAGGTCCTAGAGTCTGGA
This sequence comes from Sinocyclocheilus anophthalmus, assembly GCA_018155175.1. Lineage (NCBI taxonomy): Eukaryota > Metazoa > Chordata > Actinopteri > Cypriniformes > Cyprinidae > Sinocyclocheilus > Sinocyclocheilus anophthalmus. The sequence goes on from JADLZN010011443.1 coordinate 528,310, forward strand.
GGAAGGGTGGAGAAGCTCATAGCCCAAGTTGTTCAGGCAAGTTGCTTGAAGTCCAGTGTTAAGTTTCCACTGTCTGTGATGATTTGGGGTGCGATGTTATCTGCTGGTGTTGGTCCATTGTGCTTTTTTAAAACCAACATCACTACACCCGTTTACAAAGAAATTTTGGAGCACTTCATGCTTCCTACTGCTGACAGCTTTTTTGAAGATGCTGATTTCATTTTCCATCAGGATTTGGCACCTGCCCACACTGCCAAAAGTTGGTTAAATGACCATGGTGTTGGTGTGCTTGACTGGCCAGCAAACTCACCAGACCTGAACCCCATAGAGAATCTATGGGGTATTGTCAAGAGGAAAATGAGAAACAAGAAAAAAACATGAAGATGAGCTGAAGGGCCACTGTCAAAGAAACCTGGGCTTCCATACAAACCTCAGCAGTGCCACAAACTGATCAAACTGATCACCTCCATGCCACGCCAAATTGAGGCAGTAATAAAGCAAAAGAGGCCCTACCAAGTATTGAGTACATGTACAGTAGATGAACATACTTTCCAGTAGCCAACAATTCACTAAAAATGTTTTTTTATTGGTCTTATGAAGTATTCTAATTTGTTGAGATAGTGAATTGGTGGGTTTTTGTTAAATGTGAGCCAAAATCATCACAATTAAAAGAACCAAAGACTTAAACTACTTCAGTCTGTGTGCATTGAATTTATTTAATACGCGAGTTTCACAACCTGAGTTGAATTACTGAAATAAATGAACTTTTCCACGACATTCTAATTTGAGATGCACCTGTATATCATGTTCTTTTGAATTTTCTATTCATGAAAATAAATGTATTCCACAAAAATATTAAGCAGTACAACTGTTTTCAACATTGAGCACAAATCAGCATATTAAAATGATTGCGCCTGTGGCATAAAGACCAGAGTATTGATGCTGAAAATTTAGCTTTGCCATGTCTTGGTAACATATAGAGTCTTAAAAAGCTACAAACTTTTGAATGGTAGTGTAATGCTGTTTTGTTAATAATTTAATTTTTAGGTGTATTAGACTTGGTTTTATAGCTTTAAACTTTGCACTGTTAAAATGTTCAGCACTGACAGTATAACCAACAGTGATGTTGTCATATTTATTTGCATATTTATAGTATATGCAAATATACTATTTGCATATTGAACTCCTCTTGGTCTTGGTGCCTATATAACCATCTAAAAGGTTCACCCAAAATTGAAAATTATGAAATGAAAATGTTATTTTTGTTTACTTTGCACACAAAAAGTATTCTCATAGCTTCATAAAATCTTAATTTGTGTTCTGAAGATGAATGAAGGTCTTATGGGTTGAGAAATGTCGCCTTTAGACTGCAAAGACGAAAATTGTAACATTTATTTTGCTGCCTTGCAAGTACTGTTATTTCCTACTGGAAACGTAAATCTAGTTGCTTTTGGCATTAAAAAATGGTGGCTTTATTTCTGAGTGTAAAATCCGGTAAAACAAACTCAATGCCGTATTACAACTACCAAAAATTGCCAAACCAAAAACAAGAAGATGAAAAAATATTTCGCCACAATTTTGAGTCCCGGTTCATGCATGTAACCTGAGGGCTACATTTATAGGAAGAGGAACACATTGTTAGTGGTTAGGGCCTCTGTTTGTGATGTGCAGATGACAAGGGAAAGACAAAGGATGGGGGGCTCTCATCTATAGTTCATACTTTGCTTTGATAAATGTGGTGACACATATTTTGGGGTGAGTTTTGAACTTGAGCGAGACAGCCTTTCTGTAATTTGATATTTCTTCTAAATGTTTTTTGTTATCCAGGAGATTACGACTTTTATCATTTGCTCTCTGTGTAAAGCGTTGGTGATTTTGGCAGTGGGGCCTCTTTAAGGAAGATCTCCACAGGGCTTTTGATCTGGGTAACGTGTGAAACACTTAGTGGATTATGAACGTCAACCTTTAACCTGCTAATCATTTGATGAACCTTGACTGTCAGATCATCATTTTGTTACTTTGAAAGCTCAAATTCATATTTTTTAGGGAAATCCCAGCGATAAGTAGTCTCAGGTGAGATCTCTTAAGAAACGTGAAGTCTTTCAAACTGGGTGAAGTGACTGTTGGTGACATGCTCATCAGCAGTTCCCACAATGGGGAAAATGCAAAGAATCAAGGCAATTATGATGGGCCTACTATTTTTCTTATCCTCCCTTGGTGGTCCTAGAAGTGGGAAGACTTTTTTATCAGAGAATAAGACATCATAACTCTTTTCCACCAAAATGGCAGCATTACTTAACTAGGAGATCTGACATCTCTGAGAATCCCGACTTGAGGACCAAACAATGGCGTAATTGACCATGTTTACTTAGTAACCTGTCCGCAAATAAACACTATGCATCATGGTCTTTGTTTTCTTCTAGTTATGAGAAAATATTTCAGTGTATAGTATTTTAATTCAGTGTCTTTATCCTATCGCAATCTAGCGTTAATAAAGGTCAGAATTATTTCAAATACACAGTATACATTAATATATTTTTAACTATATGCTTAATGATTAATTTAATTAAAATTAATTTAATTAGCACATCATGTCCTTAATTCAATCCAAATATATTGTGATCCTGGACCACAAAACCAGTCATAAGGGTCAATTTTTTTGATATTGAGATTTATACATCATATTAATTTGCTTTCCATTGATGTATGGTTTGTTAGAATAGGGGAATGTTTGGCTGAGATACAACTATTTGAACATTTAGAATCTGAGGGTGCAAACAAAATCTAAATGTTGAGAAAATCGCCTTTAAAGCGGTCTAAATGAAGTCCTTAGCGATGCATATTACTAATCAAAAATTAAGTTTTAAGATATATATACGGTAGGAATTTTACAAAATATCTTTACTTAATATTCTAATGATTTTTGGCATAAAAGAAAAATCGATAATTTGGACCCATACAATGTATTTTTGAATATTGCTACAAATATAAAATGACTTATGACTGGTTTTGTGGTCCAGGGTCACGTATAATCAATTCACTGCCCTAGTTATATATGTAAAGTTACATCACTAAATCATAGTGTAGCATCAGGTCTGGCAGGTCATATTAGTCAAGCTCACATCAGCTGACTCTCAGCTGATCCACGTCTATAGGGATGCAACACCTATCACAGCACTCATATATAAGGTCCTTCATTATTATCACCAGCTTTGCGTTGCTCAATACCTAATTACCCACCTCCATCCCCGACGACTCCTCTTGTCAGTCAGGATTCAGCCTCTGATTCTCCTTGAATCAAACTAATTTCAAAATGTTACATTAAATTATAACCTAATGACATCTGCAATACATTTATGTTGGTTCTGTTCTGTTACACTGGGGGGTTATTCCTGCTTATGCATGCTAGACTGCATGGATGCGCAGGGAGTTCTTGCCCAGAACGGAACCATACCGCCAATCCAAATTGTGTGCACTATCTTTGGCGATAGTGGTCCTGATAGAATTAAGTTATAGATTTTATGGCAACATAATGGTATGCACAGCTGTCGAAAACAAGGAAATTGTTTATTTTAAAGGCTTCCTTTTTTCTCTCTCACAGGAACCAGGAAGCTTGAGTATGCCGGCTCCACATGGCATGAGGGCTGTTTCATTTGCAACAGCTGTCAACAGCCAATAGGCTCCAAGTCCTTTATTCCAGATAAAGATGACCACTATTGTGTACCCTGCTATGAGAACAAGTTTGCACCGCGCTGTACTCGATGTAAACAGGTCAGTGGTGGGGTTTTCTTGCTGCTCTGCCTGAAATACATAACCATGTGTTCCTCATCAGTCCTCACACACATTCCTCCACAAAAAGTCAGAATTCTGACCTCATTTTTCCTTCCTGTTGCATATCAGAAGTTTTGCTGGTCACTGATTAACTCTGGCTGTCAGTTTCACATCCTGTCCTGACAAAGCACCATCTGTTTGGCATTTTGGCTCTACAGTTCTGTGAAATAAAAATAAATTAATAAAATAAACTATATACACAAATACACACATATATGCATATCATAAGACATTTATAATTGTGATTTTTTGTTTTTGAAGGTCTCTTATGCTCACAAGGCAGCATTTATTTGATGAAAAATGCAGTCAAAACAGTAATATTGTACAAATTTAATTTATTCCTGTGATGGCATTGCTGAATTTTCAATTACTTCAGTCTTCAGTGTCACATGATCCTTCAGAAATCATTCTAATATGCTAATTTGGGTGATCAGTTATTAGCAAGCTAGTTAAAACTATCCAACCTCAATTGTTGAGCAAACTTGTAAACTATACAACCATAGTGACCCATCCCTAACATGCAATTCCTGAATATTATATGAATGTACACTCATGACATGAGGTTTTATGCATGCATTTGAATGTCATACCTTTTTCCATGTAGCTTGGTTTAGGTCAAGTATACGGGAACTCATGCTGACAGGTTACTGCTTGTGTCTCTGATGAACTCTCTCCTCCTCAGGCCTTGGCTAAAGGTGGTGTGACCTATAGGGATGAGCCGTGGCATAAGGAGTGCTTTGTGTGCACAAGCTGTAAAGTCCAACTGGCTGGCCAACACTTCACCTCCCGCGATGACAGCCCATACTGCCTCAAATGTTTTGGCAATCTGTACGCCAAGAAGTGTGAAGCCTGCAAAAAACCTATTACAGGTAACACGCATGAACGTCATTTTGGTTTAAAAATGGATATGGACAATGGACAGTGGTGCCGCAACAGGTTTTGTGTCAGGGGTTACAGATGTCTTCGTTTTGACATCATGTGATGAACTCATCTGAAATGTCACAGAGATTTTACATGATTTTTATTTCATTTTAGGTTTTGGTGGAGGAAAGTACATTTCGTTCGAGGACCGGCAATGGCACCAGCCGTGCTTCACCTGTTCTCGTTGCTCCGTGTCGCTGGTGGGCGCAGGCTTCTTCCCCGAGCAAGATGACATTCTCTGTCGCAACTGCAACAGCAACTTAGAATAGAATGCAACCCCTATCCACACACCTTACCTTCCCATATGCACGCATACATATACATGCACACGTCTATTTTACACTGCTGTGCCCTCAAATGAGAATTTCACATCTCATGTTAGCCCATGCAGATACTGCTGTTTGAGATCACAGCAAACCAGCAATCTGCCCCCACACACAATAGTCTGAGCTTCACCAAAATACTCAAAGAATAGGCTTGCTGGTTTACGACTGGATAAACAAGACTTTTAAAAGATGCACCAAAGATTGCTGTTGAGTTGTGAAAGCCACGCGATGCTGAGTTCCAACTACAGCCTATCCATTGCACAATCCAGAATCAACACTCCATAAACTTGTAGGTCGCTATGCACAGATAAAAATATCTGATCTGCCTACTATTTATTCCCATCTTTATTTTCCAGAACTGTCATTAGGCTGGTAATGGTCATTAATGGGTGGATGTAGTCTGTGTTTGCAGCCTGTGAAAAACTCAAACAGATTCCTTCATAAACGGTCAAAGGTTTGGTGTTCTGTTAAAGTGACTGAACACCCATTTAGAACTGTTCCAAACACTCTGTGCCATGCAAAGTGTAGGCTACATGAATGAAAGCACAACTGATTTTGAGTTTTGGGTACAGTAAAGTTACACTTTGAGAAGCAGCCACCAAAAGCTAAACATCTAAGCATTTACACACCATATATGTCACATAAATATGTGTGACTGCTGTAGTTAGTGAGCACTTTTTCCCAAAACTTCACTAAAACCTTTTGTCTTTCTTAGCAAAACTTCAGCATTCAACATTTTATGAATTGCATATGCATTCAATTCAGTGGGAGTCTTCCAAAATGCATAGCAATGTCAGAATAAAAATAACAGCTGAAATGTTTCTGCAGTCCAGAGATGTGTGGGAAAATGAAGTTTGAAATGCATTTTGTATACAGGTGGAGGACAGACTTGCATTTGCACTACTATAGCTTGAATTATCTATAAAAGCACAGAAACTTTGAGATACAGCACGCATTACACTGTATATACACAAACTACATATTTCCTGTTCACTTCCTGTTTTTTAATTGTTTGATAATTCATTATGACCTCTACATTCATAATTTCTTAAATCTTTATAAACATGTCTCCTCTGTGATAAGAGTGAATGAAATGAAACAATATTTGTGTCAGTATGTCAAAAATGATAGTATGCATGTTGTCAAATTGAGACATTAAGTATTGTTATTTTATTGATGCCAATTTTACTAGTTTCACCTTCTGAGTATTTCTAAATGTATAATTATATATTCACTTTGAGCTTTAATGCAGGAGAGAAAGAGTTGGCTAATGTGCATTTCTTAATTAAAGTGTTTCAAGCTTTGTAAGTTTGAGGTGTGGTAAAAAAAATATTTAAAAAAAAAAAAAAAAAGTTTATTGATTGTTGATAAATATTTTATAAATTAAACCAATTGTAATGTCATTTTTTTCCAGAGACTACATTATGCAAAAGCACCAAAAACAAGTATTTTTGGTAAAATTTTTGTCTCCGTTTAGGCCAAGGACCCAAGATTCTACTAGTATCATCTACGGTCTTCAATCTCATTCAAGGTTACCTTGTGCCTCTAGATGGGTGTGTTTATGTGCAAACTTGCTGAGTGTGCTATTTCTTCGCCTTGATGAGGCATAAGAACTTAAAACAAACACGTGGCCAAATCTGCTCCCTCTCAACACTGGTGAAGGTCTTCCTCCCCTTCTCTTTTTCAGCATTTTCACCAAAGAAGGAAATGGAAAAGGAGAACGGGACATGGTGGTGGGGGAGGGAGGCCTTCTGGTGGACGTTGGGAGAGCACATGGGAGAGAATAGCCGAAAATGAGAGGATGACAGAGGAGAGAGGGAGGGAAGATTTAAACTTTTGGAGCTGGTCCATGGCACTTCCACTGGGGTTCAGTTACATACACACAGTCAAGAGGTTTATGGGAAAAAAAGAGAAGGCCAGATAGGCAATGGAGGAGGGTTAGGAGGATCACATGAGTGGTGGGTGAATCATTACCAGGGAAGGCCTGTGGGAAAACCGGACACTGTGAAGTTGAAGTGATTCAAAGCTTCACTGACTAAAGTGGCTCCTGTATTTAATCATCAAGTGATGAGGCCACCAAACCTGATATAGTCACTGAGATGAGTGATTAAGCCCTACAACTGCTGAAAAGTACTTAGATGAATGATGAAACCTCTTCTATTATCCAGTTTTGAACAGATTAACTTTTGTCTGACATTATCAGGTCTGTATTAAATAAGCGAACCAACCATAATAAAGGCCTTTGACTTAAACTATAAAACTCATTTCACTTCAGCATAAATTGGTAAATCTGACTGTGGCTGATACTCAAGGTACAGTATAAGAGTAGATCAGCTGATCAGCAAGTATTGTGAGGCAAGATCAACAGGTTAATGTTATGCTGGTTAACATGACGCCTGCTGGTAGATGTGGGTACTACAGTACCACCATTCAAAAGTAGCCAGTCTATTTATTATGTCAAAATAAATTGAATTGCAAACTGACAACCTTTTATTATTGTATAGTAGATATTTGAACAGTTTACAAAAAAAAAGAGAGGACCAAGAACAGATCCCTGGGGAACACCTCTTGTTAAAAGGGCTGGAGGGATTGTGTTATTGCAAAAAAAACTTTCATCAGGGTAAGAAGTGAACTGTGTCAGCGATGCCAATTGCTAAATATATTACGGCAGACAGTATCGCATGCAAAGCCGTTTATGGTTGACAGTTCAAATTGAGAAGATTGAGACAACAGAAAGGTGGAGGTCATTAACAACCTGTGGGTAACCGTCTCAGTGCTATATCGAGGATGAAATCCAGACTGGAAAGGTTTATTTGAAACCTGGTGCAACTAAAGCTGACAGGAAAACTCTCCAACACATTTTCTTCAAAAGGGAGATGTAAGATACACGTGTAATAATTTAAATCTGCAGGATCTAGACAACATTCCTTCAGGATTGGAGTGACAACACCAGTATTGTTATATCTCACAAAAAAAGGGAGGACAGGAAGAGGATTGGTGAGGGATGTTGTTCTCTAGATAATGTACTAGATTAAAGAAGGTTTAGCAATAGAGGAGAGAATAAGAGTGAAACTAAAAGTACAGAGAAGGAATATTATTAAATGTAAAGCGTTATAGATTTAAAGATCACAAGAGTATAGTTCTAGAAGTAGTATTTCCTTGGATTTTCCTATTCTCTGGATAAAATGATTTCTAGCAAAACATTTTGAAACAAATCTATTAGGAGCTGTAAGGTCATTTGAATAATCTTGCAGCTAGTTAGTAATTAAAATGCCTATGGAGAAAATGAATGGAAAATACTACTTCTCGAACTTAAACCACCAAAACTGTTTGCAGACAGCAGAAAATATGCAGTTTAGGGCAGTTCTACATTACAGCACGTGATGAAAATGACTCTTATGAACTGGTTCTTTTTAATGAGTCAGTTAAAGTGATTTACCAAACTTGTTTGAGAGTTAGTGGTCAGTGAATCATATAGTGATTATTACGTTTTTGGATATGTCCAATATGTCCTACACACTAAAATTTATACATATACACACACACTTTGTCTATACTTTTACAACTTAAAAGTATACAGTATATTTGTAAGTAAAAAGAAACTTTTAAAATTAGTATCCAAAACCAGAGTGACCATAAAAATAGAAATAGCAGAAATAAGAACATCTGATTTTCTTATAAGTTAATTTTCTTCAAACAAGACATCACTGATGTTTGGAGGCTGTAAAAGTTCATTTTAAAGCAAAATAATATCACTGATGTAATTTGTGTAAACAGAATTAAGCTGCATTCCTTGGATTCTACTTCAATTCTTATTTATCCAACTCATGCCCAGAGAATCAGGAGAGACATCTAGCCATGAGAAAGTGTGTGATGTCATCTCACTTTATCCTCAAGTGACATCTAAAAGCTTTGTATATTAAGTGCTGAAATGTCCATAACAATTAGCCTGTCCGGTAAAGCCAAATGCTCTCTGAAAATACCAGATGATTTATTGTACACACTGCTAGTTCCCATGATGACACTAAGTGCAGAGTAATGAAGCACTGTGGGAAACAATAGCTTGTTTTGTGTGCACTTTTATTTGGTGTTATGTGACTCGATAAAGCCATTTGTGATTGTGGTTCTTCTATTCCTTAAGTCTCATAACATATTTTTAACAGACAGCGTAAGCTTAACAAGAAATGCAATACTGGTTCATGTGTCTGCTTGTTATTATCAAGACGCATTATCAAGACGCATTTTCTAACACATGCCAGACAGTGATTATTTAATCAGTAAAGACATCATGCTAAATTTGCCTATAAAATTAGCGGGGGGCTAATGGAACTTAAATGCTCATTAAAACCAGGACTCCAGCCCAACAGAAAGTTGCTCTATAAAGCACAGATCAGGCTATCTAGCAGATAGTATCCTCGTTACGCACTAGCATGTAGGTAACACCACATGACAAACACTTGACCACAATTGAAACATTATCGTTAGCTGTGTCAAATGCTTAATTTTTCTTTTGAAAGCTTGTGCTTCAGACAGCCAACTTGAACATCTTAGATTGAAGTCAGCATGTTGCTGAAATGAATTTCCAAGAAGTGCATTTAATCTTGTTAACCTGAATGGCCTTTATGAAATCTGTAGATGACCTGAGAAATCAAGGACCTAGCCTATTTGCAGGTAAAGTAGTCAGTTTGTTCTTTTGTTTAATTCTGGCAAACACAACAGAAACCTAAAAATAAGGTATAAGATCAACATCCTAAGCAGTTTGGGAGCAGAGAAGATTCACAGTCAGTAAGAAGAAGAGAATCCTTATGACTCACATCGATTACACATTTCAGTTCAATTCTTCCATGTGTCTTAACAATGTAGCTGTTACGGTCATAAATTATGTCAGAGCTGATATCGTATCACTCACAAAACAGCTGCAGTTTACAGGGTGACAGATTCCCAAAGGTAGACGTCTAGACAAGCTTTCAGAATTAGTCAGCCTGGTTGATTACACTGTGTGAGTATTTCTAAATATACTTTTAAAAATCAATTACTGGACTGTTTTCTGATATCATTTAAGGTCAAGATGACAAAGTAAGGCACGTGGTTACAATTGACATGAACACTTGATGACTTGTAAAATGAACGCTGATTTTACAAGTCACCAACGGATGAGACAATTCCTGGCACTATTATGGTCACAGCTGTTTAATTTTAAGAAGCTGTGGAAGGGATGTAGAGGCCCTAACACTTACAAAAGAAGTACAATGATATAAATGCATTTCCTATTTCTGACAGTAGTGGGAGTTTTCCTAACAACATATTAAAAATGATGTTACAAAACAAAACATTTTCATTTTATCTTGTGTTACAGAATTTATTTTCAGCTTTGCAAACAGCCTAGTAAAATTAGCGTGACACTACGACTTATCCTGCAATAAGATGGAATGTAGATAATACAAATTTCTCAGGATAAATGGCTGAAATGTCAGCTTATCTTAATACATAATTGGGCCAGTTTTGTATAAATACATTTATAGTCAACAAATTCATTGTTAAAAAAAATACATTTTGTTCATTTAACAACATTTAAACAACTAGTATTTTTGCTTTTAGTTTTACATGAACACATAAATACACAACATTTCTATATTAAAATAATGAACATAAGTTTTAATATGTAGGCTTTTTAAACGTTTTTTTTTTTTAGTTTTGGCTTTGGACACTTTTCAGCTGGATAGGCCAAGAGACATGAACTAACACATTTGCATCCCTCACAGCCTGTTTTCATTACTGTCAAATAGATGGCATCTCTCTTAGAGTGCTGTAATTCTGACTACTTGTCCATAAATCAATGACAAACATAAACATCATCACTTCTTAATAAGTCTAGACACAATAAGTCTCAACACATCATCTGCATTAAGTCATCACAGTCTGTGTACCAAGACAGAGAAAGTGATCCTTCCAGTCTAGAAGTTGTCTAATTTCACGTAGAGACAGTAGAACAGTAGAATGTATATAAACATCATATCCGGACAGTTGAGAAAATAGGCAACATCGTAATTTAGAGGTTGGTGTGTTTAAACTAGCAAGAGAAATGGAGCGAGAAGGGGAGAAGAAAAAAGAATTGTGAAAGAAAAAAAAAGGGATGACCTTTCACTGTTGCCGCTTGTGAAACGTGGCACTAGGCATGTGCAACGGAGGAGCTGTGTAAAACCAGTCAGTGCATTCCAAGGGTTTACTCATAATCCCAGAGAAGTTGCTTTAGCCTCAGACATGTTGACACTTGGAGACACAGACGCTTGTATATGCAAATTAAGCGGAAACTCACAACATAAAATAATAGACAGACATTACAGACGCATAAAGAAAGATGATTTTGGTCGCAATCTACCCCTGAGGGGAATTAAAACTGGTCGCAGGGGATGATTCTCCATCAGTATTAATCCAGTTCAAAAGTACAGTCAATGTATTTGATATTTCTGTCAGGGACAACATCACTGAGGTCTGTTTCGGCAAACAGAGCCAGATGTATTTTTGCTGTAGACATTTTTCAAAAACCTCATCACTCTCGATTGCTGTCATCACAACAGGCCGAAATGAGAGATGAGAGAAATTGTAGCTCAATGGCAAAACACAAAGTCATCTGTCTAAGTCTTTAAGTGACACCCTCAGGCTTGATGTTTAATGGTGAAGATCTGGAAGCTGCGTCTGTGGTTTGGCTTTCCCCAAAATATATTCTTCCTCCCTTCTCTGTGTCTTTATCTTTCTCTCTCGCTCTGAGGTCAAGACATTTCTTTCCTGTGGATGGACTATGATGGTTTGAGTGGTTATCCGACACTCCATTCTTCAAGCAGCCATTTCTGTGGGTGAAAAAGGGCTGCGTTGTCTAAATATAACAATGTGTCAGGCTTACAGCAAGACAACAGAGCGTCAGTCAGTACATTTGTGTTGGTATATGACCAAAACTCCACTTGGCAGTGCATCATTTACTTGGATGTGCATATGGAACTGAATTTTGTCAAGCTGCGGTGGCTGAAACAAAACATTTACTTGCATTATCAGCTGTTTTCTTCATGATATTTAAATAGGATGCACAGATACTAAAATTCTAGTCGATGCCTATAAACTGTTAATTATTTTCATGGCTGATAAACAATATATTTCTGATATTAAAATTCTGTTCTATACAATTAAAAAATGTATAATCAACCATTTTAAATGAAAAAAAGTGAATTCATATTATGAAATATTATTACAATTTAAAAGAACTGTTTTCTATTTTAACTTATATTTTCTTATGCCCAAGCTGAATCTTTAGCAGCCATTACTCAAGTCTTCAGTGCCATATGATCTTTCAGAAATCATTCTAATATGCTAATTAGGTGCACAAGAAACATTTATTTTTCCTTATTACCAATGTTGAAAACAGCTCTGCTGCTTCATGTTTTTGTGGAGACCGCGGACACACTACTATTCAAAATTTTGAGGTATGTATAGATTAGAAAGAAAGAAATAAATTATAATTTCTTAGTTAAACAACAACAACAACAAAGGGCTAGACACACAATTGTGTCCTTGTGTGGGATCGAACAGCAAATGTAAAGGAGACAATTACAAACACCCTACAATTAATGCTCTCAAATTACATCTAGACTACAGAATTCAGTCAGAGGTTAAAAACATGGGGGTCTGTAATACCTGTCAATAGCTAGCCTATCCATTAGCCTTCCTATTTATCTTGTGCTAGAAGTGTGCTATTTGGTTACCATCTTTGCTTAGTTCTGAATTTTTCAAACTGAGCCATAAAGCCAGGTGACTTAAGTGTCATGTTGACACTGGTTGAAAATAAGAACATACACAGTCCAAAACATTTGAACAGAAACTATTATAAGATAGGAATAGTCCTAAACATTTCTTTAAGCTGTTAAATTCTATTTGTATTTTTAGTAGTCTATTTTGTCTCTATTTTCAGGTCACTTTGGCTTGTGCACCTGTAAATCAGGTCATGTGAAGCCAAGCCTAATTTATTAAAAACACTACACATGGCCCATCACAACAATTCCTGTTTCAGGAATTACTGCATTAAATTAAGCATTTAAGAGTTCAAACGGGATGGTTCAACTAAAATTGATTCAGCATGACAACCTGCCATGTGGCCCTGAGGTGTTTCACAATAGTTACATTGATGTCGAAAAGATTTGACCTCTAATATAAGTGAGGCAGTTTTCACACATAACGATCAAAGAGAATTATTTTAAGGTCCAAATTATCCTTAACATACTCACACTTTATCTGTCTCATGAGTCCTTTTGGCAAGCTTCCTGTTTTTAGACAGGACCAGACTGAAAGCAGTCGTATTAATACGCTCATAATATTCATTCGTAATATGTGCTATCTATGATTACAAAAATACTGCTGCTGTGCTATTACAGGTCATTTTTCACAAGTAACAGCACAGAGTGAATTTCTCCTTCATCAGAACAAAACAAGTTCATTTATCATGATGCGCTTCCCTCTAGTGGACAAAGAATAATTCAGATACTTTATACATTAGACACCTTCACTGGTAAAATTAATATAAAAATAATATCAAAACTGTGTCAGTTCCCTTACAGAAAAACCACATGAATTTCACATGTGTCCATATATTTTCCACAATACAATTATCAATACAACTCCTATAAGCAGGACATAAACGACCTCACATTTATAAATCTAGTTTGTGTGTTGTAATGTATTTGCTTATTAATTAGTTTACATGACGTTCGTCCAGTAGGCCTAACTTATTTTTGGCCTACTGGTCCTAAACTGGTCCGACCAGTTTAAAACCAGAACATGACCAGCATAAACCAGCAAAGGACCAGCTCAAACCAGCATCCCAGCTTCAAAACATACTTAACCAGCATATGCCTTTCGTTCAACAGGTATGTTTACGCACACAGGATAGATAGATAGATAGATAGATAGATAGATAGATAGATAGATAGATAGATAGATAGACAGACAGACAGACAGACAGACAGACAGACAGACAGACAGACAGACAGACAGATAGATTACACATTCTGTGCTGCTGATATTCCAAATTTCTTATTTGTACATTGTAAAGTTGTACAAACAAATGTGTGACTTGGATGCCATGTTTTCCGGTCACCTAAACCATGGTTCCATGCAAGGTGGTATTTAAATTTAGTACCTCTCAAGTTTACATAAATAGTTCATCACATTAACTGGATCCATATATATGTTCCAATAAGCTTAACTGTCAGAAACTCTCAAAATACTCAATATAATAATTAAACCGTAAAATTAAATGAATGTTATTGACAACAAAGACCCCTAGTACTGGAGTTCAGGCCCACTAGGTGGCATTACTCTCCTACTATTGCCAAAACTCAAGACGCTGTATATTCACAATCTACAAACGGTATGTTGTGTGATTTTATCCTTTTTTAACAATGCATTTACGTTCAATATAATGCTAAAAAAGTAATGAAATCGCCAGATGAAATTTCTTTACAACTGGACTTCACATTTGACTACTTGGATAAGCGGCTTTCAAACATTTTAAACAATGAAAAACAAATTCTGCGATGACCTGAATTAATCATTCTATGTAGGCTAAATGATTTAACCTTGTTCATATTAGCTCTTCTGACTTATTAATGAGCAAACAATTGTACCTGGCATTATTTGTGTCACTGTCCTTTCAATAGGTTTATAATGAGCATAGAAAATGATTTTACCAACAAAAGCCGACCATGCAGTCTATGCTTTATCGGTCTCAGTAAAGTTGATTTAGAAAACCCGACAAGAATAATGCATCAGCTAATACGAGCAAATAAGAAAGTGCCTAAACTGTGAATCAAACGCTGCTCTCCAATGGTTGGAAGCAGATGTTTGTGGAGTTCCCAGGCAAGTCAGACACAGTTCTTGGCTCCAGCGCTCTCATCCTGACACGCACAGGAGTTTTATACCCTGTCTGCACCTGCTGACCGAGGGCTGTTTCTGTTAGCGTGGATGCCCATCATCTCAAAAGCTCGCTCGCGTATGTCTCACCAGACAGTGATTATAAGGTTTCGCAGTTCTAATGTTTTTATGCTTCCATTTGGAATATCGTGCTGTATTGATTTGGTTATATATAGCTTGCATGTTTGAGTCTCATAAAACCTCTGGGGTTAGACTATCTCCTGTACTGGCAGGGCGCATCGCTGGTAGACACCACAAACACGGTGCCAGCTTATAAATCCCACCACCCACACACTCCATCACGCTCTGTTCCAGAGGCACCCCTTTAGAAACATCCCTTTTTGGCCCCCATTTTCCCTCGCCTCAGATCTCGATCCATACGAGAGAGGCTGCTGTGTTTCAGAGCAGGACAGATGAAAACGTGGAGCGGGTTTCTCTATGGGGAATCCCTGAGTTCATGTGAGGAGAGCTGGATTCGGTTATGATTTGAAAGACAGACAGAAATTAGGTAATTGGTAATAACAGTGGGAGAGCACATGGCTTATTCGCGGAGAGTAGGCCTATACGACATGCGGGAGACTTGTGGCCTCATTTGCCCCGGTGGAGTCCGTGACCCGAGAGGGAGGACGGGGGACATCTTGAGTTCTGTGACTAAGCAAAAATGCTCGGCACTCACGAGGTGAAATATTCAGACGAGGGCATATGTATCATAATGTTTGTCATATATTAAGGTTTACATACAGGCTCGTCAACGTACGGAGCCCCTGAATGTGAGGAGTTAAAATAGTTGGGACGAAAAATTAGGCTATATTTCAATCCTTTAGCGCTCTCTCGCAAAACTTTTGAAATCATCGCCAGAGAACTTCTGCGTTCGCTCGCTACATTTTTTTGTGATACAATTTGATGAGTGAGAAAAAATGGCAATATTTTTGCAAAAGAACGCAAAGTAGGCTATCTCGAGGGAACGCACAAGGGTATGGAGGGAGCGCTATAGCCTCGGGTGAAAATGACAGGCTATTTAAATCACTTGGCGTTCCCTCCATTCACAAAACTTTTGTGATAAAAATAATTTGAGGTGGGAGGAAAAACAATATTTGAATACTTTTGCAACCGAACACAAAGTTTCATGAGGGAATGCAATTAATATGCCTACATTTAGGGAACGCAAAGTTTTGCGGGAGAAATGATATTTCAATGATTTTGCGTGGCCTGCCCGAGAAATGTTGCCTTCTCTCGCAAAACTGCGAAAAAATATAATTTGAGGAAAACAGTTAACCTATTGCAATATTTCTGCAAGCGAAAGCAGTTTCTCGAGGGGATGATTTAATGCTTTTGTGTTTACTAGCAAAACTTGCGTTCCCCCGAGCAAAACTTTTGTGATATAAATCATTTTAGGAAGGAGGAAGAACAGTAGGCTACATTTACCACAGAACGCAAAGTGTTTTCGGTGGGACAATAGGCCCACTTTTGCGAGAACGCAATATAAAATCGAAGATATCATTTTTCAGCCCTTCTCAGATTTTTCATCACTATGTTCCCTTAGGGGCTCCGTGTTAATGAGAAATCAAGAGCGGATAAAATGGAAACGTGGCCGAATAAATGCAGAGAGGGGGACCGAAGGGGAGACCCGGGGGGGTGCGAGAGATGAAACGAGGGAGAGAAAGGATGGGAGAGAAACGAGAGAGGGTGAACGAGAGGAAGAGCTCCGTTCCATGGAGCCGGCGCAAGAATTTATGATCAGGAAGGGGGATGAAAGTGTAATTTACGATCCACTCTCTACCGTTTTTCTGCCCTCCCCTCTGTAATGAGAAGCGGCTGTTGCGTTTGGAGGGTGCGAGCCCGTTTAAGCTCCTCCCCCTGGCGATGACACACCATTAGTTTTTATTTCTGTCCCAAGTTTTACGGCCCTTGCCCGGACACCAACTAGCGCCGTACGCATGCTGAACCACAAACGCTATTCTGTTCGAACGCGAATCACTCTTGTACACACCTTCCTCTCCTGTCGTGACACAGACCACCCCAGTGAAACTGCTGTTCTCTGCCACATCATTTTCCCTCGCATTATTTCAACAACCATTTGTGTCAACCCTTATAGCCTAATCAATTTTCCATGCCATGATTCGCAAATGAAGCACTCTTTTTGTTCTAATTGGCCAAACAGGTTTGCAAAAAGGTCTGATTGACTTTGATTTGTAGGGTAATGACAATTTATGTCCATACATAGGCTATTTGTTCATAAAAAAAATGTGTCCACTTTAAAGGCTTCATAAAACATTTATGTATATATAACTAATAAAACATGTAAAGGTCCCAAAAAATGAATGCAAATAGTCTTCTTTCAATGAGATGGAGGCTAGTTGTCACACTCTTTATTTTTGAATTTCCGTTTGTATTAGCACATCCCATGGTCACTAAAATCTATAGGTTTTCACCATTATCAGCCAGGAAAAAAGAAAAGTTCATTTAAGTTGTCACAATGGAACCTGCCACTAAACAGCCTAATAGAGGCTTTCAGCAAAATTTAACCAGTGAAACAATTACAAAATGCGAAATAATTGATAAAACACCAAAATTGTAAAATGTAATGTACACACATCTTAAAACACTGCTTAAGCTGACAAATTTTGCAGTCATTTTATATCATGAATTTGTGAATTCATGATGTAAAAAAACTATGGACAAACTTACCCGACAATTAAAAACTCTGAAAACTATTTTATATATATATATATATTATATATATATATAATATATATATATATATCTATGTATATATATATACATATAAATAAATATTATATATAGATATATATAGGGTCAATATCACCGTCGGTGCCTTGCAACCCTCACAATACTCACTAAATTAAATTTTTAATTTCCCTTTCGCTTTATTGTCATCAGAAATAGTAGACACTCAAGCCTATAGAAAAACATATCAGCCTGAGCTCCCCACACATTTTTTTGGATAATATGGGCCAATATTCGAAGCCATAAACCATAAGATATGTCCACTGTCTGAAATATATATTACTGTTAAATACGTTTTCATTGGAAAATTAAGATGCAAATTATATTTTCTGAAAGGTATGATGTCCCTTTCTTAAACAGGGTTATAAAAATATATATAAGAATAAATAACGAAGAGAATTATATCCGCAATACATTGATATTATACCCCCCCCCCCCCCACCCCCCCCCCAACCCCCCACCCCACCCCCCCCCCACCCACCCCACCCCCCCCCCACCCCCCCCCCCCCCCCCCCCCCATTTTAGGTTTAGCTATGAAATACCAAATGAATGTTGTCAACCCTGTCATGTGTATGCACTCTATCGAGTCTAAGTGGTCGACAGGGTGGACATTTTGAGCTTTAATTAGCATATTAGCTTACAACAAACTGTGACTAGCAAAATATTTAGTCTGGCTGTTGAAGAGAATTTGGTATATTTAAATGCACATTTTGAAAATACTGTATTCTAATCACTTCTGGTATATTTTATGACTACAGGGTGGACATGTCAAGTTTTTGCAAAGCAAATAAGCAAACTCATACGAAGAAAATTCGTTAACTGAAAAGTCACCAACTTGCTCACCTCAGCTGTTGAAATTCCCACCACTGAAGAGACTTAAAAAAAATCTGTTGTCCTGATGTCACTAAAGGGTATGGCCTTTTCTTGAAGGGGTGGATTCCCAAATACGACAGGGTGGACAACCATTCAAGGGACATGGACAAACTCTTATTTTTTATGAAATAAAAATATAGTTTTTATCACCAAATGATCAATACACTCAAATTGAGTAATCTCTTATTTAACAAAATATTAATGGGAGAATTTTTTTTTACAATTTGACTATATTCTACTATCATTCAAATTTAATGAGCAGGGCATGGGACATAGCAAAATAACACGCATCCTCTTACACAAAACTAAAAAAAATCTAGAAAATGTATCTAAAGGGCCAAGTAATGCTTTTGTTATGAATATAAAAACTTCGCCTAATATAACACACCACTATAGATAGATAGACCTGGTCTTCCATACAAATATACATAAATACACAGACAAAAAACATTTAGAAACTGCAACCAATGTTTATTTAGATGTTTATTTACCTTGTAGCCTTTTATAGAAATAGATATACAATAACAATAAGTATATTGCAAGATTAACGGAAGCTGACATTTTCAGTGTCACAATTCTCATTAGGGGTGTATATGGTGAACACCCACTGATCTGGTCTGCATTTCCCAAAAGCATCATAAGCTTATAGATCATAAAAACCATTAGCACCAGTGGTCTCTACAATCCACTTCTGCTTTTGGAAAACGTAGCCCTGGTCAGCAGGCTATGGAAAGCAAATAGACTAAGAAAAGTGTGACTGGATGTTACATGTAGATAACTGTATGATGTACAGCATTACTTCCTCAGATACTGATACTGTATGTTGCAAAGCGTTATGAATGATGTGATATATTGCATTTATTTGAACCATGATAACTGAGCAATGAAAAACCTATAAAGCATATAATCAATGCAGTGTAAGCATTATGCTGGTTTAGTTCCTCAATGGCTTGGTCACACAATACTGTAGACTTCTGTTGACCTCTCTCTTCCCCTCGCTTCACAACATAAAGGTGCACGCAAGAACACAGATTCAAAAACACACAACACATCTGACACACACACAATCTTTCATATACATACTTCAACACTGTACATTCCTCATATTATTGCTGCCTTCTTCTGTGCAGAAAATACTGTATTTATTTTTCCCTAATCGCAAGACTTTTATTTTACATATACCACTAAAACCACTCCATCGGTTGTAAGTTATAATAAGTGCTTTGACTCTAGATATATAATAACACTTTTTGCATCATTTTTGGATAGTTTCATCATCATTAAAGTTCTTCTTTCTCCACATTCTCTCTGTAAACCACAATATCAGTTCCAGTGCCTTCTTTTGTTATAAACAACAGAAAAAAAACAGATATAAAAAAGCACTTTAAAAAAGAAAAGAAAAAAATCACTTTTCACTCTGAGACAGACTCACAGACAGACTCCAGAATGTTTGCTACCTGTCACGAACATAAGGAGATCCAACTCTGGAGAAAAAAGAATGTGATTACAGCTGGATTAGGTGAACCACAAGAGATTCTAATGTATTTTAGATGTTCTTTAAGTGATGTTAGGATGACGGGCCTCATTTGCAGTGATGTCTATAGTTCAGAAGCCTTTCCAATAGGTCTAAAGAGGAACATATGGAACATTTCGCCATATGTTTCCTGTGGGAAGGCTTACAAAAAGATGACCCTGCACACGCACAGTGCACAGTCTTTCTGGATGCTTCCAAATAGCATGAGACTAACCAACCTAGCTCCTTGGTTCCCTCAAACTTTACTCAATTCACACAGTTCATTATTCAGTACAGCAATCCTCCAGTTCTCATTGAGCATGTTTTACGTGTAGCAGCGTTATTCCTTTTTTTCCCCTTTTTTTGCATAATTTTGATATTGTCACAATCAAAAACGTCTTTGTTTGTCTTCAGCCAACGAAGATGGGCCAAGCATTCTCCTTTCTTAGGCCCACCTGACACCACCATAAGATTAGGTCGCCATGCTCGTTGTAATGGTGGGGACAGTGGTGGACCGGTTCGAGGTCTTTTTTTTCTTGTTGCCCCTTTTGCCACTTTCTTTGGAGTCTCGACCGCGGTTCTTGCCATTTTTTTCTCCACGGTTTTGCGGATTCTTCTTAGCTTCTCCTGAATAAATAAAGTTGCAATTAGAAAACCCAAGATGTATTATTTCATTGTTTTTAAGTAAAAAGTATTTAAAACAATGTAAATGAACTTAAGAAACAAAGCAAAACAACAACAAAAATTATTTTTAAGACATATTTCTGATCCCTTTGGCAAAGTCTTTTTCATTCTTGTTTTCAGAATAAACCTCACTAAATTTTATTCAATTTATATTTTGTTATTTAAAAAAAAGAAAGAAATTCTAATTCTAAAAATGTTATTCTAGATATAAAATTCAGCTTTAACACAAATGCAATTTTGTATTTTAAAAACAAAAATATCTATATTTATAATAGTAAAACACAGCTAAACACTAACAGAATATTGCGAATGTAAAGGATTCATAAAAAATATATATTTCTAAAGCTGTGCTGCACATTTAACCGTATATCCAAATGTACAAAAATGCATAAACGTTTCACATAAATAATTATAAATACGGATTAGGTCATGCAGAACTGTAATACTGTCCAAAAAACAGTACTGAAAAACACAGGCTGGTTCGTTTCCCATCATCCTCACTTGCACTACTACAAGGGGGAGTCAGGGCCTCCAGACTGACTGATATTTGTTATGAAGTTAGTGTTGTGAGTCTCAGTGTTCCCTGGAAACCAAAATCAACACTCATTTGGTGCTGGAGAGCATTCACTCTGCACTTGATAACATGAGCCACAAACACAGCCACTCTGCGACTCCTGAAATTAGCTCTCTTCTCACCTCAAAGCCCTGATGTTTTACCACAAACTGTTGCATTTGTTTCTACATAAAACGCTTGATTAAAAATAGAATGGAAATGACGCAAACAAACATTTGTTTAATTAAACCTTTGATTGTTATGTTATATAAAAAGCAGTTTCACTTATACAGATATTTTTACTTGAAATGGCATCATCATAAACACATAAAAGACAACTTTCTTTGGCAAAAATTAAAGCGTTTAATGGTCTTGATTCTAACAACAAAACCAGCAATACTTAGCATTTCCTTCGTTTATTTAACAGAACTGCCAAGGCCTGTAAACACAAACAGCAGTTATTTTTGCTATATATAAAGTCTATATCAAAGATATGATGTTGTTTGTAATGATGCCTGTTACATTATTGAAGTGTCAACAACTGAATATTTCCACAATATTACAAGAGAAAGTGTGCTGTTGTACTGTTTTTCCACAGCACATAATCACAAACACTATTCAGAACGTTTTTGGGAGTGCTACTGCTTTTATACAACAGATGAATAAACAAGAGGTTAATATTGTAATAATATCTTACTTGACACAATATGGCCCAATATTTAGTTTATTTTGCTCCACTAACGAAAATTCAAACAAAGCCTAAGTAGAGCCGCTGCGCATTTCAGAGTAACACACAGTAGTGGTGTTTCGATTACTGTTTTTGAGCAAATCCGTTGAGTGAACAAGTCAATGACTCATTTATAAAGACACTTGCTTGTTTTCTTCCTAACCAAATCAGTAGCATGTTTTGAACAAGTCGTAAAGACATGTGATTGCTTTGTACAACAATGAGTCAGTATGTTTTGAACAAATCGGCTAATTGAATAATTCAACAACTCACTCAATAACTAAATCCACTTATGAAGGCCTCATGGTCGCCATATTGGAGGGCCGAAGTGTATAAAACTAGCCACTTCAAAGGGCCCTTCAGAATGAGACTTTGCTTCCATGTTTAATTATGCAATGGTGCCTCCTAAATTGGCTCATCAAAATGACGCAAAGCGTGTTTGCAAGTAACAGAAGGGATTTCGAAGGAATTAGAGAATAAGGAACTGGGATGAGCCCTTCTGAATGGAACGCAGTGAGTCACTTGTTTGGTTCCTGAATGAATCAGTGTGTTTTGAACTAATCATTTTAATTAATGATTCACTGACTCATTCATCACTCATAAAATCACTTGCTGTTAACTTCCCAGATTCGTCCAGTCAGATTAGAGGACCAGAGATAAATGTTGTATGTATTGTATCAAAGCATATCACAGTCTTATCAGTGAGATGATTTCTGAAGTTTAACAAGTCTAACACAATTCTATTGTTTAGTATTCATTGCTTTGAGAACAGCAATCCCGTGTGAAGAATTCAAAGGCCTTGAGTTTACTAAATGCCTCTACTCGAGTGTCAGTTAATCACGATTTTAAAACCGAGGTGAAGTGAAAAAAACTTGGAAGGAAATGGAGGTTTAAACTTTGGATCCACATGGAGGAGAATTGTTAGCTTTGATAAAGCGGTAAGAGCGCTTGGGGAGGATCCATTCATTTATGACAGCAATAATTACAGCGCTGCTCAATCCAACCTAAACACCATTGCCTGACAAAGGCAATCACGCGTTTAGCGTATTCGGTTTTCGTGCAAAGACGATTATTAAAGCTACAGGAGGGAAGAGAAGGGGGGGGGGGGGGGGGGGGGGTTTGGCAAATCAACACAAAGCGTGAGATCTTGCAGACAGTAAATCACGGTGGTATACAAGCACGCCCGGTGGATTTTCAGCAGCCCTGTCAGCCAATTCCTGCAGATGTATTCACAGCCTTGCTAATTTAGCACGAGGTGCACATTTACGCACTGAGGAAAAAAAGTGGGCAATCGGGTCATGCAACCCATAACCTATGAGTTTTTTGAGACCTGAGATGCATTAATTCTTTTTGCCCTGAGAAGTGGGTGGTATTGCTTTGCTTTTCTGGCGAAAAACATGTTTTGACTCCAGCCAGCACATAACTGATCCTATCTTAACACAGTTAGGGAAAGCATGATATTATGAGATTGAACTAAAAACAAATGACTTTACATGTGTCCATGCCTATTAGTTCACCATTGCTCTCTCTCTCTCCAAAAGCTTTTCCGACAAGTGGACTCTCTAAGTTTAGAAATTTGGCAGGCGACATAGCACTTTTATGGGGCAGTTTATAATATTTCACTGTTAATTATTCTTATGGACCCTGGGTGGAAATTCTTTCCACAAATGTGGGCGTCATGCAGAGTAAATTTGCCTCTCATTTCTCAAATGGCGCTGTCACACCTAGTCCAGCAAAGCATGGAGCCTACTTCTCCCGACAGAAGAACAGCAAGCGCTTGATCTTGTGAGGCTGTTCGCACAGAATAAGACGTCATTTCCAGGAACGCACTGTTTCTCAACAGTGTGAAGACAACTAAGCGCTCTAGAAGGTATGTTCGGGTGTTTATTTTAAGAACCACTCAAAGTGTGATGCTACGATTAGCTTAGATTGAGTCATGAATCATGCAATTTCCTAAACTGATATGAATCGCTTGAATAAATAATTAAATTAAAGGAGATCTCTGGTTTGGAAGATATATATTGGAGGACCTAAAAGAGAAAATATAAAAATAGACTATGAGTAAAAGCAATTACAATCACGCAAACATTTTTTATTAGCCTGGATTGATTTCTGAATTGGCATTGACATTGCAAGGTCTGCTGTAAACTATTCAGCTGTAAATTTCATGAAACGTTCATGAAAACAATCTGAGCAAATGAGTTATTTTTGAAAAGCCCAGTGGTTATCGGAGTGTGGGAGACTTCCTTAGTTTTCAAATCTTGTTCACCTGCAGACATTCAAAACTATCACATTGACAACAAACACAAGATCCAGTAAGGTTTGAGGTTTGTTGCAATTCCTTCTTTTCCACTCACTGCACTTTCTTGTATGCATGATTTGAGTGTAGGGAGCGCACTAAACTTCAGTCTTCACGCAAAGTAACTGATTGACTTCAGGAATACAGCATAAAAATTATAATGACTGTAGGATATCAGACCGAATCAGACAATCTAAGATTTGGTTAAAACATGATTGAGGCACGAGGAGCACAAAAATTCCACAGAGGCCCAAAACAACAGGATGTCATAAATCAGACCCAAGCATTACCCAGGCTGAAGCAAGCCTAAACCTAAGCCCCTGTCACATAACAGTTTTCAACATTAACACAAAAGAAAACATTGACAGGTCCAAGGAGATTGTCAATTTTGGGGGCAAGTAATCAAGTTTAAATGTTCAAAGAGATGACCGCATGACCATCAGACGATAGTAACTACAGTCACAAGCTCCTTGTAAATTGACTTCCCCCACTTTACGACAAGAAAAGAGAGACTAAAATTCCTTACAGACATTTTAATCTCTGGTCTTCATACATTCACAGAATGGCACGGAAACTGCCTTTCCATGCACCTAAATGACACTAAAAGGACTGGTGACCAGCTAATAATTGCTATGCATAACTCCATATTATGTATCTAACCCACATGTTTAAACATCATGTTTTAATCATTTATTGTGTATTTATTGTTAATAACTATTGAAGAGCTTAAGGGGTCATATTCATGCTTGGTATGTGTGAGTTTGAATTTTCATGCTTGAAACGTTTCTCCCAGTCAATTCTTGGTCAAATGTATCATATCCTCGTGATAGAAATCATGTCCAAAAATCATACTCTACCAGAGCGGGAAAAAAGCAGGTCATGTGAATGATGAGATAACAGATGATTTATGAATGGGAAGGAGAAACACTGCAACACCCCGAGCTACAATTGGTCGAAACACCCTTTGGGTGTGTTAAACAGCCTGGTTTAAATTTAAAACCCTAGGACCCAACCACCATCAAAACCCTGGCGCTTTTGGTCTTTGCCTTTTGACCTTTTTGCGGGTCTGACTTTTTGTGCTAGTTTTAGCCAGCGGCCTTTTTAGCTTTCACTCCTAGTCATGCTTCTTTAGTTTTGAGAGTGCTCTGGCTTACACGCCAGCTCCTCCAAAACCATGATGAGAAACGCCACCTGGTCTCATCAAATTTTACATCTATTTCTATTTCTTTAGTTTTTTTTATTTTCCGTTGAGAGTTTCGTGTTTTTAGTTAAGTTTGCCTAACGCCGCATCTTCCAGAAGAGTGCTGCCTACCCTTCAACTGCAGACCACAGCTACGCGTCGCCAGCCAACGCCCAATCACAGGCTTCCCAAGACTGAACCTCCAGCCAAACAGAAAAGCGGGAAACCCCTTTCGGCAACCAGACAAGAAAGGGAACCCCGCAACACAAAAAGCAAGTACCTCCAGATTCGAAAATGAAATGGTGAAGTTCCGTTAATCTAAATTTAACCTCATGAGGAAATCAGTGCGAGGGTTAATTAAGTGATTGATGGTTGTTCTTGTCTATGCATTTTCACATATTGTTGTAAACTTGGGATTTCACATTTTCAATCTCTTTAATTATTTCCTCTCTCTCTTTCTGAAAACTTGTGTGAATGCGTGTGTTTATGTGTTAGATTAGTTATATGTCTTAGATTTATCCAATAAAGACTTATTTATATTGAAAAAAGAAGTATCTCGTGTTTTGTGCTCACAAATTAATGTCTTAAACTGCCGATCTTGATACTATGCTAATTAATAGTGTTTTCACTATAATTTGGATATAAATATCCATTGCAGCACATTGCTGCATACGGCTCCGTCACTGAACTCGGGCGTATAGTAGTGATCCGCCGTAAAACAGTCGATTCCTGGCTAATTCCCTTACCTATTAATGGGGCGCAGTTCCCTTTAACTAAGATTCCTTTTGAGATACCCCCACACATTATTGACCTGTTTCCCTGACAGAATTGCCGCCTGGAGGAATGCGGGCAGATTAACTACACATGCGCGTCCCGAGCAAACCCAAAGGCCCAGTTATTTCATCTTTCCCATTCGCTGCGGATGAAATATGAGCACAGGTCTGTTGAGGACTGGTGTGTGTGCCCCCGGTGTGTGTTGCGTGTGTGTGTGTTGTGTGTGTGTGACGTAAGCAGCGCGTGACCGCTTGAATGCAGAGAAGGCTGTAACTTGAGTCCGCCTCTTCATTGTTAAACTGCGGTAAGTGAACTTAGTTAACATCTGAGATCATACAATTAGGTAGAAATTGAGCGTGTTCCTCATTTTGTAATGCCTTGTTTTATAGCTGAAATGAGTTCACTGCGTGCCCCAGTGTTTTCAGTCGCTATTCTCCCTGAATCTCAGTCACCGTTAGCTGAACGCCCGGCCCGAGTCTCACCCACCCCTGCAGGAGTTAAAAGGGAAATAAATCGGTGGATTAAGAATAGTTTTGAGCGTGTTCCTCAATCTGTTTATCAAAGCCTTATTATTCATAGTTTGATTTCAATGCGTGTTCCATTGTTATGCCATGCTATTCGATTTCCTGGGTTAAACATTACGAGATAATGTTTGTCTGCCTGTGTCTGTTCACAAAGTAAGTTTAATTTCGCTTAACACTGCGTGTAAGTGAATATTAACTTAGCAACAACAGCGAAGAAAACCTGTTGTTCACTTGTACACAGAAACTGGCACAGAGAGTTAAAGATCGGCTGAATCGTTATCACGTTTGCCTCACTGCAGCCACAAAGCTGCTAATTGAATAATTAAATCTCCTCGACCCCACGAACGAGGCACTTAAGGCCCCACTCGCAAAACCAACCAAAACAGCCACCGCCCCCCCACCACCCCCCCCCCCGGTGTTGTCATTGCTACAGGGTGAAATGCCCGACTACGCAGCTGGATTTGAGTTTACATAGTTACGATCGTTGCACGGAGTCCTGAACCTACTCCGAAGAAACTCTGGAATGCGCCACGCGCCCAGAACACCGCCGACACTCTCAGTCCCAACCACACACCCCCCGGGGGCTACAGTAACGACACACAGTTGTTTAATGCAGTCTATGCTAAGCGCTTCAGCCATCCAAAGGGTCTAGCATTCTAGCATAACTCCAGTGCGTTGAACCCCTCTCCGGTCTGCTTGGGCCCCAACGATGAAGTGATTTAACCCTTTAAACATCTAAACTAATACCCCTGTTGGTCTCTTTCTCTATCTTATTCCTCCCTTTTCTCACTTCTTACCACTTCATCCTATTTTACTAGAAAAGGAAATACTGACTCACAATTGTTAATTGTGCCAAATTCAAATTTAATTAAAACAATAAATTTATTTGGAATCATTCAAATTCCCCCCTCAGATCATTGCTCCAGCGCAATCTTAGTTCTAGTATTCCCTCTTTATGCCTAATTCATTTCGGTACGGAGACGCCCTGTGCAACTTAAAGTTTAAATAACTTATTCTACCCTAATTGATTCATTACTATAATAAATTTATTCAGCCTTATACTTACTCGTATTTTATTGCGTTTTACCCCTTTCGTAATGTGGTTATACACTTAGCCATTAGGTTTATTTTGATTCTTCGTTAATTTAATCACCACCTTTTCTAGTCTTGCCCAATTTATTACTTGATTTTACTTTCCATGGTTCTCTGGAGACCTAGCTGGGACAACGACGCACCCCCCCGACGCCACCTAACTACGGACGACACCGCTCGGCGACTCCTCACCCCACCCCCCCCCTACTTACGAGATAAATACCAAGTAGAACGACCGACACACCGTTTTTTCCCACCCTCAAAGCGCTTTATTGTGTCTTGCATTCGTGTGCACAGGCACAAATAAGCCAACAATTTTAGTAATACATCTATGTAGTGAGCATACTAGAATACAAGCAGCCCTGCTAGTGGAGCCCTGACTCCCTATCTCACCCCGTTTACTGCAACTACCCCAGTAAACTCCTGAGTTCTCCTTCCCTTTTCTCCTGTCACCTCCTTCTTTCTTTCCTCTTTACTCTTCACATTCGTAGGGACCTGTAAGAACCATCAATAAATTCTAAGTGAATGAAATACACAATCAAAGAAGACATATCATCCTTATTAATTTGATTGTAATCATCCCCTCCTTCATTCTTCCTAACCTCCCTACAATTGAAAACGCAATCCAAATTTTAGCATCTCATCCAAAGCTGAGATCAATTGAATAGAGATAAGTGTTGAACAACTGTCACCTTCGCAGCCTCCCTGGTGAGCGGCACAACTGTAAGGTGTACGGTGTCAATCCTGTCAGACTAAGAAAAGAGATATCAACATTATTATTGCATTATTTTGTTTAAAACAGAGATTTAATAATATTGTTTAACTTCTTGATAACCACATTCAATTGAAAAAAAAAATTCTCTCAACCAAAAAGGAATTGTTTTTTTTTTTACTGAATTGTTTTTACCTTTTTCTCTCTTTTTCCTATTCCTCGTTAGAAGTGACGAAGTCTTTGCATCCCTAATCTACTTAGACACCTGAGACCAACACAATCATCACCACACTTCACTAGTGGGTCACAGTCACTGATACCACACTTAGTTGTCCCACCACACATAGGCTTCTACATCTACACAGATCTGTCAGTCTCTCTTCTCCCCAGCGTGACAACATGCCACAGACTGCAGACCCCATTGCCCATTGGGAAGACGTGAACACTTGGCTGAGAGGCATGACAAACAGCCTCACCCCCAAGACATTTGAACTGTTATTATTTTTAATAATAATCCTAATCCTGAGAAGATTCCTGACACAAGATTCAAGCCAGAACAACAACCACGAGGAGCTAGTCAAAATCACCAGCTCCCTAAGCTACGCCTTCACAACCCAGCTGAAACTGAGCGACAAGCACATCACCCACCTTCAAGAGGAGCTGACACGTGCTCAACGCCGCATAGACAAGCTGGAAGTGAAAGTTCAAGATCAACTCAAAGCACCCAACGAGAGGGAGCAGGAAACAACGGAACAAGTTAAAAAGCTCCAAGCAGCCCTGGCAGCAGCACAGCTCGACCAACAACATTAAAAGGCTGTCCAGAAAGACCTGGTAAACAGACACCAGTATGCCGAACAGCTACTAGAGAAAGACAAGAATCACATCAGAGACAAGAATGATGAAATTAGTACCCTGAAAGACCACCTTGAAAGGTATAGAACTGAAATGGACAATCTGACCCAACAACTAGACGATACCAACGATGAGCTCTACATGGTCAGAAAAGAACTCAAAGATGCTTATGAGCTGAAACAAGAGCCAAGAAAAGGGAAGCATCTCTCAGCCTCACCACTGCAGAGCAGAGTCCCATATCCAAGAACAGGCATGTGACGAAAGGCGCGAAGGGCCACAACCAAAAACCTCACCTGCCTTCGCCACACAGGCCTTTCCTGCCAACGAAAGAATACCGCCCATCCAAGCAGACCTTGGAGCTGCACAAGGGATGACCATCAAAGACCTCAACAAGCTGACTAAAAACATCAGCAGTTTCAACCCAAACTCTGCAGAGGGCCACGACATCCAGGCCTACCTGCAAGATATCGAGTTTTATCTGGAAATGAGACCTCGTGTGACTGACAGAGACAGGTTATACCTCCTAAGAGCCACATCAAGTCCTGAGGTACGAAACTTCCTAGATCGACAGCCCAATCAAACAAAGTCAAGCTACCAGCTACTCCGTGAGGTCCTGATTAAAGAGTTTACAAACCCTGAGTCTGAGCATGGACTGTTAACTGCCTTGGAAACCAAACAAGGTCGACAAGAGGCTCCACAAGCTTACTACAAATGACTCAGACAAGCCTACTTTGGTGCACACCACAAACTTGACCTTGAAGAGGATGTGAACTTTAAAAGCCTCTTTCTAAGAAATCTGCACCCTGGAGTCAGCAACCATCTAGGCGTCATGGCCTGTCCGCACTCCATGACCATCCAACAGTTGCGTGACCTAACACAGAAGGCCTACAACAAGCAGAAGATGGCCTCAAAGAAAGGTAACAAAACATCCACACTCTTGAACTCTATCACCAAAGACTCAAGCCTTGCACTGGATGACACCCAGTGGCATCACGACACCAGAGTCTTCCATCAAGAGCACAGAGAACGTGACCCCCATGTCCACGACAGCTTTCAGCCCAGCCGCTGGAAAAATCCATGGGAACAGCCACGCTTCTCAAGAAACCCAAAAGATAGGAACAACTGGAAACCTAACCAGACATCCAAAGGTAATCGCCTGACTCATCCAAGAGCAACTCGTGTGAGTAAGCGACAACAAAACCCACCTCAGCACCACACAGACATGCACAGTGCTGAGTATGCACAAGAACAAGACAGCTTACCATCAGAAGACATGGAACAAGTCATGAGACAAATGAAAGAGTTCCTTCAAGGAAAGCTGAACATGGATGACCACAAAGTTGAGTCATGCTCGCTGTGACCAGCGACAGAACGAAAGTCCGGTGATCACCTGGTACATCACATCAGAGATGACAAGCACCTTTTCAACAACCACCCAGAACGAGCAAGTCTCTCACGGCCAACGGTTGATGAAAACTCTGAGGTACCAAAGAACATCACCTCAGTCACCCATCGCTCAATAACAAACTGTCAAATCAACTCCAAGAACCACATTCCTGTCTGTGCAACAGCAACCACCCAAGCACAGAAGGTCAGAAAGTCTGCCACAACCAGAAGGCATCACAAGAGAAATGCAACATAGGAGACAAAGTTTGCACCCCAGCTTCACACAGCCAATGCCAAACTAGCTCCGACTGTCTGCTAAAGAACTTCCTGCCTTGCTGGACTGACCCCCATTAGATCATGGACACGCCCTCATCCAAGCCAAGGATGCAGAGAGCCCGTCTTCACTGACATACAAGAAAAGGGGGGAGACAACACAGACTGAAACAGATCTGACCACACATACACTACACCATTAACACACACACAACATTACCTACACCCAGAGGTAACCACATCTACTGATAACACATTCAACTAACATTTTCTTCCCACAAGTAGAATATCCAAATTTTAGCGTAACATAAAGTTACATATGCCCACCATGAAGAAATATGCAGCCATCCTCACAATAGGTAGAACACCTGCACACTTAATTTAAGGTCCATGACACATTAGCTGCACACGACATCGCTCAACAGTAGTTGTAAGCCATGCTAGGAAAAACCCACAGCAGCTTTGTTTTGTTTTGTTCTTCTTTTACCTATCATTTTCCTTCCCCTCTTTCCTTAGTAGGTGAAACACCTAGACACCCTGCAAGGGTCAAAGGTTTGATATTAGGATTGACTCACCACACCTAATATCCGCCAGTAATTCTAAAGCTGAATGGAAGCCAGAAAGCTCCATGCACGATAGGTCAATTCATTTCATTGCAAATGATGTTACTAGAAAATTAACGGTAAACGTTTTAAATTAAGACAACCTAGAAGAACCAAACAAAGTTATCCGCAAAATTTGATTGACGAATCAACGTACGGAACCAAATTAGAAAAATTTCCAGATTGAATTAAAACATATTTCAATTTACTAAACTATTACTAAACTATTTTGACTAATTGAACTTTACCACCTGTACCTAAATAACCTGTTGCCTGCACCAGTACAGTAACTGTCATGGAGGTGTCTTGTTGTTTGCTGTGGTTGTCTGCTTCTTCTGCCTTTGTTTCTCCAGCGCTCGCCGATGTCTTCAACTCAACACATCGCCGATCGGAAGGGGGGTATGTAGGATATCAGACCGAATCAGACAATATAAGATTTGGTCAAAACATGGTTGAGGCATGAGGAGTCAAAACATTCCACAAGAGGACCAAGACAACAGGATGTCATAAATCAGACCCCAGCCTCTCTGAAGCAAGCCTAAACCTAAGACCCTGTCACAGAACAGTTTTCAACATTAACACAAAAGAACACATTGACAAGTCCAAGGAGATTGTAAAATTTTGGGGCAAGTTATCAAGAATAATGGTCAAAAGAGATGACCGCATGACTATCACACGATAGTAACTACAGTCACAAGCTCCTCGTAAATTGACTTCCCCCACTTTACGACAAGAACAGAGAGACTAAAATTCATTACAGACATTTTAACCTCTCTGGTCTTCATGCATTCACAGAAATGCACGGAAACTGCTTTCCATGCACCTAAATGACACTAAAAGGACTGGTGACCAGATAATAATTGCTATGCATAACTCCATATTATGTATCTAACCCACATGTTTAACCATCATGTTTTAATCATTTATTGTGTATGTATTGTTAATAACTATTGAAGAGCTTAAGGGGTCATATTCATGCTTGGTATGTGTGAGTTTGAATTTTCAATGCTTGGAAACGTTTCTCCCAGTCATTCTGGTCAAATGTATATATCCTCGTGATAGAAATCCATGCCACAAAATCCTACCTACCAGAGCGGGAAAAAACGCAGGTCAGGTGAATGAGGAGGAAACAGTGAATTATGAATGGGCAAGGAGAAACATGCAACAACCGAGCTACAATGGCCTAAACACCATTTTGGTGTGTTAAACAGCCTGGTTTAAATAATAGAAACACCATCAAACTTGGCTTTTTTTGTCTTTTGCCTTTTGCCTTTTTGCGGGTCTGACTTTTGTGTCTAGCTTTTAGCCATGCGGCTTTTAGCTTTTCACTCCTAGTCATGCTTCTTTAGTTTTTGAGCGTGCTCTGGCTTACACGCCAGCTTCTCCAAAACCATGAGGAGAAACGCCACCTAGTCTCATCAAACTTTACATCTATTTCTATTTCTTTCGTTTGTTTTATTTTCCGTTGAGAGTTCCGTGTTCCGAGTTAGCTAACGCGATCTTCCAGAAGAGTGCGTTACCCTTCAAAACTGAGACCAGCTCCGCGTCGCCAGCCAAGGCCCAATCACCTCCGCCGCTTCCCAAGATAACCTCCAGGCCACTCAGCCACCCCGGGAAACCCACTTTCAGAAAGCCAAAGCAGGGAATCCCGGCAACACAGAAAGCAAGTACCTCCGATCTAACAAAAAAAACCCAAACTGAATGGTGCCCGTAGTTAATCTCACTTTTAACCTCATTGAGACCGCGGAATCAGTGCGCGGTGTAATAAGTGACTTGGGGGTGTTCAGATCTCTACAATGGCCAGAGTGCTGTAAACTGGGCTTACCTTTCATTCTCTTTAATTATTTCCTCTATCTCTGAATCCTTTCTGCACCGAAACTCCTGTTAGTGAATGGTGTGTTTCATCTGTGTTCGATTCGTTTATTCCGGTCTCTAGAACTTTATCCACTACACCCTAAAACAACACCCCAGCCATTAGGTATTGGCCCCGCGCAGTTCTTCCTGTGTTTGTGCACCACAACGGTATGTCCCCTAAAACTGTCACGATCTGTTCCCTATGCCGCAATTCATCCGTGTTTCACTTCATTGTGGACAGAGTCTCATTGCGCCGTGTGTATACGGCTCGTTCATCTGAATGCCTCTGGTGGCCGTCTCAGTGACTCCCGCGTAACAACCGTGCCTATGTCTCAGTCTTACCATACGTTCATGGTGGCAGCTCCCCATTCAAATCTCAGACACCTGCCTATCCCCCCCGCTTCGAGCTACACTATGCCCTGTCTCCAACCTTCCTGACTGGTCCGTTCACCTCATCTCGGTGTCGATTTGTTCTTCGCGACTACCCGATGCCTTCTATACCTACACCTCCTACCCCCACTGTCTGTCTTACTCCCCCGCCTACCGCTAATTAGCCTGACTGACGCATACAGTTGTCAAGAAATTTGCCACCGTTTAAAGCCGTTCTTCCTGTTTTGCATTCACTATTGCGCCCCCCGGTCAATGTCTTTGCTTTTGAAAATTACTTGTTTTATACACACGTCACTCTTTTTTACTACGACATCCCTAGCATTTCACATCCGGCAGCATATTGCATCTCGTAACACTGCCTACTTTATTACTGATGGGACCGTGAAAAGCTGTGCTGCTTCCTTTTTTGTTATTTTTCTTTCTCAGACACACTTTTTGTGGCAACCTTGACCTTTTCTTCATGCTTGTGTGTCGTGCTTTAGTGAGGTCCAATCGTCTCAACGCGCACGAATTATAGCGAAATAGTTCTCGTTTGTCAATGTGTAAACATCACACCTCCCTGCGATACACACACGTATAACGAGCAAGACAGCAGACTTTTTTACCACGCCCTATCATCATACGGCCTTACGTAATTCGCACTACACACTTTTTACACACCGCGACCCATTTCACTATTCAACTCACATTGCCGACCACCTCCCTCGCACGACCCCCGGTGTAACCACACACCTCAAGTAATCATACACTGGCTGAAATTCCTCGGTTCAGTTACATTACCAAAGCTTTTGTGGCTATACCACAAATAACCTTCAATGTTTTCTTCCACAGCACACCACCCTATCTATTATCGGTGAAATCCTACATAGCCACTTCCCGGGAGCGTATAACCGGTCCCCAACAAGAGACCACGTATTCTCAGGGAACTTTTAGAAAGTTACTAGGACAGGTCCCACTACACGGTCCATACAGTTTCCTAGGTCTCCCCTCACACCGCTCGAGAGACCATAACCCCAATACGCAGCCCCCCATTACACCCTCCTTTCTCCACCCAGTACCCCCACGCCTTCACAGCCCACACCCCCCACCCCCAACCCAAAGCGACAGTCCCACAGCCATCCCGCACGCCATACTTACGCGATCACGCACATCTACGCTCGAAGACTGCCACCTATAACCAACCGCTGGCACACGCAGCCCCGGTTCAGAAGACTACTGGGACCCACACTCAAGGACCATTACTTTACCCCCGCATTATGTCCCAAAAACCCTCATAAATAAACTCACAATAAATTATTCCAGCGAGCACTGTTTACATTTTTTCAGAATCGGGCCAAAAATGACTAATTACATCAATAAATCACACCACCACAAATCTGTACCACACCTCTTTGCAAATCATCGCCCGCCCCCCCCCACAGTGAAGTCGACCGGACACCAACCACAGCCCCCTTTCACGCCATTCCTTACAGCCACAAGCCTTTCCTATCCATCCACCACTCCCACTTTTGGGTGTTCTTCTCTGACTCAGCTCCATCCTTGCCCAACGCGGATCTTTTTTCGCCCCGCCGCCACAACCCCATACTTCGTCGGGTCTGTGTCTCGGCGAACGCACACCCCAACACCCCCGAGGGCCCCACGCGACGCGGCCCCCGAGTGGACCAGTCGGCAGGACTTGGCAGCTGAAGGCCCCTGGTTAGGGTCTGGGTACCCTTTTACCCCCACCTCAAAGCCAAATGTTTTGTTCTCTCCGGAATGCACACCCCACACCCCCACACAACCCGCGGCCTCCACCACGGGACCCAACTCCCATCACGTAGTCCACACATTGGACTGCAACACAGACATAACAAAAAACAAAACAGAATAACCAATTTCATAGAATGAATCAGTATATGCCCCCAGACCGTTACACACAATTTACTCGATTTTCAGACAATAGCGGACCCCACCCCCACAAGTACCGAACTTGTTGGGGCCCCGAGACGTCCCCATTTTGTCCTCTGCGCCCGGGGTCTGAGAACAAGTACTCCAAACCAACGTTCTACCCGAACCTGCCTTAGGAACAACACACCCCACACCAGACACTTGACCCCAGCGGAGATTTCAGCCTGTAACAACACACACCACTCCAGCACCTACACTCAACCCCATTTTAAAATTACATTTTGCTAAAAAGACGAGCATGTGTTATGATTGTATGAGGTAGGCTCCATTTTTATTCAACGTAATGACAAGCTGTCAAGCTCCAGACTTCCAATTGCATTGAGCGGTTTCAAGCAGTTTTCAAGTCTTTTCTAAGTATCCAATTTTTTTCGGTCTAAAGTGTTTGGGGGCAGGAAAGTCAAAGGGAACTCATCTCTTCCAAAAACAATCACAGACTGAAAAATACACATAACAAAGTGGTGGACTGACCCGTTGACGCAGGTGAGGCATCATAAGTTTTGGCAAAATGTCACACTGGAAGTTGAGGCTTCCCATTTAAAGACCAAACAGCCTGGAGGAGCCAGCACCACCATTGCGAGTAATGCTATTAGTGCTGTGTTTGCTTGCTTCTGACAGAAATATTCTCAAAAGAAATCAATAAAAACCCTTATCATCCAACAGGACTTTTGCCAACGTTCCTCTCAACAGCGATTGAGAAACCACCGAAAAAAGAAAACAGAATTGAAGGAAATAAAAAAGCACAAGGTATCCGAGAAGTTTCCAGTTTTATCATTCCATCGGCATAACTGAGTCACAACAACTATTCATATAAAAGTCATTCCATGACATAAGTGCCATGTGCCGACAACATCTGGTGACATGCACTAAAACAAATACCTTATATACTGGCTATATACAAAATAAAACCAGATCAGATTCTGATTTATATATTACTGTTACACAATATGATGATAGTGTATTTTAATACAATAAACCTTTATATATTTGTAGCAATAGCCAAAAATACACTGCATGGGTCAAAATTATCGATTTTTATCAACTTTTATGCCAAAAATCATTAGGATATTAAGTAAAGACCATGTTTCAAGAAGATATTTTGTAAATTTCCTAATGTAAACATATCAAAGCTTAATTTTTAAGTAGTAATATGCATTGCTAAGAACTTAATTTGGACAACTTTAAAGGCGATTTTCTCAATATTTCATTTTTTGGCACCCTCAGATTCCAGATTTTCAAATAGTTGTATCTCAGTCAAATAATGCCCTATCCTAACAAACCATACATCAATGGAAAGCGTATTTATTCAGCTTTCATATGATGTATACATCTCAATTTCGAAAAATCGACCCTTATGACTGGTTTTGTGGTCCAGGGTCACATATAATAAACATTTCTTAAACACTGCATTAACTACAAAAAATGTGTCATTTTAAATGACAAAAATGTAAAAGTATGAGGTAGTAAATTGCTGTTCAGTTTTGCTGATAAAATCTAACAGAAATGTATATGTGACCCTGGAGCACAAAACCAGTCATAAGGGTACATTTTTCTAAATTGAGATTTATACATAAATAAGCTTTCCATTGATGTATGGTTTGTTAAGATAGCACAATATTTGGCAGAGATACAACTATTTGAAAATCTGGAATCTGAGGGCATATTACTAATCAAAAATTAAGTTTTGATATATTTATGTTAAGAAATTTACAAAATATCATAATGGAACATGATCTTTACTTAATATCCTAATGATTTTTGGCATAAAAGAAAAAAACGATAATTTTGACACATACAATGTATTGTTGGCTATTCCTACAAATTTACCCGCGCTACTTATGACTGGTTTTGTGGTCCAGGGTCACATATTACAAATCGGTTTCCTGAAATGGCACCTAGGCACTAATTTTTACTATGACTGAAAAAGACATAAACAATATATACTAGAAAATGCTGTTGTACAACCTTATACAAGTATAATGTATAATGTTGTAAATCCCTGGCTTGTGCAGCTCACTCACCTACACACTCCATGGTGCCATTGGAGGTGAATCCTTCAGGACAGCTGGAGAAACACCGCCCTCTGTGTGAGTACAGGCCCTCCTTACATTTTGTGCAAAAGTTTCGGCTAAAACATGCCTCACAGTTTTCTATTTTACATTCTGAAATCAAGAAAGACAATAACAGTTACATGTTGATTTTACAAAAACATTTTATTTAAATAATTCTGCTTATTTTTGACATTGAAGAAGTGGACAGAAATATCTGGTGCCTTTAAATTATTATGGCTGTTAAGAGTTTCTTACCTAAAAAGTAGTCAGTTCAAGAATGTCAAGATTCTCATATGGTTTCCTCACACCTCATTACATCTCATTACAAGTCTGCTGTCTTTGATCAAACTTACAAACTGACTCAAATTGGGGGCAATTGTGGATTTTGGCAGAATGAAAACCAGACACCTACCAAATGAAACAGAATACACCTCCCCACTCATAACCCCTTCAAAATTATCATCATTATCTCATTTTGATAAACAGGGGATCTAGTTCTTAACTATAAATCTCACTCTTTTCTTTTGGTGATTTTGGATAAATCCTGGAGGGATTTACAGTGAGGTCCAAAAAAGTCTAAAACCTGATGTTCATGTCATTCAAAATGATTTGAGATGTTTTAAAGTACTTCAGTGGAAGCATGAGCAAATGTTCTCATTTCAGGTCCTATTTCTTGTCTTTTTTTTATGTTTGAAATCCTAAAACTGATTATTTCCCGTTTAAAATGTGATTTTAAATCCCTTTTTTTCTTCTGACTGACACAGACTGAACTTTAAATCGAGAAGGACTGCAAATAATTTCACAAAACAGATTTCAATGCTAAATTGCCGTGACATATGCGAAAATGTGCAAAAATAAGGTTCTTAAATTTCCGTTCGAATACCTGGGACATTCTCAGAGCAGCAGCACACGGATATCTCGGATATCACCGGGTCCTGGCCAAAAGCAGAAGAGGGCCTAACAACATACTTGAGCTGTGTTTTTTGTTATAACCTCTGCTCTCAATTACTACTTTAAATGCCTGACAACTAAATTAGTAATGTTTGGAGCAAATTCTTTTGCACTCAAGCATTTACAAATGTACCCTTAATACAAGACAAATGTTGTTAACAAGACATCATGGGGATCTGGAGACAAATCAAATGCACGCAGCTAATTGAATAATTGCAACGGGGCAGCCACTCAGAGGTCTGAGATGAAGGAGGGATTCGCATGCACAGCCGTCTTTCAAAACAGGACAAAAACACTCAAAATGAGAAAGAAACGAACACGTCAGAGGGAAATGTTGACAAGAAAGGGTCTGGTGACGTCCGCAGTGATTTGAGAGTGACTCGACACCTGTGGATACGACGTATTTTGGTCTCAATGTGTGGGTCATAAAAATACTTAAGCTAACAAGCGGACAGCTGCATGTGGTATTTCAAAGCAAGTGTAAAGTATACAGTCAAGAAATGATGAATTAAAGGCTCCAGAGGGTTGTGAAATAAAAACAGCGCTCCACTAATTTCTCACTTCCCTTGATGCTAACATTTAAATTTAAGGTTATCTAGAATGAAAGTTTAAATCAGAACCATCTGAGAGGTATTAGGCGGAGTGATGCAAGAGTGTATCTTGGTAACAAAAGTATTTTCTTCCTATAACAAAATATAATGACTCCAAGCTGTGGTTCACACTAATTGGCTATCAAAACATGCTTGAAAAGGGAGCAGGCCGTTCAATTTACAACTGGAAAAGCTCTGGTAGGTTGAAGTTAGAAAAGGCTCAAATAAAGCTATTTAATTTCCTCCCACAACAGGAGTAAAGAGGTACCACCAATCAATTTACGAGAGGTATTTCCTTGTTTATCCACAGTTATCCCCTGCTTTGCCTTTATCACTATAAAAATGCTCACGCACATGATGGGAACAGGCCGCCGAGTCTCTGGCTGAAACCTAGAGAGCGCACTATTAAAACAAAGAGGATGATTAAAGGTAAGTCCTCATTATGCTTTTTGCGTAGGGTTTGCGTAGAAAGACCAAAAAATATGGCCAGAGTTGAACTACCATGAACTCTGCATTTACAGCCTACAATAATAACACAGACTTCCTAGAAAAAACAGACAAACAGACGCGTATTACCAATGTTTTGCTTTGCATTACATCCCCCAACCCTGTTTTTCACCCACAGAGTAAGAGAAAACAGATCACTGGCTCAGCATTTGGCATCCACGGGTCAGATGCGCTAGTTTAATATCATTGGTGGTTACAGTATTAATGAATGTGGTGAGTAATGTGATTGTTTCGTAACTGCACAATTTGTGCCATCTTTCCAATGATCTTAAACACTGTATAACTGACGTTAAAGTCTTGCAAATGGGCTAAGGTAGGTCATTTTATGGCACCGTGCTGTTCAGATAACTCATCTTCTCTTTTTTAGGAAGGGAGCGGGGTAAGATGTGTCAATGCATATTTTTGTTATGTGCTAACATGTACGGCTATTGTTTTTTATGCAAATACATCTAAAGAATACATACATATATAAAAACATTAGCATTTTTACAATTTAAAAGTGTATTTTTATAATATCTTTTTTTATTGTAATTTATCATCAGTCTTCACTGGCAACATGATCCTTCAGAAATCATTTTAATATGCTGATTGGCACAGCTTACCTTATTGTCTCCTACTTATTTACAGTTTTGAAACTAGAAAAATATACCAGTAGAGCAAAGACTCACGTGTGCATTTGTTCATATCACGATTTCGAATGCCATAATATCCAACAGGACAGGCAGCGAGGCAAATGCCTATCTGACGGATGTCATTCCGCTCTAGTAGGATGAAGAGCCGGGGTCGACATTTAAGACAGCCGTTGAACTCTGAGCAGTGTTCACAGCCATTTGAGCACGATGGTGGTACTTCAGTGCTTACTGATGGAAGAAGGAAAGAGAAATAGGAGTGAGCGTGATACTGGCAGCATCTCCTTACAGTTTAGAAGACCCTGTGTAATCCCAGGTGCTTACAATGACTAGTTAAGTAAACTAGTTATGTGCTTTCCACGGGATTAGACAGCTTGATTACAATGTCACTTTCCAGCCACCCTGTCACTCACTTGTTGACACACCTGACGCCATAACACACCCCCCTATATTAGCCACCTCGCAACTAACACAGACCCCGGACCCCCCCCTCTCCCGCACCACACACTCCCAAAGCCCCCACCCTCACCCCCCCCAGAAGCACCCCCCCCCCAAACCCACCACCACCGAGCAAAAAACACTGTCTTAATCCCCAAGACTCCACAACACACAACACCCCAAGAACACACATACCAGCCCCTCCCCCGAAAACACAGACACCCAGCACACCACACAGAACGCAGACGACCCGACACCAGCGAGATCGCTAGATCGAGCAGACCTCGATCGATCGATAGCCCCACTCCGCCGTGCCTGTGCACTGTCCTCTCCCCCTCTCAACGCTGGTCCACCCCTCTCCTTACTTGAGACCCACCTCCAAAAACACCGAGAACCCCCTGTGCGAATGGCCATTCAGTTTGGGCAGCCCCCCCGATTTGGCCATGGGACTCCCACCGCTCCAGGACAAGAAACCCCCGACCTGACCTTCACAGTCCTTCCCTTGTTCTGTCCGGGCCACCACACACCGCTAACAGACGCCATAAATACCGTCCCGATCTCAAAGCAACCAGCTACACTAATCCCCTTGTGGCCACACCCTTCCAATAGCAGCAACACCAAGACCACTCCCAACCCCCCACAGCCCGACTAACCTCAAAAAATGTCTAGAGTTTGAGGCCACCACAAAGAAGAAAATCTACAACCGATTACTCCCGCACAGCAATCGCTCCGCGCCACCTGCATCCTGTTCCTGGTATGAGCAACAGGCAAAAAGACTGGAGTCAAAACTGCAGTCATCTGCTTTAATTTACGGGGCTATGTGTGTAGCATTAGCTCTAAATATACACTCTCTCAGGGCAATCAATCTCTGTGCTGAAAAACGTTAAAATTGTATCCCATTCTAAATAAGCTGCGAGTACAGTGAGTGATGTAACGTAATAGATAAATACAACCCTTAAATTTATATATTTTTACTGGAAAACATGAGAAAAATACCTATTAGATCACATAATCTCATTCATCAAACTAAAAAAAATAGCTTTTAACCACTAATATCAATCAATTAATCTACCATTAATATTCAGTAGCAAGGACTCCCTAGTGGGTTCAGGTCCATAAAAAGATTATTACAAGTGGCTCATTTTCAGGCAATGGGGTGTCCTTTATCCGATTACTGCTTTCCTCTCCACAGCTGAAATAAATGAAAAGGTCTCTCAGCAGGAACAATAAATATGAAACTAGAATTATAAATGATGAATGTTAATGATTGTTTTGCACGGGTCTATTAAGCAGCAGGAAGGTTGGTTAGGTTTACCTTGGACACATGCTAAAAAAGACAGCATCAGTTGCCACTGCACTTCTAGACAGTGTTATATCATTATGAGTAGAATGTCCTCTTTGGATTTGCCTTTTCAAGGGAAAGATGACAGAAAGTGCAAGTAATAAATAAAACCTTTTTATGACCAAACCCACAACAAAATCATCATACAACCTACAATACCCTCCAAAGCTTCATTAATCTAATGGTAATTTATTAGCTGAGAATCAAAAATTTCCCTGAAATGAAAAAGTAGTCAATGCAGTAAGAGCATCATTAAACATAATGGATCGATCCATAGGATTGGACATTTGGCTCAGCATAGTGTATGACTTCTGCCTGCATTCATGGCACCGTCCATGAAGAAAAAGTTGACCCCCAGATGACTGTAGCCAATTAAAGTCTAAAGATATTGCTTTTATTGCCTAATTTTACTTTTTACATTAGCATGTTCATTGTTTATGAATTTACATCATGTTAATCTCTGGTTTGTATTTCAAAACAAATGCACCTTCAGACTTTTTTTTCTCAGAATCCGGGCTAGAAAGAGTCCTTCATTTGAACAATTTAAAATTGGCCTTAAAATATAAGAACATATCAAACTGTAAGCATGTGTAAGATAGCAATGTTATTTTTTGTATCAGAATGTACACATCTTGCTCTTTCAGGTTATTCGTATTGCATTTTTGCATTTATTAAAAAACAAAAAACTCACACAGCTCACACTCATACGTTTCCCCCTTGAAACCATAAAATTTGTAATTTTATCCAGTTGAATAACATGAAACTATTTTGCTATCCCCAAGAAACAATAAGTTTGGTGATGAATTGTACATTAAAATATTAAAGCTTTCCACTTCATTAACAAGTAAGTGTGAAAAAGACCTAAATCCCTACAGGAGTTGCCTAGAATGTGGCTGGTTTACAATGACCTAAACCTCAGAGAGGAACAAAACAGAATTTTGTATTTTGCATGATTTCTTAGAAAGCAGTAATAAGTCTTCATCAGCAGCGTTTTGAGGAACTACAAACAAGACCTTTGGGTACATCGGTCACACTCATTGATTTTAGCTGGAAAAAAATATAAATATCCCATTTACTGCATCAGACTTGTTTTCAGAGAATATATCTTTATTTATATTTAATTGATGTAATTTTCTTATACACTAGCAAAAACATTTTGTCTTGTTTAAAAACATTAGCCTGGCAAAATTTAGAAAGGTTTATGCTTAAAGCAAGAAATCAATTTAGCTAATGGGGTAATGGAAATAAACGTAAATCAAAACATATTCCCTGCAAACAGATCTTATTGCTTACACAATTTTAAAAGTAAATGTATCTTGTTTAAAGGATGTTTAGACATTTTAGTGGAAAAATGGGGCAAAAAATACTGATTAAAAAATATTTTTGCAATGTACATGAGTGAGCAGAATAGCTGAACCCCTTTTTGACGCAACAGGCGCGGCCATAAAATGAATGTACAGAGAGGTCCATAATTTAAAATAGTTTATAAGAGCAAAACTAAACCCACCCCCCCCCCCCCCCCCCCCCCCCCCCCCCCCCCCCCCCCCCCCCCCCCCCCCCCCCCCCCCCCCCCCCCCCCCCCCCCCCCCCCCCCCCCCCCCCCCCCCCCCCCCCCCCCTCTTGACAAAATGAATATTAGGTTGGGTATGGTTTGGATATTTTAGAGGGAGGGAAAAAAGCAGCGTGACTGCTGATCAGTCACTTGTATAAAAACAGCTGTCAGAGGTGTTTGCTTTCATTTTGTTGATAAAACTGCTAGAAAACTCCGCTATCAAGAAGCACTAGTCAGATGAGTTTACAGTGAGGTCAAGAAGTCTTAACAGATTGTGAAGTATCAGCAGATTTATTTCACTGAGTAACTCACAGTTTATTTCTCCTCGGATAGCTTTACATTCTGCCATTGTGTTTTGATTTGCACTTCTAGGCTTCCTCGTGCTACATGATTTCTAGCTTCAGCCACCTGCTATAACTCTCACAACACAATATATGTTTGTTTTGTTGCTTGTAGTTTTACCTACAACCTCCTCTAGAGGAGGCTGTACACT
This sequence comes from Sinocyclocheilus anophthalmus, assembly GCA_018155175.1. Taxonomy (NCBI): domain Eukaryota; kingdom Metazoa; phylum Chordata; class Actinopteri; order Cypriniformes; family Cyprinidae; genus Sinocyclocheilus; species Sinocyclocheilus anophthalmus. The sequence continues at coordinate 572,878 of JADLZN010011443.1, forward strand.
TCTCAACACTGCCAGCAGCGGTCAATGTACAATTTACACTGAATAATGACAATCTCAACCCTTAAAGTCAGATTAGGATAAAAAAAATAATAATAATAATTTGATCATCAGGTTGACTTTTTAACATTACACCGAATGCATTATTGAGTATTTGATAGCAGTACACAAAAATAAGACTTTCCATAACCATAAATGTGTTCTTTAAAATATGAAATACTAAACCTACATCAGCGCTCTTACTATGAGATGTGCACACATATATAATAACTTTGGAGGTTGATTTCCCACCATTATTCCAAAGCCTCAAAGTATTTACTTAAAGAATATTTGATAGCAGTATACTAAAAAAATTATAATAATAATAATAATATGATAAGCCACTTTCAATAAACATGAGTGTGTTCTTTAAAATAAGAAACACTAATTTCATGTCAGTGCTCTCTCACGCATAAGAGAACTCAAGCAATATTTCAGAGTGAGTTCTGCAGCATGTGTGAATTTCAAAACTAACTTTTCCAAAAAGAAGAAAAACAAAAAGTCATAAAAAGGTAAGAGCTGCTTTGAAGCCAGACAAATTACCAAAGTGAAGTGTGTTAGGCATTATATTTATGTATTCAGGCAAAAAAAATAAAAAAAATTGAAATTGTGAAATGTGAAATTTGGCTATGCTTAGGAACATAACATGCTCATTTAAAATTGACTCTTAAAAAGCAAAGTTGCTATTAAAAGCAACAGAACAGGTTCTACACAAGCAATGCCCCACAAAACTGGCTGAAAAAAATGACAAGAACATTCCAAGGCACTCAGAAATGCTCTAATGAGCCACAAATAATAGAAACTGACATGTGAAATGTTGCATTGTGTCTCAAGGGACAGTGAGCTATCTAATGATGTGACCTTACGAAAGAGACATAGAGACATCAGCACTCACTTCGTCTCTGTCTTCTTGCTTTGGAGGCCTTAAGGTTATCGCCGTGACCCATGGAGCCGAGGAAGACAACTGCCAGCGCCACCAGTCCCAAATGCATAGTCCCTGCTGCCCAGTCACGCTGGGTCCTGCCTGCAGGCAGACAGATCACAGCTGAGGGGGCCCCTTTCACGCTGTGGCAGGTGGAACAAAGTTGACTACAGCCGGCCGCGACACCCTTGGCTGGAGGCCTCTGCCGCTGCAAGTCCGTACATGTTCAGAGAACAAACCATAGCACTCACGAGGATGAAGATGAGAACGATGAAGTTCTGGGTGCGGAGATCTGGGTGAGATGAGATCTTGTGGACAACACAAACTGCCCTTCAACCCATGAAGCCGGGGGCGAAACCGAGAGGAGAGAGAAGCTCACAGCGGTCGCAGCCAGGAGAGCCTAACGTGAGTGAGCAACCCAGCGCAGGAGCATGTGTCTTATTAGGGATGCTGGGAGGAGGAGGGGGAGTGCCGAAAAAAACGAGAGAGATGGAGAGAGGTTCTGGACTCCTACGCGTGACAACGAATCCGTCAGTGCCAAGATCTGCTGCGGAGAGACAGACAAAAAGGGGCGAGCGAGGGAAGGAGGGAGTTGGATGAGGAGAGGAGTGGGTGAATGGGGGGAGAAAAGCACAATGAGACATGTATATAAAACGGTACTTTGTTAAGTCAGCATGTCAAAAGAAAGTCCGAATATCTTGCCCAAGGGAAGAGATGCAAGTTTTTAAATTTTATGCTTTGAAAAGTGAATACTTTAAAAATAACTTTTACATTTTCTGTAAACTGTCATAAAATACTTTTTGGAATCAAGGAAAAGACGACGGAAAGAAAATAGCCTTACGCAGGGCTTACATAACTGCACTTTTTCATCTTTATCACTGCTCTTTCTCAACGAAGTTCAGCATTTCTGCGCTCTAAATTTGTTAAATTGATTCATGGAAGTCTGGTTTGGAACTATACATGCAGACACAATAGTTTGAGTAACATAACCCGAAACTGGTATTTTGTCCGTTTAAACCACACATTCCTGCCATGCTTATTTTTTCCTTGGCCAGATAGATTCATGAGCCGGGAAAGCAAACAAAATGTTCCATTTTAAATGTAATTTCCCATTAAGACTGGCAAGAGCTGAAGTGTCCGGCCGCTAAAGCTAAAGTTGATTCGACCAGAAACAGGGCACCGTGAAACAAATACCACAATAACCTTCGGTCGATGCACATCCAAAAGTATGGAATGGAAAAAAAAAAAACAACATGTTTACCCCATCTGTCAGAAAACAATAGACTGAAAAATGTCTCTCAGGCAGCGAAAGCGTTCACATTTACGCCTCTCACTATGACAGATAGATATGTTTATAGAATGATTCTTAATCACATTCCAGCAGAAATGGATGAGCGTTCTGGTTTTACGCAAGAGAGACATCATGCCTGGAAGTATGAGGAAAGCAGGGCCATATTTGGCCACAGGTCCTCTGGATCTTGTATCATGTTATTTGTTCATTCTTAGCATACCAAAAAGTGCTTTTAAATGCCAACAAAAACTCTACAGATATCTATACTTCATTTTAGCAATTCAGCACTCCTCAGAAATGAGAAGCTGACTCTATAAATTGTAATTTATGAACCAACATGCAAGACAAACATGATTTTCCCTCAGTTTGGTTTGAATTTGACTTCAAATGGGTGAAAGTACAGCGGGTGGACACTTAGTGCAAATGTGTCATGCAATTGTAAAACATTATTAAGATTAAGAAAAAACGTAATGGTGTTTAATTGTAGCATGACAAATATCACAAACAACAACAAAAAATCTCGTTCTCTGTGCTAAATGGCTGTTAACAGGATCTTTTGGTTACAGTGATGTGGTAAAACTAAGCGAATTAAGATTAATAAACCACATACACAGATGTGGTAGCGGATGTGGTTTAAATGAAGGGAAAATAAGGAAATAATATTTATCTTGCACATCAGGCATTCAAACGATGATCTTTCTCCAGTCTGGAAGGAATAAGAAGGACTTTTCTTACAACCTCCTCTCTTTCCACCAAAACTTACGGACATCTTCTCTCCACTAAGTTTATTTATCTTAGACAATGAATAATACTCCGATGTCTTCGACACCTTCTCCGTATTTATCAGACAGAGCCAAAACCTCCTGTTGCCTGCTGTTCGTAGCACTCGTCAGCAATATTAATTAGGAGAGATATGGCAAGTCTGACGCACAGATATGCCATCTCCCTGGAACCAGAAAGGGGATTTATCCAGAAAATAAAAGATGATGTTCTGTGAGAGGAAAAAAAACTCAGGTGAAGTCAAAAAAAAGGGAAAATATCTGGAGATACAAAATCTAAAGGAAAAATAGCAATCATAAGGAGAAATCCAAACAAAAACACTGCATAAAGCCTTCCTCTTTAACCAATATTGTTTATCTAAAATTAAGTCTAATCCAAGCAAATCTTTAATAAATTATACTCTCATTTCCCAAATAAACCTCTGAGTGTGACACAAGGGGCATCCCCACCATCTGACTGATTATGCCTTTGAGCTTGTCTTAGGGCACTGTGACAACTCTTCCTGTTTGAAGTCTCTGCTCTCTCATCCATTAACCGACAGCAGATACACAGATCTGTTATTCTGTTTCGCTCATTCAGCTAAACAACAAACCAAAACTCACTCTCATTTCATGGGAAGTAGATTAAATTGTCTGTTGTGTAAGTTCTCTCGATGCATCAGCTGCAAAGTGCAACAATTAACTCTAGAACATACAGCTTCACATTACAATATTAGTGAAAACCAAACTTTTTCAGGCAGCAACCCAGTTTTGAATTTCACTCCTTTTCACCTACTGTCTGCAACCGGTCTATAAATTTGTTAGGCTGCTACAAATTTGTTGTTTTATTTCATTTAAATAACTTCCATCTAATGAACCTATATGCTTTCTGTATATAAAATAAATCAGCTAAATATATTAAATATTTTACATATGCATGTAAACTATAATAATATTAAAGTTCTATTATGAAATAAACTATATAAAAATAACATGATATCTATATATTATTTTACTCAGCCAATCAACTTGCAGGCCACCTGGAATCCCACCGGTGGTCTCAGCTCTAGTCTTTTTCAGTATATCCACAAGAGTTTTTCTTTGTTTCTTCACTCTGCCTTTTTCCATCTTGTATGACAAAGGCCAACAGCCCAGCTTATTCCACAGAACATATGTTCGAGCTGTTGCATTAGGCAGCAAGTTCAGGCGGAACCATGAAAAAGGTCAGAGCAGTAAACAGGCCATAAACAGAGTATGTAATAAAGCAGAGCAAACGCAGAGTGGATGTCTGTCTGGTCTGCTCTGGAACCATGGCTCAGACCCCCTGGAAATCCTCCGCTCCAGGAAACCCAGAGCAATGAGGAAAGACAGTTAAACGTTCAACATCCCTCCCAAACGGCTTGCTATAAAAGCTTATGGACTAGACTCAAGATCAGAAATGGTGATGCACAGACAAAGAATTAGTGCTGGTGTTTAAAATGGTTGAGTGGAGTGTGTATTTGGCACATAAAGTACTTTTTGGAATATTGTTTCAGTATACATGGCAGCCAAACGTATAAAACTACAAAACTAACCACTGATCATGCAGCAACTATGACTAAAGTGTACAATAAATCTGATGTCTTCAGTCAGCACGGTAATCCATGTGATTCAGCACACTTAAGGGTGACCCTCTTTGCCCTCAACATCACACTCTCTCTTTATCTGAAGTGAATCTACGCCAAGCACACAATGAGTCAGGACCACTGCACCGTCATCGAAATATCTGTCTGTGACAGTAAATGATGCTGTTAAATCTGTGTACTGGCACCAGGCGTGCAGCTGTCAGACTGCACCTGTCTTCATATCTATTCCGTCATTTCTCCCTCTGGACTGGTCCTCTCAGCAACACTTACTGGTTTTACTGCAGAAAGCTGGTGCCAGATTACCTAACACTGGGCCAGACACAGAACAACGGATGTTTAAAATCCGTAAGATCTGGATTTTAGGAACTGGCAGGCCAACACTTGGATATCCCTCCATCTTTAAAAGTTCAGCGTCTCTGAATAGCTGCTTGCTCACTGTTTTGTTTTCTATTTGGCCCTCAATAACAAATCAAAGACAAACACCAGAGCATGTCATTGATTAGGTAATGCAAAATATCTGGTCTAGAAATCTGAATTACTAAATAATAATAATAATAATAATTCCAAACAATCAATACTAAAAATATGTATTTTCTTCTTCGTCTTCTTATTATTATTATTAAGAATGAACAATTTAAAATAAAATAGAAAAAAACATAACATAACCAATCGCTACATAATAATAACGATAATTGTTGTTGTTGTTTAATATTTTATTTTACAATGTAATTAAGATAACAAGAAATGCATATGTTAATATTTAGTATTTAGAATAAAGATATTTCAAAATAATATGTTTTTTCTTAATATTAAGAATCAACATTTTATAATACAATATAAAAAATAACAACAACATTTAATATTTTATTTTAAAACGTAATTATTAAGATTAGGGTGCATATTAGTAAATATTTTATTATTTAGAAATCTTCTATTATAATAATGATTATATTTAGGAAGGGGAAGTAAGTTTAAGTAGGCTATTAGTTTAAGTCTAAAATCTTGTATCACAAAATGATAATAAAACTGAAGTATCAAACATAGACTTTCCACCGTAGCCTAAACATTTCGACAGATAATGCAATAATAAGAATCTAGGTCAGATAATAAAAATGTCAATATTCGAACAATGAAAATTCTGCGTTTAGAGTCATGGTCCAATGAAATTGGCTCTGGACATGTTTAAGATGTTAAAATAAATGTATTCCTTGGCGAGCTCTCAGACGTAAATCAATGTTTTAATGCACTAGAAATAGGCAAATGAAGTAAGCCGATCGTATAACCTACCTACTATGTATCGCGAGCCTCATATTGATCCTCTGAGCGCGAGGCTCTAAATGTGTCTGTAATATAGGTTTCTCCTCGCGCTGCTAGCAGACACCAGCGGCTGAGCAACAGACTGCTTACTGGGATTTTTATGGGACAAGCGCTTCTTGACTTGCTTTGACTTCGGTTAAAATGTCAGGACAGTTTACATCAGTGTCCCAGTGCGTAATCTGAGCAATAGTGGGCATGGGAGAAAGGAAAAGAAACAAAAAATTACTTTAAATAGAAAATCCCAAGGATAAATCCCCTAATTCCACTGAACTGCGTTTATAATGGAACCGACAGAGGCCTGGTTTATTTTGCGGTTCTCTGTCGTAATTCTGAAGCAAGTCCCACATAAATCCACTTTTAAACTCCGGACAGCATCCAAGTCTTTGCGGAGAGCTTCTACCTCACGAAGTTTGCATCCAACTCCATCTAGAGCCGTTTCGGCGTGCTGGAGGTTGAGCTGGCCCCACCCCTCAAAAACACACACTGAGAGACAAAAAACCTGTGATGGAATTGAGTCGAAATGTTGTTTATTTAGAGGTTCACCTTAATGGCAAACATCCATCCGTCTATCTGTAATAACAAAATAAATAAAAACATCTGTCGAGACCCTCCAAGACCATCTTTATTCTTTGACCGTTTAAATCATAATAGGCTTTGCTATTTAAAGTAAGGAATTTTCCAAACTTTTAGTAGTAAAGTAGTAAAGTATAATATTTGAGGAAACTGAAGTTATGCATTTTATTCTTTGTAAAACATAATGTCTACAAACCACTGACAGTGAATGCTTTCTTGATTTGACATATTTGCTACCTCAATGTGGCATTAAAAAAATCTTCAAGAATTTGCCTTTTCGTGGTATATTTGTAGATTCAGATGCAGCCTTTATGTCACCTTTGTTTATGAAAAATAATAATAATAATAATGATTGGATAACTAATTCAGAGTCTGGATCTGCTATTCATTTTAGTGACCTCTGATGGAAAAAGGTGAAAGGCCAGAAAAACAAGGTGGCCTAAATGTTTACTTGATTCTTAAGAAATACTTTCATGACTCCGTTTTATGCTTAATATTTTTTTCTGAACTCTAACTGCATATGGAGACTTTTAGCACAAGAGGTCATATTATTTTACTTGGTGTGATTTATCCTCCTCCACTTATGTATCGAATGTATGCATTAAACAACCTCTTTATTTAAAATCTTTCCAAAGTTATTTGATTTTGCACATTTGCAGTATATAAATAGCTTGATCTTTTGTTCCCAAAGGCACACTGTTTATTACATAAACAAATAACATTGATGATACCATTACATAGTCGCATTCTAGCTTTTATTTCTGGGTGGCACCTGATGATGGTTCTATGCCCAGAACACATGGACAGCATCCAGAGCAACACATTAAACAGCATAATCAGCATGTTACAAGGCTGACATTATAAACTCTGTCAAATCATTTAGTAAATAAAGGAACCTTAGGCTACCTGCCAGTGAGCTATTAGCCTGCATATGCTTACTGCTGGGAAGTCACGCTATCATTTGATATCAACGAAAATAGCTCATTCTTTACTATACTCTTTCAGAAATACATAGGCTACATCCAAGAACAAGCACTGCAAAATCATTTTTCATGTTACAACAGCACCAATCTTATTGTGGATAAGCTATATAGGCAACAAATCACACAAAGTAGTGACACAAAAGAGTAGGCTACAAGTAGCCAAATTCTGATGAATGACTGGCGAATTACGTTATATCTATGGCTAATCAGGAAAACCCACCGCGTTTCTCAGTGATGAGAAAGCTACTTTGAAACTGCAGCTTGCCAAAACATAAATTAGGCTAATCATAATTTAAAGTTGCTGTTTTGAAAATTTACAGTGACTGTAGAAAAAATTAACAACAATTTAAGTCAAATTAAGTCGCAAACATAGTAGACCGTCATGATTTAGTCAGGTTTTAATCTGTTCATGTATGTGTGAACAGTCCGAACGAACCGATTCACTACGATGAATCAGACCACGCTATATGAGAGAGTGGACCTTTTACGAAGAACCGGTTCACTCTGAATAAGGTTCACGAATGAATCGGATGACCGGATATATCGGATATATAGCTATATATTTAGGATGAACCGATTCACTAGAACGAACTAGACTTTTCAACAAAGTGAACCATGACCGACTACTCGGACGATTTATTAGTGATTAGTGACTTCAAGATTTGTTCAGGATAAGAGAAAAAAAAGACAGAAATAGCGATGTTTGGTCGCTGTTTGTTGGTAAAAACAGCTCGTTAGTGAACTGCTGAACTACTGTTAGCACAGCTGAAAAATGTAACTAAATAAGCGAAATTCAGTTAGTTACTCCAGCATAAGCGTTTCTTCAGTGCAGTTCAGTGCCGCCCTTGACTAAAGGCGTGGAGAGCTTCTTAAAGTCTCAGACAGTTTTGTGTAAAACTGGGCAGATTATTAGGATGGTTATGCTAGACAGTGTCAACTGTGGCTTGTGAGTTAAAACAAGTGCAGGAATGTCAATGTTTTTTTTCATAAGTGACCACCACTGTACTCATACTCAATCTGTGATGGAAATGTTGAGGTAGGTTAATTAATTCATTAACTCTTGTCAGCTACACTTTAAACTTTTCAACTGTTGTTAAGCTTGATGGAAAGCACTGTACTCAAATATTATTCACCCTTGGCAATATACACAAATGTGTAGGTTAAGATTTTAATAAAACAATTAAATAACGAACTAAATGCAAAACTAAGAACTTTGCAAAAAAAAAAAAAGTTAGCATTTTTTTCCAGCTCTTTTCCAGTAGGCCTATACACTTCCAAATATTTATTGACTATCAGTGTTTTAAAACTTTACCAATGCTTGATTGTATTAGTGCACAACCAGCTACTTGCCATTTAGTGGAAGCTTTTCACAAATTTTTACAAATTATCCTGATCTAATGAGAAAATGTAACTATTATGAATTTGTATGAATTGATTTTGTATAAAAACACACATTTTAGAGCAAAAAAGATACAACCCAAATCCAGCCTAACCAAATACCTCAATGGGGCATAAGCAGATTGTACAAATTCACAAACAATTTATCAAAAGTAGGTTTTATAGTTTAAAATAATTTCAAATTACCACGAGAGTGTGTTGTCCTGGCCCACTCCGGTTTGGGGCTGAGCCTGCAATGTTTGTGTTAGCAAGCTATGTTTTTTTTTTTTAACCACCAACTTACATATATCATGATGATCTCTAAGTCATCTATATTTCCTCAATTGTTTTAGCTTGTCTTCTGCTTGACCAATCCTTGGATTGCTTGTCAGGACAAAGTTTAGAGTGCGTGCCATAGTCTAATAAAGAGCAGGAGAGTTTTCTTATGAGTTTTGGCTGAGCTACCAATATAAAAGAAAATATGTATTGTTTACACCAGACCTGGCCTCATATAAACCAATCTTGCATGACATGGAATCATACTAAAAGTTTTCGTAGTTCAAGGATAAACGTTTTATCAAAAGTTTCCACTGAAAAACAGTTAGCCCACAGCACAGCTTCCCTCCTTTCTCCCATATATGTGAGTTTAAACAAGGATTAGGTGTTGCCATTTTAATTTAGGTAATTGAGAGCCGTTTCCTGTCTGTTTATTGCTACCGAGAGGGATCAGTATGTAAAGGAAATAATTTAAAATGAGCTTTTCTGGATATTTTTGTCCCTCTGCAACTGTAACTTATAATTATATCATTTAAAATCAATTGATTTCCTATTTTTATTTTAGTTTTAATTTTTTTAATCTAATGTAAGAAAGAAGTGTGTGCTGTGCAATTCTGAAATCAGTATTCAGTATTTTATGGCCCATTCACAGCAGCTAAGAGTTGGCCTGACCTGACTGCATATGAAGCTGACATCAATCTCACAATCCAACAGGGGGCCATAAACATCAGTGCTTGGCGATTGCTCTAGTCCAGGGCTGTCCAAACTCGGTCCTGGAGGGCCGGTGTCCTGCAGAGTTTAGCTCCAACCCTAATTAAACACACCTGAACCAGCTAATTTCAAAAACAAGGGGCTTCTTATAGGCATAGAAACTTCCAGTCAGGTGTGTTGAGGCAAGTTGGAGCTAAACTCTGCAGGACACCGGCCCTCCAAGACCGAGTTTGGACAGCCCTGCTCTAGTCTAACCAGTTACCAGGAAAACTTTGACCCGTCTACATTTAGTGTAAAATCTGCTAACGGGTAGGTTTAATGTCAAGTATTTTGGATTGCCTTGATCTGTTACAATATTGCAATTTCTTTAAATGTGGAGCAAGATATAAAAACTTTTTTTTTGTGTGTGAGATGGTGATTGCAATTTATTTTATTAGTAAATTACATGAAATTATATCTCAATTAGTTTAATCCTGTTGAAGTGAAAACCAGTTTCTATAAATTTGTCCAAATTAATTTCAGAGCCTGCTGCAGAGAAATATCCCAACAGCATGACGCTGCCAGGACTGTGACAACCTCCTAAGAAGCTGTAATTAATAAGCATCCATGCAGCAGTTGTTGTACACACAGCTCACCAATCTCGACCATCTTCCATGTTGTCATTGGCCAAGTAAGTGGTTTCAGAAGTGAGACACAAAATGTTACTAACCTCCAACATACAAGTACTGCATACAAAAATTTCATTTTGTAAATTTTGATGATTTTTCATTGAAAGAAACCGAATTAGAAGAGTCAATTATTCCAGAACTTCAGCTTGTTCTGATTCCACACACACATCATTATTGCTCAAATATTGTCAAGAAAAATTAACACAGTTTGCATTTATTGAAATAAAAAAGTATTTATTTGAAATAGAATTAACAATATAAATGTCTTGACTGATCAATTTAATGCATCGCTGCTGAATCAAACAATTAATTTCTTTCAAAAAATGTTACTAACCCCAAACATTTAAGCAGTAGTGTATGTAATGTAAAAGACACATAATTCGAAAAATAGCATTGCTACTAACTTGCTATTGTGAATTGTACTTAAACAAATATATTCAATACATTTAGCGTTAATGTTACTGTCCATCAATAGCTAGGATGTTTCTATTTCTTGAGTGGTTGTTTAGGAGGATATTTTGCTCATTTTTTCATCCACCAGGCCAAATCCAGTTGCGTGGAAAAGTACACTAAACAACTCGCATTATTTGAGGTATCATTAATATTTTTAATAATTAGGTTTAGGGGTTTGGAAAAGCTTTAATATGGACTAGAGCTTTGTTTCTGATTAAATATGTTTGCAGTGTAGTTGCAGACCTCTATTCAGCCCTCCAATATTGTGCTATCTTCTTGACTTTAAGTGTGTGTGTTTTATGATATTTCCTGGACAACATATGTTAACATTGGCAATAGGTTGTCTTACTGCAAATAATTCCATGTTCAATATATAGCAGTCCTTATTTATTGTTAACGTTTTGTCCAGATATCGCTGCGTGATTAATCTACATGTTTCTGAAACCGTTGTAATTCTTCTGTTCTGAATTGCTTATGAAGTTTTATCTTTAAACCTGATCTTTAAGCCTTTGTTCTCAAGTGAATTTGAGAAGCTTTGAGTATAGGTACCATTGATCATCTTAAAAATGTACTCGGTGGTAGTGATGATTTACACTGTTTTTAAAAGTATCAGATACACACAGCATCTGTTTCTTTTCACTGGCGCTTTGTAAAGTAACACACGGCAATGACTCTTCCAGACACCAGGAGATGAAGGAGTTCTATTGTCCTATTCTTTTTCTCACAGATCATACTGTACCTTTGAGCCTGTAGAAATTAATAAATGGTTATTGCCCTAATCCACCCCCTAGGATTTTAATCCAGCACTCCCCATGAACACAGAGGAGAAAGGAAAGCAGTGGTGGTCTCGCTCATACAGAAGAGTATAATAAGTGTCTTCAAGAAGGGTGAAGAATTCACAGTGGACGCAAGACATTAAAGAAAGCATTAGCACTAAAGAAATGGTGGGAAAAGGATTTTCTGGAGTGGGGGTTCATTCAAGGGAATAAATCCTGTCTGAGAGCTACTTTATATCAGATACAATTCCACATAGGGGAGGCTGGGGCTAGTTGTCACATGGGGAAGATGTGACAAGATATGTTGTCTCAGTAAAACGTAAAAAGGTCAAGTAAAACTACGCTAGAGTCAGGGTATATATATTTCAAATGTTATAAATTTATGTAATTCGTTCATTGCAGTTGGGCAAAACAATAGTTTCATATTTTTCGTTACCATTTCATGAATTGTTCTGTTTTTCATAATTGTTTTACTGTTAAAATATTGCTAAAAAATGTGACAACATGCCCAAAACTGCATCTCTTTAACTACAGAGTAAAGGTTATTTATTGGAATCTTTGGTTCCATAAATCTTTAGCATTCATGAAAGGGTTCTTCAGATTATGAAAATGTTAAGAAAAAAGGTTCTTTTGGAAACCCAAAATGGTTCTTTTATGGCACTGCTGTGAAAACTCCCTTTCTGAATGTTTTTTTAAAGAGTTTGATTAGTGACTAGACTGTGACTAGACCCGTTGCCCCCTAACTATTGCGTTCCATTCCTGGGTGTCTGGCTGTCAGTTAAATCTTGTAATATTTTGATGAGCTATTTAAAAAGGCACATACAGCATTTACTGAGATTAGATTTATGACCTTTGGTTTTCATTTGGGAAGGACTTGTGAAGTTTATTGCCTAGCGTCTGCTTGGTATCCATTCAGACACCCCTCTTTCTTAGTAGGGAACAGAAAGCAAATCTCTATAATGGTCAAAGCAACTATCATGTGTCTTGTACAATTTGTCGTTCTCACATGGAATGATTTAGTATTGACTGTGCGGTTGTCTTGTGCAGACCCATGATCTTTAAGATGGAAGTTTTATTATCTGATGTAATTTTGCATTTGCCATTTTCTTCAGCTGTATTTTAGTATTTTATTTTCACCAGTAGCTTATACCTGAAGGGGATAGTCTAACCAAAAATGAAATTTCTGTCATCATTAACTCTCCCTCATGTCATTCCTGTATGTATTTCTTTCTGCAAGTTATTTTAAAGAATGTGGGTAACCAAAGAATTTTAGGTCCCATTGATGTCCATATGAAGTCAGTGGAAAACCAAACCGTTAGGTTAATATATTCAGAGCATTAAAAAATATATATAAAATATACATTTACACATACAAAATATTCAGAACATTTTGAATGACATGAGAGGGAGTAAATTAAAGGGTCTGTCCCTTTAATGTAACATCCCCTATATCATTCCCTTTACAAATGATATTCACTTTAAACCTCAACAAAACCAACTTTTGCAAAAGTGATCTTTTCACTTTTTTTTATTTTGGTGTGAACTGGAATTGTGTTGTTAACCTGTGGTGCAAGTATCAGCAGGATTCTTCACACTTTCCATGCCAAATCAAAAAGCATTCCCAGCTCCCACCATCACTGCTATTAAAAGTAAAGTTAAATACCCATAAACAGTGTTCTTGGACATTGAATTTTACTAGCTTTGCTGTGATCGTTAATTAAATTTACAACACGCTTCTTAAATTTGGTGATTGCAGACGCCTCCAGCTGTATTTGGTCTCTGGAGGTCTGCAGCATGAGACGGCGTTGCAGTATTATTTTCATGTTTCCAGCTAAAAGAGTAGAGCGAGTGTGGTGGAGAAGGCAAGGATACAGAAGGCAATGACATGGACTTTAACCTAAAATGCAATGAGACGACTTGGAACAGAGTTAAAAGCCCATATTTACTCAAACAGCATCACTGCAGTCCCTCTCCAAATGGGAGTGCCACACATCACTTAGCCTGCCAAAAAACTTCCCCAAGGGAGCACTTAAAATGAGCCAGACAGCCTTTGCAGTGTCAGATAGAAGATGCTTGTGCATGCAAATATTATAAAATAGACTTTATTAAGGTAATAATTTTTGTTGAAATCCATCAGCCAATGGTAGTTAAGGTTGTTGTAATACCTCCAGGGTAGACTGCAGAATGGCCGGTTTAACGAGGGACCTGGGGATTAATGATGTTTAATGATAGGTTTATGACTCCAGCATCTAACCGTTCGGAGCAGCAGGATGTGAACGTCAAAATAAAACATATGGATGTTCTTCAAATCTGTCATGGCTTAAAAAATGGAAAACAAAAAACATCATCATAATCCTTTGGCTAAAAGAGGGAAATGAATAATAGGCCAGAGTAAGAAATAAAATAAAGTACAATGCCGTGTTGTCGCTGGTTAATGGATTAAACATTTCTGGTTGGTCCAGGGAGAGAAAGAACCGTGTGAAATGTTGTAACAATGTCCATAGAGAGAGACAGACCGTCAGTCTGTCACGAACCTGTGACTCAAACATACATGATTCAATATGTATTATATGTAAATATACACTGCTTCTCAGAATTACAGTATGTGTGTATAGATCATTGTTGTCTTTTCATTCACGTTAAGTAATTGATTTCAAATGACACCAGAAATAAAGTCCATTTTACATGAACAGCTTACAAATGTTTATAAATCATTTAATGACTTAGAACATTGAATTCATGGAATTATTAGGTCGATTTTATTGTATTTAATCAGAGATTAATTTAAGTACATTTAAAATGATAAATCATATTTAACACATTTACTCAAGTTTTATTCTGTTCTATATGATTTCTTGTGCTTAACGTTGAAAGGAATTTAAATTTTGAATAAAAAGGTCAATATAATATTATATTGTAGCTAGAAGTCTTTTATGAGCACGTGCTGCATTTATTTAATAAAAAAAGCAAAACAGTAAAATTATGAAATATAATCACTACTCTTAAAATAACAATTTTCTATTTTAACTTTGTATAAAATGTAATTTAGAACAATTTGTGGTGCCAAAGCTGAATTTTCAACATCCATCAGAAATCATTCTAATATGCTGATTCAGTGTGGAATTATTATCAATTATTATCTTGAAACAATTAAGCTGCTTATTGTTTTTTTGAACTGCCTTGGAAAAGATTCTAATTTTTGGGTGGACTCATAAATCTTCTATTTGATATTAATAATGTCAAAACGGTTCCATCCTTCCTGTCTTTTCACAAGGATATTCAGTGCTGTGCATGATTGCCTTCTGTCTTCACCACTAAACACTTCTTTTGTTCTTGTAAAAGCTCATTTCATCCATCTCTTATGTGTCACTGAAGAACTCCCAAATTGTGAAGTGACACCTCTGTTCTTGGGCTTCTCAGTGCATCCACGATGTGCTTTCTGAAGTTGTGCCTGTATGGTTTTCTTCATATGGTAGTCATTGACACACACTCTTTGTGCATGTGTTACTGATGAAAGACGGAATCATTTATATTATAAGCAGGCATTAATTTGTTTGGTTTTCTTTTTCTTGTCATCTCCATATGAGATCTTTTCATCATTGCAATACATCAGAGCAAACAAACCACTATGTTGATGAAAAAAATGCAATAAACTTAGGAATTCCTGAACTCAGTTTTCATGCATTTACCCGTTTACATTTACCAAGAAATCTGGTTTATATGTATACTTTGCGTTGATCGACTTTCTTGCTGCATTACAATAGTATCACTGAAATATATAAAGGACATAAAAGCCCATCCATCCTCCTCTCCTTTCAAACCAAGAAACCAATAATGGCAACAGCGTGAAGTGTATGAGAGAGACGTGCCGTCTGAAAGTCAAATCAAATCGGCTCTGAAATCAAACCAAAGTGGACTTTTAAGGCTGCAGAACGCGATATAGCCTGGCACCAGGAGTTTGACCTGATCCTACAGCTCTCTTATGGCTGGGCAACATTCCATCTTGACTGATTCGACATTTCTGCACACTTGGTCTGAAAAGGCAGGGTGGTATAAACAGGGTGCGATGCAGACACACTAATCCCTCCACAGCTCATACATTGTCCACCATCGGGTTAGTCGCTCACTGGGTGTCTGCAGCATTTGCAGAAATGTTAATCCCCTCCCAAAAGGAACATGGCCATCATCTAATGCTGAAGTGTGGGAACTGCTTAGTAATGCTTGGGATATAGATAAAACCTCTTTTTCTCTGTTTCATAGCAGCCACTTTGAAATGTCTTTGTTTTTTGTGTTAGTTCTGGCAAGCAATACTATTTATATTTATTATTTATGCTTAAAGTTAATAATTAATAATACTATTTAAAATTTTATATGAAAAAATCTATTTTCAAAAAAAACATGTTTGATTTTAAACTGCAAGAAACCAAAGCCATAAATCAGGGAAAGTTGTGTTCCAAATTTAAAGGTCCCCTGAAGTGCCTTGAAACACGCAGCGTTATTCTATGTGGTGACGTAATTTCAACTGAAACCGGAAGACAGGGCAGGACATATCAAGCAACCCCGCCCCCTTTAAAAAAAGCCAATAGCGTTCGTTTATATCACAGCTTTGGCTAGAGCCGTTGAGCTCGGTAAAGCCGCATTTGACAGCAGCAGTCAAGTAGATTACCCCCTAGATTCAATATGAAACTCTTAGTAAAACAAAATAAGGATCATAATCATGCTGAGGCTGTGTAGTTTTAAAAGTGTTTAATGTATGCCGACTCGCATCTCTGGACCGGAGCCATAGTCGGGATCAGACTGTGCGCGCTACCGCGGTTCACATGACACAACGTGAAACCAGACCTCATTTGCCCCAATCGCCCCAATGCCCCAATGAAAGTCAAGTTTTTCTTTGCAAAGCAGATGTTTATTTACAAAACGCTGGATTTGTTTGATGAATATTGGCACAAAATTTGCTCCATACATCAATGTTGAATGCTACCTGAACACACTGGAAAACAGGTCTCGTCACATCTGCTTGTCGAAGACGGTGTTAACAACAGTATTAACTGATACTGAGCACATAAAAAACCTGAACCGGAAGGTGTATATCCTTCCAAATATATGTTTCATTGTATTTCCAAATGTATAGGATGTATGTGGTGTCTTATTTTGACTAGTTAAAACTGTGCTCTTTTTTTTCTCGAATTCATAATCGAAAGCATATTTACACTATCTGAATCACTCCCTATCGCCTACATTGTGCACTATGTGCCATTCACTGTACAAGAAATACTACACTGTGAACAAGCGACCGATCTCAGCCAGCTTCAGCGTCTATTTATAGTGTAGGGGACGGGCGCTTCGGTTTCTAGAGCACGTTTGATTGGTCAGAAGATTTGATGAGAAGATGAAGTAAGATGTGACGTCAAAAAAATCGTTGCGCCGTTTTGGAAATAAAGTCCATTTTACATGAACAGCTTACAAATGTTTATAAATCATTTAATGACTTAGAACATTGAATTCATGGAATTATTAGGTCGATTTTATTGTATTTAATCAGAGATTAATTTAAGTACATTTAAAATGATAAATCATATTTAACACATTTACTCAAGTTTTATTCTGTTCTATATGATTTCTTGTGCTTAACGTTGAAAGGAATTTAAATTTTGAATAAAAAGGTCAATATAATATTATATTGTAGCTAGAAGTCTTTTATGAGCACGTGCTGCATTTATTTAATAAAAAAAGCAAAACAGTAAAATTATGAAATATAATCACTACTCTTAAAATAACAATTTTCTCTTTTTAAATTGGAGAACATGAATTGTTGAATCAATTTGTGGTGCCAAAGCGGAATTTTCCAACTATCCATCAGAAATAATTCTAATATGCTGATTCAGTGTAGCATTTCATTATTTCATTATTAATCTTGAAACAATTAAGCTGCTTATTGTTTTTTTGAACTGCCTTGGAAAAGATTCTAATTTTTGGGTGGACTCATAAATCTTCTATTTGATATTAATAATGTCAAAACGGTTCCATCCTTCCTGTCTTTTCACAAGGATATTCAGTGCTGTGCATGATTGCCTTCTGTCTTCACCACTAAACACTTCTTTTGTTCTTGTAAAAGCTCATTTCATCCATCTCTTATGTGTCACTGAAGAACTCCCAAATTGTGAAGTGACACCTCTGTTCTTGGGCTTCTCAGTGCATCCACGATGTGCTTTCTGAAGTTGTGCCTGTATGGTTTTCTTCATATGGTAGTCATTGACACACACTCTTTGTGCATGTGTTACTGATGAAAGACGGAATCATTTATATTATAAGCAGGCATTAATTTGTTTGGTTTTCTTTTTCTTGTCATCTCCATATGAGATCTTTTCATCATTGCAATACATCAGAGCAAACAAACCACTATGTTGATGAAAAAAATGCAATAAACTTAGGAATTCCTGAACTCAGTTTTCATGCATTTACCCGTTTACATTTACCAAGAAATCTGGTTTATATGTATACTTTGCGTTGATCGACTTTCTTGCTGCATTACAATAGTATCACTGAAATATATAAAGGACATAAAAGCCCATCCATCCTCCTCTCCTTTCAAACCAAGAAACCAATAATGGCAACAGCGTGAAGTGTATGAGAGAGACGTGCCGTCTGAAAGTCAAATCAAATCGGCTCTGAAATCAAACCAAAGTGGACTTTTAAGGCTGCAGAACGCGATATAGCCTGGCACCAGGAGTTTGACCTGATCCTACAGCTCTCTTATGGCTGGGCAACATTCCATCTTGACTGATTCGACATTTCTGCACACTTGGTCTGAAAAGGCAGGGTGGTATAAACAGGGTGCGATGCAGACACACTAATCCCTCCACAGCTCATACATTGTCCACCATCGGGTTAGTCGCTCACTGGGTGTCTGCAGCATTTGCAGAAATGTTAATCCCCTCCCAAAAGGAACATGGCCATCATCTAATGCTGAAGTGTGGGAACTGCTTAGTAATGCTTGGGATATAGATAAAACCTCTTTTTCTCTGTTTCATAGCAGCCACTTTGAAATGTCTTTGTTTTTTGTGTTAGTTCTGGCAAGCAATACTATTTATATTTATTATTTATGCTTAAAGTTAATAATTAAGATAATTTAAAATTTTATATGAAAAATATATTTTCAAAAAAACATGTTTTATTCTTAAACTGCAAGAAAACCAAAGCCATAAATCTAGAAAGTTGTGTTCCAAATTTAAAGGTCCCCTGAAGTGCCTTGAAACACGCAGCGTTATTCTATGTGGTGACGTAATTTCAAATGAAACAGAAAGAGAGGGCGGGACATATCGAGCAGCCCCACCCCCTTTAAAAATAGCCAATAGCGTTTTGTTTATATCTGCACAGGTCAGAGGCGTTGAGCTCGGTAAAGCCGCATTTGACAGCAACAGTCTAATAGATTACCCCCTAGATTCAATATGAAACTCTTAGTAAAACAAAATAAGGATCATAATCATGCTGAGGCTGTGTAGTTTAAAAAGTGTTTAATGTATGCCGACTCGCATCTCTGGACCGGAGCCATAGTCGGGATCAGACTGTGCGCGCTACCGCGGTTCACATGACACAACGTGAAACCAGACCTCATTTGCCCCAATCGCCCCAATGCCCCAATGAAAGTCAAGTTTTTCTTTGCAAAGCAAATTGTGTTTACCTGCAAAACGCTGGATTTGTTTGATGAATACTGGCACAAAATTCGCTCCATACATTCATGTTGAAGCTACCTGAACACACTGGGAAAACAGTTAGAACATCTGCGTGTCGGAAGACGGTGTTAAAAAACGGCTTAACTGATACTGAGAACATAAAAAAACTGAACCGGAA
Organism: Sinocyclocheilus anophthalmus; assembly: GCA_018155175.1. Taxonomy (NCBI): domain Eukaryota; kingdom Metazoa; phylum Chordata; class Actinopteri; order Cypriniformes; family Cyprinidae; genus Sinocyclocheilus; species Sinocyclocheilus anophthalmus. Next base: position 592,495 of record JADLZN010011443.1, read on the forward strand.
GGTGATATCCTTCCCAAATTATATGTTTCATTGATTTCCAAATTATAGGATGTATGTGGTGTTTATTTGACGATTAAAATGTTGCTCTTTTTTTTCTCGAATTTCATTAATCGAAAGCTATGTACACTATCTGAATCGCTCCCTATCGCCTACATTGTACACTACATGCCATTCACTGTACAGGATATACTACACTGTGAACAAGCGACCGATCTCAGCCAGCTTCAGCGTCTATTTATAGTGTAGGGGACGGGCGCTTCGGTTTCTAGAGCACGTTTGATTGGTCAGAAGATTTGATGAGAAGATGAAGTAAGATGTGACGTCAAAAAAATCGTTGCGCCGTTTTGGCGGAAGTGACAAACTGCAAACTTGGGCTTTTAAAAGCTTTGAACTATAAAGCAGTGTCTTTGGAGCACACTGCCTTATAGATAACCTTAAGACTAACATATTGATACTAACACCCAAAGGACTTTAAGGTTGATATCTCCAAAAATGAGTTTTCGGTAAGGTTTTGTTTGGGCGCAGTACCACACATTTCAGCTATACAATTTTTTCCCCCATTCATTTCCAATGTGGTCACAAGGAGTATGACTAAGTGTGATTTTTTTTTTCAGGACTATTTAACCTTTTCGAATCATGTCCATAAAATTTGTTTGTGTGTGTGTTCACATAGCAAGTGCCAAAACCTTTACCAAGTTTCACACCATTCCGATGAAGTAAAAAAAATCTAAAAAAAAAAAAAAAACGTAAAGCGAAAGTAAAATGTTTTGGTCAAAAATGACTGAAGCGCTCGTTTCTATGTTAGATTGATAAATGAGGCCCATGTGTCCAGTGCATTGTGCCTTTGAACATTACATTGTTACACCAGTAGGTGTAACTGAATCATTCATTTAAACGATTTGTTCAAAAATACCGATTCGTTCAGATAACCCACTGCTGTGTTTGGAGACTGGCAATGGTAAATTCATAAAGGAATAGCTCCCCAAAAATGTACATTTGCTGAAAATGTACTCATCCTTCAGACCATACAAGATGTAGATGAGATGTTTATATAAGGAACAGTTTTGGAGAAATGTAGCATTACATCACTTGCTCACCCAACAGTGGAAAGTAAATGGGTGCCACCAGAATGAGTCCAAACCGCTCATTAAAACATGGATTATGGACTTGATTTTTGGCTCAATTTATGGTTTAAAGTTTAAAAAGGCTTAATGATGGATTTGTTTATTACAAACACACAGCTTTTCGCTTCACAAAATGTTTTTGTTGTTAATGGGGTGCAACAAACGTCCGTATTCTGTATTCACTTCCGGTTCAGGTTTTTTATGTGCTCCGTATCAGTTAATACTGTTGTTAACACCGTCTTCGACAAGCAGATGTGACGAGACCTGTTTTCCAGTGTGTTCAGGTAGCATTCAACATTGATGTATGGAGCAAATTTTGTGCCAATATTAATCAAACAAATCCAGTGTTTTGTAAATAAACACAATCTGCTTTGCAAATAAAAACTCGACTTTCAAACAAACGCAAAGTGATTTGCAAATACAAAACTCTATTTGAGAGAAAATGCAGAGGTATGGACAAATATATGTATTGTGTGTTACTGTCTACTACTATCTGTGAGACTCATTTGGCTTTTTATGAGGAAACTTGGCTTGATTTTCTCTCAAATACGTGCAGGCAGATTTTTGCACAATTGCAACTTATTGCAATCCACAATCAGAGGCGGACAGTAACTAAGTACATTAACTTGAGTATTGTACTTAAGTACACTATTTGAGTATCTGTACTTTACTTGAGTAATATTTTTTCAGGGAACTTATGACTTTAACTTCACTACAATTGAAAGACAAATATTGTACTTTTCACGCCACTACATTTCTATCAAGATCCTCAAAATAGAAAGTCGTTAGCAGCTTTGAAAGTCAGTGGGTGATTTTTTTCTTCTCTAAAACGTGACTTTCTTTTTTTCAGACAGTTTATCAGTAATCACTCTTGTAGGGCTACATGAAGAGATTTCCCAGCATTTTTTGAAAACTGACCAGTTGCAAATGTTAATATTTATTACAACAATTCAATAATAGAAGTAATATTGTGGATATATTAGAACAATATGGTCTGATTTGCGAAATGTGTACATGAAAAAAAAAAAAAATATTACCTATAAAACCACAGAAGAACTGTTGTGCATCACCTAATAAAACACAATAGGTGTTGGAAGCAGCACTGCACAGACCGTTCTTTGTGTGACATCAAAGTACAGCGAGAGCGATTAGACAGCATTTAAAATGTTTGTTTTGATGTCAAATAAGTCTTGCTGTTTGCTTTTTTGTTAAAGCAGTGTTGCTGTTGTAAAGTTGTACTGCTACAGTTGTGTTGCTGGGTTTTAAAACAGGTTACATTTTTTTTCTTAGTCTGTATTTACAGGATTTCACTGTCCACTGTTCAAATGTGGATGAATGGCTACACATAGATGTGTGCACACACTCTCAGAGCTGTGTGAGATCACTACCATACTGCTTTTGTTGGGGTGGGTAGGGGATTGTTAAATATATGGGTTTTTTTTCCCCATAGGTTTTTAACATAAAAGCTCTTTATTCCAAATATACTACAAGATAGTCAGTGTATTCAGCAGGTGTAATATATTCAAAGTTGCTTCAGAAGTATTGCAAGTAATACTACTTACAACAATAAAACTTTTACTTGGTACTTTAAGTACTTTAAAAGCAATTACTTCTGTACTTTTACTTAAGTAAAATTCTGTCTTTACAACTTTTACTTGTAATGGAGTAATATTTGACCAGCAGTATCTGTACTTTCACTCAAGTTTTGGAGTTGAGTACTTTGTCCGCCTCTGTCCACAATACATTTGCATTTTAGTATTACAATATATTGTGACACGATATATATTGTTATACCCCTGCATTGTTTTGAATGTTGAAAAATTGTATCAACATATGTAGCCTATATATTCTATATCCTGCGATCCAACAGAGGATATGGATCAGTTTTTATAGGGAAAGACTGCCTAGTTAAATGTTTAGCTATGTCACTACTGGTTTTTGAACTAATCATTCATGTTAACAACTTTACAGCACTTATTGTGAATTTCACTGACATTGTAGTAGGGTCGCTTTGTGAAAACATTTAAATGGTTAATCATAGATATAGTAAGACAGAAACTCACCTGTTCTCCACTCATGTTGGTCTGCTGTATTCCCTGAAAAGGTAAAGAGGTTAGAGGCCTGCAAGCCCGTCGGGTCCCTGGCTCATTTAGCTTCTCTCCTTTTATATGTGCCCATAAATGCGCAGAGCACACTACTGTATGAAATATTGTTATATTGATTATATTATAAATATTATACATCGCCTATGCAATACGCACGCATTAGCATACAGGTGACAGTTGACTAAAAGTTCCCAATGCTTCGGGAAAAGCTGCATTTTGGAAGAGTTTTGATTTGATTACCACGGCAAACAGCGAGTCAATTGGTCATGTGCAGTGCAGAATCTGCAGCAAAAAACGCATGCAATAGGCTAAAGCGTGCCGCAAAGCCCCAGCAAAAATAATTACCATGAATGTGTCAGGGGGAAAATAGTAAGGAGATATTTTAATTATTTATTAATAAATTAGTGTTTTCTGAGTCCATGTCACAAAGATGACGATGATGATCCTGACTCGCCATCTCCTCATTGGAGGCGCTTTTAGAGAGAAATGCATCTTTACAGATTTTATAAAATCCGTAAAAAGAGTTTTTGTTTTTTATTTGAATTATTTAGTTTGTAAAGTAACAATGTAAAGCTTTCTATAGATATATTTCGAAAGTCTGTGAGGAATGTACTTTGCCGAGTTTTGGTTCATCATGTGAAGCATCCTGGCGACAAGGGCAGAAAGGGCATCAGTATGTATCCTTTTTATTTATACAAGCACAACGTTTTGTGATATTGTGAGTGAACACAAATAAAGTCGACCCTTTACAGTCGACGGGATGTATACTCTTACCTTTATGAGCCCAAAATGAAGGCATATTTTAAGTTGTTACAATGCAAGTGATCGCGCAGGCGCTCCAATGTCCTCTAAAGCGCGCTTTAGCTAGCCACAAAACGATCGATATCGTCTAATAGCGCACATTTATATATGTTAAACATTTAAACTAACATTGTGTTGTGCTTGAACTGTTTTATATCTATAGATTTTATTTAAGGCAAGTCGTGATTATTTGAGAAGGCTAAATCGATCAAACATATATCAATTCACTGTCTGCCGCTGGCTGCTTGGTCATTACTTTAAAAAACAAAAACTTACATTTAACGAACAAAAAAATTCTCCAAATGTTTTTCTAAGTTAACTTAGGTCGGGTCGGACTTGGGCCAAGAATTCAAGGCCGGGCTAGGGCTTGAGCGTCTCGGGGCCAGGGCCGGGCTAGGGCCTATATTTGAGGCCCGTGCAGGGCTCTAAAAGAGGTGTTTCGGGTCTCGGGAGACTAGCGTAAATTGACCGGCAGCGCCATCTGCTGTTTTTGGAAAAGAAAGTTGCTCAATTGTATTTGTGAGAAAATCTGCCTGCACGCATTTGTGAGAAAATCAAGCCAAGTTTCCTCATAAAAAGGCAAATGAGTCTCACAGTTGTAACACACAATACATACATTTGTCCATACATCTGCATTTTCTCTCAATTAGAGTTTTGTATTTGCAAATCACTTTGTGTTCGTTTGGAAAAACCAAAGTTGTTTATTTGCAAAATGCTGGATTTGTTTGATGAATATTGGCACAAAATTCACTCCATATTGATGGGCTGGAGTCATGTGGATTACTTGTGGATTATTGTGATGTCTTTTCAGCTGTTTGAACTCTCATTCTGATGGCACCCATTAACTGCAGAGATCCAATCGTTTAATAAAATAAAAAATGTAATAAAATAAAAGGAAATTTCATATGCCTGGGTACTATCAAAAATAAATAGATCAGTGGATACTGCAATCAGTGGATCAGTCCAAGTTCAGTAAGTACAGAAGACAATGACTTTTTTTTTTTACTGCAAATTATCATTTTGCCACAATTTGTCTTACTGTTCAAAAGTCATCCAAAATCTACTGAGAACATTCAAATAAAATCTTGCCTTGCCATGCGAGTAAATATGGAACTCAAGAATGTTATGGGAAGTATTTTCTTTGAAACCCTTCCCACTGCTTCAAGATGAGGATTGATCATGCTGGAAACAATGTGCCCAGAACATCACAACGGCCAACATGTGCTAGCCATATTATGGCTCATATGACCAGGCAAGAATAGCACTGGCTACAAATAGCAGTTAGCTGACTCGTCTCAGCAGGTGCTGTCACTTTCAGGTAATAGTGTTTGTTTTGGTTAAGATAAATGGTTGTCATCCGTGGATCAGGTGCTGTTCTGTTGATGGGTGCTTGTATCGATTTGTTCTTTTTGATAGTGCAAACTGCAAACACAATTCACTTGGGTATGACTCATTTGAGATACAAATCAAAGAATAATTTAAGATTCCGTTTAGAAACATGCTCCAAGAACACCTTTCTGTCTGATGCCTAATCAAGAACATAAGGGCCTTTCTGTAATTATGCAACCCAATATATGATGGTCTCCATTCCATTCCACAAATGACTCAACACTGTCTCTCAAGGGACACTAGAAATATTGCATGGACTACTCTCAAGACGATTTAAAACAAGTGCGAGTGATGTGCTCTTAGGTTTCAAAAGAACAACATTCTGGAGTTTGAACTTATATCAGTGCAAATGCATCTTTTAGACTGTGATCTAAAACATTTAAATTGAATTATGTTACATTTTATTTTGTTGGTTCTGGGGCCAAATAACAGCTCGAAGAAATTATGTATCAAAGGTATTCCAGCATGAAAAGTGTTTCCACACGTTTGGATTCTCAAACTTTAGTTAAACCCAGTACCATAATGTTCAAACAACAAGACCTCTCTCTGGTGATATGTGTAGGACTTCTCCAAGACCCTGAAAAGTTTGGGGTCTGTACATTATTTTATTGATAATTCATTAAATTGATGATTAAAAAAAAGTGACAGTAAATACATTTATAAATGTTTACAAAATCTCTCGATTAATAATTAAATGCCGGTTTTGTTTGAGCTTTCTAATTCAAAGAAGCCGAAAAAAGTGTTTTCATGTTTCCAGAAAAATATTTAAGCATAACACTTTTTCAATATTGCTAATATAATAATGTTTCTTGAACACCAATCAGCATACAGAATTGAATGTTTTCTAAAGGATCATGTGACACTGAAGACCGAAATAATGGATGCTAAGATTCAGCTTTGCATCACAGGAATAAATTACACTTTATAATGTATATAATGTATACATTATAATGTAGAAAAACTGGGCATCAAATGTAGGTTCTCTAGAACAGAAAACACTTTTGTGCAAATGTAACCAAGGTTACCAGGAAGTAGCCAAACAGAAACAAAAATAATGTTATTAATCTAATAACATAATAATGTGAAAAGTATTAAACCATTTGAAAAGAAGTAAAATTCTAAAAGAAAATATAAATTTTATACAAATTTATAGTTTGCACGAGGTTTGCATGCAGAGTTAGCAGCTCGCTCTCTCGAAGTGAAATGACAAACTTTATTTTGCATTAATTATGAATGCAATTGATATTGCCAATTGGGAGAAATGCATTTTCAACTTATAAATATCAAAGTGTACGGTGACACACAGGGCCGTTTCTAGGCATAGGCGAGCTAGGCGGTCGCCTAGGGCGCCACCAGCTGAAGGGGCACCAATGAGCGCACGTACTGGCACTTTTAGCAGGGTTGTGATAAAGTGGCACGGTCACCCTGAAATATGACTGCCGCCCATACTGGATTCCCCAACATTATTGGGCTAGAGTACTTTCAATCTGACGATGCCTGTATGCCACTTGATCAGAGCGCTGTCAATTGCTGCCTCTTATTGTTGCATGCAAAGTTTGCATTTGGATAAAAAAAAAAAAAAAACGAGAAAAAAAAAAAAAAAAAAAAAAAAAAAAAAAAAAAAAAAAAAAAAAAAAAAAAAAAAAAAAAAAAACCAGCACTCACATGCATTATATCATGGGCTCTGTCAGTGCTTTGGCAAGGTAACACTTTTTTTTGCCATGCAATAAAGCTAAGTTCAAAGGCCAATTTAAAATATTGGTACAGTAAATAAAGTGCACAAAATCAGTATTTTGTTTCGGCAGTATTTGTGGCACTTGATAAATCATGTTGCGAGATTTGTCCAAAAGGTGTGCGTTTTTTGCGCCAATGCATTGTTAAAGGATCAGCGTGTCATGTAATATTCCCATATAAACGTTAACATCCAATTAAAAAATATTTGTATAGTAAAGTTAGCTAAATCACGAGATCAATACATCCTTTATTAGACCGCTTTGTCGAGTGAAATGCATCCTTACGGAGGTGTCGAAATGCTGAATCAATTATTCACTTCCAACAGCGCTTAATGGGAGCAGCGTCATAGAGGGCAGAGCGTCACGTTATTTAAAGGGGACGTTAACGCGTTAACGAGTAGCAAATGATTAAGTAGCTGCATTGGTTACTTTTATGCCACTGATAAAGCTTTTATATGTAGTTTGGGGTAACGACGGGTTTGACTGAAATAATAATGCAATAACTGACACTTTAAATCAATGTTTCAAGAAACAACAACAAAATTTTTTAACAAAAAACAGATAAAGACAAAACAGTAGCCATTGATAATATCTAAACATGCATCCAAATCCAAATGTAATAAAATTAATTTATGTGTGATTTATGTGCAATGTCTTAGCTACTAGAGATTGTTACATAGGGCTTATACAGCATCTAGTGGCAACACAATGATATTACAGATAATAAATTGTGCAAAATGTTTATCTTAACAGTCAGTTTACAAATAATGCATTCAGATTTGTGGAACTCAATGCACTGAATCTCCACAAATTAGTGTTGTTACTATGACAACCAATTTGAATGTGACAAGCAACTGGTGTCTGAAAAGAATATACATATATATTTAGGGATTTCGCCTAGGGCGTCAAATTGGCTAGAAACGGCCCTGTGTGACACCTCTCTGCCTCATATTTGCATTAAAGCATTCTAAGGTGCTTACTTAGTGGATTTTTGATTAAAAAGGAGAAAGAAAAGGATTTAAAGGAGACGAGATACATCTATGCCTTTCTGGAACTCTCTGAGAGTTTAGCGATCTCCTTGGTAAGTTAATTTGCTAATAGTTACAAATCAAATCGTTACTATAGTTTAAGAGGTAAAACAAGAGAAATTAAATCTGTGAGTGATTTATGTATGAAAAATGTGTAAAGCTGTATTTGGGAAATAACCGCTAACTGTGACCAACTATGTGATGAAAAATGGTCAGTCATATGTAAATATGACTTATATGTTATGTGGGGAAAAAAGCAGTCACAGACATTGCATATTTAAAGAATTTTCTTTATTTGAAGAATGCATATACAAATATTCAAGTTTTGTGTAAAATGTCTGATGTGCAGTGATCAGTTTATTTTCATGAATTAAAACTTATGTTGTTACAATGAAGATATTAATTGTTTTGTGACCTTGTCTGTTCAAGGTCAGGTTTGTTTTTTGTTTAGTTTTTTTGTGGTTCTGTCCTTTTCCATGTTGATGCCATCTGTCTGATGTGATGTTCTGGAGCCTGTGTTCTGGATTTGTCCCGGCCTTCCAGTGGTTCTGAGTTGGGTTTGGACTAGTATGGGATCATATTCCCGCCAAATCTATTGCAGTCACGGTTAAAAAAATAACAAGTGTGAAACCAAAATTTAAAAACGCAAGCAAAATTATATTGCACAAAATTTAAAAATGAAAGCAAAATTGTTATTTTTTTGTATGCTTATGCTGTTTTTCACTACGCTCTTGTTTCCATGTTCTGCGCTTGCTTTTCCAAATGTTGCAGTTATAGTTTCATGTAAATCAGGGCGGGTTTAACCGTCATCATTGGTCCATTAGTTCTAGATTGACAGCTCCTCCTCAACCAATCAGATGAAGAGGGGCGGTGACATCACTCCAACGCGCCTCATTACTGCCTATGCTCAGTGTTCTGTTCACTTGTATAGGTGAAAATGGACAACTGTCGGCTGGGAAACATCTTTCCATACAGGACCCCGTTATATGTGTCTGTTTGTGACTGCTGTACGCCTACCTGGCGATCTGTTAACGGTAATGAGCCTGTCCTTGCACTGTCTGGTATATTGCCCTGTATTTATTCGCCTCCGGTCACATCGTGAAAGGGATCAGCCACTAAATGCACCGGCCTCGCGAAGTGACTGATGTGCCTGGCCCGCCTTTACGTGCCTGGCTCGCCTTTACCTGACTGAGTATAAGTTTTGTTATGGTTATTACTGTTAGGAGAGGATAATATGAGTAAGAGCAGGGGTTTTCAAACTGGGGTCCGTGTCGTGACCCAAAGCCAGGGGGTCCCGCAAAAAATTTTGCTATTCAGTATTTTCTGGACTACACGTTGCATTTTTTATCTTCTGAACGTGCTATGATTTATATTCCAAAGTGACTTATATAATGCATTCAATGTCAAATAAGCAAAACGTGAACAGGTAAAAGCGGGCACTTCAAGGTTTCTATAAATATATTTCTCATTCTCTGTGACAAGTATAACGTTAGACAGTATCGAGTTTTTCTTCATTTCAGCAAGAGGTTCACAGACATGGCAAGTGCATTTTGTATGTTTTCTTTATTTTACAAAAGTACAACGTTTCACTGTTCAATTTTGAAGGTACACAGATAAAAAATAGATCGTTTTGAATTATGTCTTGCTCTATCTATTAGGGGTGGGAATCACCAGAGGCCTCACGATACGATATTATCACGATACTTGTGTCACGGTACAATATTATTGCGATTTCAAATATATTGCGATATTTTGCAATTTATTACCTTTTTCCAACTTCAAATTATGTCCCCAAAGGAAAACTTTGACAACATCTATTTTAACTAGGGATGCACCGATACTGAGCTCCTGTACTTGTACTCGTTAAAATGCCCCGATACTAAACGCCGATACCACACAGCATGGGATAAGTGCCATATTCAGACAATGAAACACCTACAACAGAACAACAGACAGCAGAATGGAGTTATTAGAGATTAAGGATGTCTACGAAGTATATGTATAATGAATATAATGTTAAACATTCAGTATTGACTGTACAGTTGATGTGCGCGAGCTGATAAGCAAAGCCCGCTGAGTGGATTGAGTGCGCGGCGTAGGCATACACGACTTTCTGGCGAAAGTGAATCTAGCAGCCTGTGTGAAATGCGCTAGGCTGTACTATTCTGCATCAGTACAAATACGTGCACGCGTTGCGCATGTTTTGCTTGCTTGAGTGTTTCTGCATTATATGAGTGGCTTTGGAATATAAGTCGCAGCACGTTTCAGATGAAAAAAAAAAAAAAAAACGCCCCTTAAAAAAAAAAAAAACTTTCTATTTCTAAAAATATCACAGTTAGGAGATTTATAACGAGTGGTTCCCTGCATTATTACAGCAAAGCGCGTGATTACAGTACTAAGCCGCTGCAATGGAGCAGCTCTAATGCTATTAAATTAAAGATGATGTACCATAGAGCAAAAAAATTAACAGTGAAAGTAACAAAAACTTGTAAAATACATTTTAATGGGCATAATTGAGTTTGAAAATAACCAAAGGATATAGAGACAAACCAAAAATTATTCAGAGACCAGATATAATTTTGATATTTTTTTACTAGTGGGTGTAGGGCACTGTAGTTAATTTATGTAAGTGAGGATAGCAAAATAAAGTAAACTGTGACAAATTATAACCCAAATTTCTTCATACAGTGGACTACCAGTAAAATTGATACAAATTTGGGACCAAAAATTATTCAGACCGAGTCTGGAAAAAAAAAATGAAGTTCAGGTTTGCATGAAGCTGGGTGACAGCATGCCCAGGAGACTATATGCTGTCATTAAGGCTAAGGGTTGCCCGACTAAGTATTGATAGTTGTGTAAATATTGACAGCTGTATGAATATTTTTTGGTTTATTGTAATCCATTAGGCTACATACCTTTCTATCAAAGTTATCTAACATTATCAAGCTGAATTTGTTCTGACACAGTTTAACTCTGGAGTTCTTGTTATATTTTATTTACCATTTTCTAAACTATAGCGAATAAACTGTGATAATGTGAGAAATGTTGAAGGTGTCTGAATACATTTTGGTTTGACTGTATCTATTTGATAAATTAAGTTAACCAACTAACATTATACATACTCTTTTGGTTTCTGTACCCAATATTTTAAAAATGTACAAATGCAATAAAAATATCGGAATCGGTACTCGGTATCGGCAAGTACCAAAAAAAGTATCTGGTACCGGCGAGTACTGTAAAACTGGTATCGGTGCATCCCTATTTTTAACTAAAAAGGAACATTTCTCAGTTTGTTTATCTCACTTCAGTTTTATTGTTGCAGTGCAAAATGGGATTGTCAAGCAGACAAACTGACCAACACTTTCATGAAAACCTGTCATAAATGTTGTATGCACCTGGCAAACTCAACTATTTGTATTGCAGTCTAATCTAGTCCACCTTAATTAAATGTAAACAGGTATGCACTGCTGTGCTACTACAGGTATTTTGAACAGTGCAACTTGAACTTGTACAAAAAAGTTGCGCAGACCCTTCATCAATTGGGGCATTTGAAAGTAAATTATTGTTAAATTTAAATTAAATAAAACATATAGTCTTACATCTAGGGATGCACCAAACCGAAAATTCTGGATGCACTTGGCCGAAAACCGAAACTGCTTTGTAATGATTATTTATTATTTTATTAAATAATATAAAGTAATTTTGTAAGACTTTTTAAATTTAACTCAATTTTAATGATACTGAATTAACAAAAACACAAGCCAATAAAATAACCACACTTTACTGAAAGTAACACAATAAAACTTGACAGAATTTATATTGATATTGGTAAAACTTTTGCAATAAGGTTCATTAGTTAACATTAGTTAATGAACTAAGAATTGCAAGCAATTACAATCTTAGTTTCTGTTAATTTTTCAAATTACCTAATGCATTATTAACATAACAGTTGTGCTTGTTAACAGTTATGCACTCTGAATCACATAACACTGAATAACTCTTCCTCATTACTACATTAAGAAAATTAATTAACATTACGTAATGTATTGTTCATTGTTCGTTCATGATAGTAGTTAATACATTAACTAACATTAACTAATGGAACCTTATTGAAAAGTGTTACCTTAATATTAAATATCAATATATTATTTTTATTCACTTCTATGTAACAGAATCAGATATAAATTGTTGTTGTTGTTTTTTTAATAATTAGCCAAATGGTATAATAAAAAATCGATACTTGGCGTCCGTGTATCAATACAGTATTGCCGCGGAAAATATCGCGATACTATGCTTTATCGATTTTTCCCCACCCCGACTATCTATCACATCTTTCCACTGATGTGAGTAACCCAAGTGTTCGCGCCGGCGCCTCCCGCGCACACACAACATAATCAGTTCTAGCATTGCAAACTTTAAATCGCAGCCTCTTCATCATCAAAGTAAATGAGACAACTAAACATACAAAAGGTATTGGTGACTCAATTTAGCTTGTCTTTTGTACAATATGTAGGTTTTGTAACTTTACGAACTAAGGGTGTTCGGAGTCGATAAAATCAATTAATTGGAGATGCTTTTGATTATTAAAATTTAATGGAACCATTCAAATGGAATCCAGAAAATAATGGAAAACAGAATTTGGTAAAGATAAAACTGTAAAACTCAATTAATTAGACAGGCTTTTTGATTAATAAAATGCAATTTAACCATTAAAACAGATCTTTATTTTTCCTAATGAATGTATTTAGCCATTGCAACATCTAGACTAGTCCACGTTCAGCTAAGTTGCACATATTCAAATATCAAATAAAACAAACCAATCAAAACATTTCATTCATGGGGATGAACACAGAATACACAGTCGTGTATTTTATTCCAGCCTTTAGTCGCTTTTTTCCTGGACAGATACGACAGGTTTCTGATGGCTCCTTCTTTGAATGGACGACATGCCTCTTTCATCTTTGGGCATAAACTATAGTTACATCTAGATTTTGTCATCTTAAAGCTGTGAAAATAATTAACCATTTTATAAGACGGGAAGTCGTGGCCTAATGGTTGGAGAGTCGGACTCATAACCCAAAGTTTGTGAGTTCGAGTCTCGTACCGGCAGGGATTGTAGGTGGGGGGTGTGAATGTACAGCGCTCTCTCCACCTTCAATACCACAACTGAGGTGCCCCTGAGCAAGGCACCAAACCCCCAACTGCTCCATGGCGCCGCAGCAAAAATGCTGCCCACTGCTCCGGTGTGTGTTTCACTGCTGTGTGTGTGCACTTTGGATGGGATAAATGCAGAGCACTAATTCCGAGTATGGGTCACCATGCTTGACCACATGTCACTCACTCACTTTTCACTTAGACTTTCATTGTGGATAGCTTTAAATAGACCCACTACGCTTATTTGAGCGGCAACCAATTTTTTAATAAATAGATTTTTTTTTTTTGATTTGATTAGATTTTGCAAAATAAATCATCTAGGTCATGTATTAAGTTCATGCATATTTTATTATAAACAACTATTATTAACAATATGTACTTTTTCTTATTGATGTCACTGTCACACTGTTTGTTGTGGTGACCTGGACTGGTCCCTTGAGGGCGCTCTTCTGTTTTACGTTGTTTGTGTTAAACTCCGTTTCCCATAGTCCCCTGCTCACTAATACTGTCTGATCGGTAACACCTGTTCATCATTATCCCAGCTATATATATCATGCCTTCTCTGTCTGTCATTTGCGTCTTGATTGTATTGTCTTCTCAGTTTGTGTTTTCTGTGGTCAGGTTGGATTACCTTTTGCAACGTTTTTTGCTCTGTTTTGTTCTGTTTACTTTCAAATAAACTGCACTTGGAACTTACCTTATTTTCTCCTGGCATTCCGTGACAACCAGTCCCGGATTTCACAGAGCCCCCCTCAGTCCCGGATTTCACAGAGCCCGCCCAGTCCCGGATTTCACAGAGCCGCTCCAGTCCCGATTTCACAGAGCCGCTCCAGTCCTGCTCTCATAAGAGCCCCGCTCCAGTTCCCGGAGCTCACAGATCCCGCTCCGTCCGGGATCTCCAGAGCCCGCTCCCAGTCCGAGCTCACAGAGCCCGCTCCAGTCCGGGAGCCCACAGAGCCCACTCCAGAGCTCACCGAGCCCAGTCGGGAGCTTACCCCTCTGTCCTTCACACTCCCCTAAGCGCGGAGGGTGAACTGAGGACAGGAAGACTCCCTTCATAGCCTGCTCAGTCCCGGAGCTCACCGAGCTCAGTCCAGAGTCCGCTCCAGTCCCGGATTTCACAGAGCCCAGTCCAGAGCCCGCTCCAGTCCCGGATCTCGCGGAGCCCAGTCCAGTCCCGGATCTCACCGAGCCCAGTCCAGTCCCGGAGCTCGCCGAGCCCAGTCCGGTCCCGGAGCTCACCGAGCCCAGTCCAGTCCCGTAGCCACCTAGCCCGCTCCAGTCCGGGAGCTCCCAGAGCCCAGTCCAGAGCCCGCTCCAGTCCCAGAGTTCACAGAGCCCATCCCAGAGCCCGCTCTAAAAAAAAAAAAAGAAAGTCCCGGAGCTCACAGAGCCAACCAGAGCCCACCTTCCAGTCCCGGAGCTCACGAACCCAGCCCAGTCCTGAGCTCCCGAACCCAGTCCAGTCCCGGAGCTACAGGCCCAGTCCGTCCCGGAGCTCACAGCCCAGTCAGTCCCTGAGTCCCGGCCCACTCCAGAGCCCGCTCCAGTCCCGAGCTCACAGAGCCCATCCAGAGCCCGCTCCAGTCCGGGAGCACACAGAGCCCACTCCATTCCGGGAGCTCACAGAGTCCACTCCAGAGCCCACTCCAGTCCGTGTGTGTTACCTCGCATAGCCCAGTCCGATCCCCTCCTTTCGCGGGAGCCCAACTCCAGATCCGCTCCGTTCCGGAGCCCAAATCAGAGCCCGCTCCGTTCCTGTCAGCCCACTCCAGAGCCCGTTCCGTTCCGGGCCCCCCAGAGCCCGTTCCGTTCCGGGAGCCCACTCCAGAGCCCACTCCGTTCCGCCACAACTAGAAATCATCGGTTAAGTTGTATTTAAACACTGTTCCAGAACAGTTTCCACCCAAATAGTCAGATGTGTGCAGCACATTTTATGGAGGACTGTTTCCTGATCCTGGAAGAGTAGACTACAATGCCGGCTGTTCTGACTCACAGACTGTAAGCACGTTTTCATATTTAAAGGATTTGCCTCTAATTCAAACGCGAGTTTTGGGCAGTAGAATAGCACTTGTTGTTTGTCATTACTCCAATCACAAATGCAGACATGGTTTATGTTCGTGGCAGCTAGTCAACGCAACGCGTAAAAGCGTATAAGTCAGGGTTTTTCAACCTGTGGGGCTGCCCTGTGCAAAAGGGGCGTGAGCTCAGTTAATTCGAGAGTACATTCCCTTGAAGATTTAGAAATATGAGTTAGCAATTCTTTAGCCATCCCCTAGGGGGCAAACGACTCCCACAGCTATTCGACAGTTTAGAGCAGAGTTGGCTCGAGGATCAGTCATGCTTATTGACAGTGTAAGATGATTTACGGTTAGCCATGTCGGAAATCCAACCACGGACTGGCATTTTGTTATCTCAGAAACAGGCTCAGCCATTACATTGAATCAGTTAAACTGGTTATATATTTATGTTTCAGCATAATTACGCACGGTATACCAGGGGAGGATCTAAACCCTTTTTAGGTGGGTTTCAGCTCCCCTATCTGTCACCTTAGCCCCCCACAACTATCTTAATGCTCAGGGCAGTGCTGCTTCCTCAAAATTGTTTTTCATTCTCATTGTTTTTAAGTCTTGTCAGTTTAAACATTAAAGTAATTTTAAGCCATTTAAGCCCAAGACATCTTGGGGGGGCGCGAGTGAAATTAGACAAACTTGGGGGGGCGCATGTCCTAAAAGGTTGAAAACCCCTGGTATAAATCATTATAATCCGTATTATGTTTCCACTTGATGCAACAAATGCCTCGTTTATAATGGGTTTTAATGTTTTTGTCTCGTCGCTCTGGCCGGACAGGGCATCACAGTATGGTAAGGGGCGTAACATTTCCGTCACAAGCTTGAGGTAATCGGCCAATCACAACGCACTGGATAGCTGGCCAATCAGAGCACACTTCACTTTTTTAGAACGATGAGCTTTGTACAAATCGACGCGTTCAGAAAGGCGGGGCATAGCGGAAAAACAATAATGTACAGTTATGTGGAAAATAATGTGTTTTTTTTAACCGTAAACCGCATAAACACTTTCATTACACCAAATACACAAAATAATGTTATTTTTAGCAACATCATATGACCTCTTTAATATTGATCAAGCACCATTTCATTCAAATGTCCAATTAATCTTTAATATGGCCATTTCTTTAGGACAGAAATGCTATAGCCACTGTAATTAAAAGAATATGTGGACATCAAAATGTGTAAACTCAGAGTGAGGGTTTGAGCTTTTATTATTGAAACCGTGATGTATTCTCCTGTGTTTGCGTAGATTTATAAATTATTTACCTTACAAATCTGATGAAGTGGCGCACGTTGCGTTCCCAGATGAACGTTATAGTAAACCCAAACTCACAACAACATGCATAGATGGAGTTTGAGACGCTCCACACATGTAAATGATAACACTTCCTGTGGAACTACTGTGAACGGAGCCGCTGTGTGAGGCATGTACTTAACCTGCACACATGTAAATAAAGCGAGTAAATATCTTGATATGCAAGTGCTATAACCAGTCTCAGTTAGCTTAACGTAGTACACGTAGCAAGGTTTTTTTAATTCTATAATAGATAAAAAGAAAACAGATAGAATAGAAAAGAAAAAGCAATATATTAGATGCCGTTTTGCTTTTTTTAAATTGTATAATAAATAAAAAGAAAACAAATAGATTGAATACAAAAATATTAGAGAAGCTAGTGTTAGTGTTTTTTTTTAAAGAAAACAAGCAACTGAGTAAATGCATACGAATGTAAACAATGATTTGTTTATTCTTGTTTATTAAGTGAGTTTTTAATAATTTAATGTTATGATTGAACACAAGTAGCCTAGGTTAACCATGGAAAACCAAATTGCATTAAACACAGTGGTGTAATGTAACAAAGTAATAATACTTCGTTACAGTACTTAAGTATTTTTTGGGAGTATCTGTACTTAACTTGAGTTTTTAGAAGAGCATCGGACTGCAGAAGCAGGTTTGACGTCGTGTCTGGGGTGTGCAAGTTAGACTCCTAAAAACACCTTTGTTCATGTGCAAACAAGTGCGTGCACAACCGCGGATGATTCATTTTCCACTTAAGTCGAGTCTGGGGTGTGCGATACACAGTATTGTCTGCGATAATATGGTAAGTGTTGTTGTAATGATGTGCGATCTTACATGATCAAGTAGGCTATATCACCAGATCATAAAGATCTCAGATGACAATGTAGATGCCTGACAAACGTTGTTGTTGTTGTGATCATAAACTGTATGGATGTGATTACACGCAATACATGGTGCTTTTCCCTCACCATTGTAAAGCGCTGCTTTTGCAAGGTTCCCATGAAAACGTTTAAGCTTTTTTTTTTCTTTCAGATTTTCCTTTTTCGCCCTTAAGAAGATATCACAGGTTCATCAAGTTCGTCGAAATTATCCATCCTCGATCACTTTTAGTCAGCTTTGACGAAACTCCTCTCAGCTAGCACATATTTTCAGAGTGAAAGTAGCCTTGTCACCTGACCTGAATACAGTGCGCTGATTTGCTAAAATGGACTTATCGGCTTCTGTTCAAAAACAACAAGGGTGCTTGTTGGCTTCTGCAGTAAAACGTGAACTCGCGATGCCTTGAAAGTGGACAAAACCGACTTTTTTTGACAAAACGTGTTTAGGGTTAAGATCATGCTATATAAGGAGAATAATGCACGGCAATCGGCTCTTTTACTTTTTTTTAAAGTGCGGTTTATCGGTTTTTGCAAATGAACTCTTCATATGATCTTACCTTGTAGAAAATCCAAGAGGAAAGTTTCCTGAAACCTACCAAACAAAAGAGTGACAACAAGATTAAGAACATACCATTTTCATTGCTGAAAATTTTTTTTTTTTTTTTGTTTTATTAACTTACCTGAGTGTTATAAATGCACATTGTGTTCAACCAAACGTTCCGAGAGTGTTCACTGTTGTTGTGGCATCTTTCTCAGCAGCGTATCTATTCTTCTGAGACACTGGTCCATAGATTGGCATTATAATATCCACAAATTATTTGCCATAGAGCAAGTGCTACACAAACACTTTTTTGTCACACTGTGGCAAAGCTTTGAAAAATCTCCAAGCCATCTTCATGTCTCTCAGAGACGGATTGTAGTTCAATCATTAGCTTTTGCTCTCTCCATTCTTGTCTTCAGTCAGATACACAGAAATTTTTTACAGAGCCCTAACAAGCAGAGCAATTTATGTCCTATGGAATGAGCTCTTTGGGGTTGAACTCAAAGGCTGTGCCCTTATTTCACCGACACTACTCATCTCCGGAAGGCAAAGGGAGCCTGAGGTGAAGGTAAGGCCCTGAAGATCGAAGCCATAAAGCTGAGGAACTGCCTGGCTTTTGTGCAAAAGGATGATCTATACTGTTTGGTGGAGCGTAAAACAATAGCTAAGGTTACTGTTTGCCAACCTGATGTAGGCGTAGACAACAATCCAGTATCAGCGAGACTCCATTGATCATAAACTGAGACATGCAAAGAGGTGGTGAACTAACAAGTTGGACACCACAAAAATTCTTCTAAAGATTCTTTGTTTCTCCAGGTAAAAAAAAAATCTAGATTTTTCAAACTACCTGAAAGAGGAGGAAAAGGCAGCTGTCCAAGGCCATGTTTTATGGGTTTATTTATCTTGCCACATGTTCAACCATGTCATGCTTCCAAGGTAAAAATAAAATGGTTAAAAACAGGTCTGACCAGGATTTTAATATTGAACTGGTTTACTTGTCTAAACTCTTTCAGACAATTATAAATGCATCTATAATATAATTCCCAGTAAAATGCCTCAGAGTATTTCTTTTCTGGGGATCAGGTTGAGAATCTTTATGCTATTCAGTTGTACCGGAAGACAGCTCTGGATTGATATTTATAAAGAACAGTAAATATAGCATCAAAGCCAGAAAGAAAAGCTCCTGTAGTGCAAGCATGAATTTTCAAATCAATTTCTTGACTGCTGGCCCATATTCAGTCTGAAAGCGGTTTGTTATTATGCACTTTCCTTGAGACCTGGGTGCTTAGGAAAAGAAGCCTTGCCTTTGACTGTCGAAAGTGTATCAGAGCAATTATACTGACGTGATTCATGGTCGGACCTTAATGTTCTTGGCTCTCAAACTCCCGCAAGACGATGGTCAGCCAGGCTAATGTAGGCAATACATAGCCTCAAATGGGTTTTACTTGTCCCAGACAGATTTAAGATGTGATTTTGATATCAGCTGAGACATGTGCAAATGCTATAGAGTTTAAGCAAGGATATTTCTAAATGATTGGCACATTCTGAAATTTGACCTTTAAAAATCTGATTTATAGAGATATACAGTAATCGATAACTGAAAGGGGAGTGAATTTAAGTGTTGTTCACCCAAAAATGAAAAGTTATATCCCTTAGGTCATCAAAGATAGTAAGTTTGTTTCTTCATCAGAACAGATTTGTAGCTTTACATCACTTGCTCACCAATGGATCCCTCTGC
Organism: Sinocyclocheilus anophthalmus; assembly: GCA_018155175.1. Classification (NCBI taxonomy): domain Eukaryota; kingdom Metazoa; phylum Chordata; class Actinopteri; order Cypriniformes; family Cyprinidae; genus Sinocyclocheilus; species Sinocyclocheilus anophthalmus. The sequence goes on from JADLZN010011443.1 coordinate 612,355, forward strand.
ATTGAATGGGTGCCGTCAGAACGAGAGTACAAACAGATGATACAAACATCACAGTAATCCATTCCACATGACTCCAGTCCATCAATTAACATATTTTTTGGAAAACGTTTAAAATCTGTAATTTTGTAAGAAAAAAAACATCATTCCCATTTAAATTTAAACCACTTTTGGCCAAATATGACCATAGCCCTATTACCCTTCTTCCAGTGAAAAGGTTCGTCCCTGCTTGTCCTCGCACATCAAAATCATCTGTTTAGAAATGTTTTTGCTTGTGAATGGTGCTTGATCTGAGCATCTCTCACCTGACAATGCAACTTTTCCATGGGAGAAATCAATATTATGGATAGAGGACTCGTATTCTATTGACCCTCTAACTCTTGCACTCTCTATTCTAATTCTATTCTTGTAAAAAAACTTGGCCCTTTTAGACTTGCACTTTATTCATTTACTACTGCTGTCTTTTTAAAGGGGTCATATTATGCGATTTCCAGGTTTTCCATTTCTCTTTGGAGTGTTACAAGCTGTTTGTGCATAGATAAGATCCCTGAAGTTTGCAAAGACTAAAGTCTCAAAACCAAAAGATATTCTTTATCAAGTTAAGACTCTGCCATGCCCCCCTAAAACAGCTCGTTCTAACACGCCCCACATATCTACCTCACTATGTGGATATTAGCATAATGTGGCCCAAATGTTCATGCAAAGAAGAAGGCGTGGTTTCAGGAACAGCAGTAGTTTTGATGCAGCCATGTCAGGGAGACGCTGTTTTTCTAGGCGAAAGCAAAAGTACTTTTTTTTGGCCTTCCGAAAGTAGATGCATTTGGGAATTTTTAAGATTACTTACAACAGAACAGCATGCATTTTATGGACGACCGTTTCATAAACCTAGGAGAGGAGGTAATTCTGACATTGCTGGTTTTGTTATTAGTTTAAGTATTTGCTATGCGCTCAATGCGAGTTTTACCGCATCGTGTGGTGTGCGCGTGAATAGAGTTCGAGAGAGAGAGAGGAGGTGTTGCGTGCGCGCACGGGCAGAGCTGAGAGAGAGAGAGACCACCGCACAGTGGAGTCAGCTGTCTTAAACCGTGGCTTGTGCACGCAAACACATACGATCTTCATACTGGTCCTGTCACGAGACACTGTTCCCCTTTCGGGCTCTGTCTTGATATTTACTTTGAAAGCTGAAGCTGTGTTTATGGTAAGGGGCATTACATTTCCGCATCACAATGCACTGGGTCAGTTGGCCCATCAGAGCAGACTGCGCTTGTCGGAAGGAGGACTTTGTAGAAAACGAAGCGTTTGCGAGAGGCGGGGCATAGAGGACCTACAAAAATTTGAAAAATAATGTGTTTTTTGAACATTAAAGCAGGTCAACATATTCTGTTACACCAAATGCATCGATGCCCCTTTAAAAAACTACACTAGCGTTCTCTATTATTTTTCTGTTCTATCTATTCCTTTTCTTTTATTTATTATACAATTAACAAGCAAAAAAAGGCATCTAACACTAGCTTGCTCTATTATTTTTTTATTCTATCCGTTTTCTTTTTATTTAGTATATGATTTAAAAAAAAATTTGCTACGTGTAAGCTAACTGAGACTTGTTATAGCACTTGCGTATCATTGCTCTTTTGCTGATTTTGATTGCTTCCATTGTCCTCATTTGTAAGTCGCTTTGGATAACAAGCGTCTGCTAAATGACTAAATGTAAAGTCAATTATTGTTTAGCGGAAGCAACAATTTGAAGTAAACACATCTTGATGGATTTGTGTATTACAAACTAAACATCTTTTTACTTCATACAATGTTATTTAATGTATAGAGCAGGGGTGCCCAAACTCGGTCATGGAGGGCCAATGTCCAGCAGAGTTTAGCTCCAACTTGCCTCAACATACCTGCCAGGAAGTTTCTAGTATACCTAGAAAGAGCTTGATTAGCTGGTTCGGGTGTGTCTAATTGGGGTTGGAACTAAATTCTGCAGGACACCGGCCCTCCAGGAACAGGTTTGGGCACCCCTGGTATAGATCGATTATGGAGCAAGTGATGTAAAGCTAAATCTCTTGATATCTATGGTAACGGTAACAAAGTTATCTACGTGTTGATGTCCTGATCATGAGTAAAGTTACATTTTTGAGGTGAACTATTCCTTTAAAATGGTACGTGTATACAGCTTAGGCTAGACATAATCAAATATACCAGAATCAAAACAAAGTTTGTTTCATCAAGATGATCCATTACAATTGAGCTATGTAGAACCACTCTAATGAGAATGAAACCAAAATGTAGGAAAGCTCTTATATGTCTTTCAGTACCACTGTTATATATAGATTAATCTTTCTTTCTTTTCTGCTTTTTTATATACATCGTATTTTATGTAATATAGACAACATCAAAAAAATATGTTTCACTAAAGCACTTCTCTAATGCTCCCTAATTTAGTTCTTTGTACTTTATATCATGTTTCCACTGCTTTGGATAAAATCAAAGTAACCAGGCTAATATTTCCTAAATGTGTTTTGCTTGGAACAGACTGTGCTGCAATCCTTGAGCTATATTTAATGATTCCAAATGTGTAGTTATTAACAGAATAAAATCTCCCGTCTCAAGCCCTTTGAAAAATGGAACAATGTACAAGGCTTTGATCATTTAAAATGATATAAGTGATATTGGAAAGGAAAAAGCTGGACATCTTATCTTGCTGGGTAGTACATCAAATGTCCTGGCGTCTGGTGGAGCGGTGGAGGAGGATTTTCTGTGAAAGGAAATTAAAGCTTCAATATTTTGTGGTCACTTAAAAGGTTTTAATGCATGCCGCGTTAGTTTTTTGTCATTTAGCCATTTTTCCTACTTGGTCACTACTGTAAATTGGAAACCACTGAGTCGTCTTGTGTCAGTATGGCCAGTTGTTTGTTCTCAAATAATTTTTTGACACTGATGAACACTATTTCACACTACTCTTTTTGCATAACATTATGCAAGAGTTGCTCTCCAAAGCATTATTTATTGGCCCAAGGAGATACATTACATTTTAAACATCAAGAATTCACATCACAACTGGTGCAAAGTTTTCTTGTCCCTGCCCAGCATCTACAAGCTCCATGTATTACCCAAAAAAATCTGAGTAATCATATATTTTTTTAATATTATTATGAATTTATTGTTATTATTTTTACTTAATACCTCTCCACAGATGTTTTGGAACCGTTAAAGGTGTTAATCAATTGAAATGTCCTCTTTTTCACTCTGTCCCATCTCTGTCCTGCCAGTATCAACTCTGCTGCTTTTTACATTACAAGGCTAATGAGTTCATTGACATAAAATGGAAGGGATTGTGAGAAACATTCTGCTTTAACTCTGAGCATTTGGTTGCATTCATTTTTGCACCTCAGCTCATTTTTCCTTTACTTTGAGTCCAAAATTCAGCACTGTAAACTTACAAATTCAATAGAAAATGGAAAAACAGTAGATTTTACCTTACAAATTTCATTAACATTATGACCTTTGACTGGCAACTCGGAGTCTTTCATCTGCTGTTGTTTTTTTGTGATGTTTTAGACGGCTCTGGTTGTTTTTGGAACTCTTGGTGTGTATAAAATATAGATCAAATGCACTTAAAAGATCACACTTCTGATACAGAACGAATAAGTCAGACAACGGTTCATTGTGTGCCAACAATGCTGAACAAATACTGATAGAAATACCTGTAGATAGATCGTACTGGTCGATATGTCTTTATTTGCCTTCATTTCGTGCTTTCTGCATTATCTTCTCAAAAAGTGTTACTTCAGGTTATCTGTTGTATTACGGATAAATAACATAGCTGTAACACAGAACTCTACCTGCTTGCTTAACTGATGATGTTAAACCATTATTTAATAGCTTAAATAAAGAGGGACTTTAAAAGGTGTTTGTCACAATGGAAATCTTGTCATTTTGATGTTCAAACAATTTAAATAATGAATATAATGAGCAATAAAAAGAAGGCATAAGCTTGATCAATGTACTTGATGCCAGTCAATAGCAGACAAAGTCCTTTGCTCACATTGAAGATTTCAGCATCTGCAAATACACAAATAAATCTGGTTATTGGACATATCTGACAACTTGTTAGGACTGGAGAGGCTGTTGCAAACATAATCCAAAATAAACATTTTTTGTAAGTTAAGATTTTTTTTACTGTCTGAAGCAGGAACAGATGTATGATCCAGCTGATGAATTGAAACCATCTGAAACAACTCTTACAATCTTGCTCCATAAATATACCTTTCAACATGTTTAGTGTGAGATCAAGAAAAAAAAGCAATAAGGAGAAGAAGCAACATGTTTGTCAGCCTTGTCTCCTGGTTTCACTGGGGCAGATGGTGGGCAAGTGCTGCACCTGACAGTCTTATTATACCAGTTTTGTTTGTTTGTTGTATAAATAAATATAAAATACTTTCATACAAGCTTTAAAGTATGTATAGACAAGAACATCTGAATGATTGCATGATTTAACTTTAATTTGACAGAATTAAAATGTGTTTTAATCCAAGCCCTCTGGGTCATGGCACCAGATTTATCCCCTAATAGTGTTTAAAAACTGACATTTTGCAAGCGCTCGCAAAACACTTTTTAGAGGTGAGCAAAAAAAAACAAAAATGGAAAGCAAAAAATCAATAAAAAAAAATAAAAATCACATATCAGTGTGGGGAACAACTTGTCTGTATTGAGCTCTTTGCGGAAATAAAATGTGTCGTCAACAAACGAAAACAATTCAATACTATAGTATTGACTGGACAACAATCAAAAACATAAGAATCGCAATTGCTATTGCTAGTTACACAAAGAATCTAGGCTACCAATGGAGAGTTGGACGGGGCTGGGGGTACCAGAGAGACGATGGAAAAAAAACAACGCCATACCCGACGCAGGTGGACAAGAAGTTATCTTAAATGGGGGGATTGAATTTTTCACGTATGGATAACATTCATCAAACGGTAAAGGCAGTAATCCCCCAAAGTTCAATAAATGAAATTAACATTGCATTAGCAAAGAAACAGGACAAATAAAATACAACTGATAAAACAATTTAAAATGGAAAGGGCAAGTTCAACACTTTCTCACTGTTCAAATAAACATTGTCAAACTTTCAAATAAACACTTTCACGCTTTTCAAACAAACACTTTCAGCACTTTCAAATAAACATTTCCATGGTTTCATTTGTTTTTACAAATGGAATTTTTTTTTGAAGATTCAGGTCACTTAGGTCAATTAACTCTCCAAAGCTCATTTGTGTGAGGTTCAACAAAATCCAGCTCTTTGAATAATTAAAAAAAACTGTAAACTAAAAACACATCCGTTAAAATGATGACGCAATAATAGAACTGCATCAAATGCACTATTACTGATTTTCCATGACCTAATGTTTAAAATGCTTGAGGAATTACACTCTATCAGGGCTGGTTTTAGTCAAATACAGGGACCACAGCCAAAATGCAATTGTGAATTAATATGGACTTAAATATCACATTTACATGAGGAGGGGTGTCACAAACCCCAAAATGTCTGTATTCCTTCAGATTTGTTAAGTAGCATTGGAGTACCTGTTACAGATTGTGAAGTTTAAAACAAGCCTTACAAAATTAATGTAAAAAAAAAAAATCTAATTATGGGGGTGGGCGCTAACAGGTGTCGCGGGTTTATTTGTTGGTCTTTCATGCTCCAATCATGCAAAGCAACGTTACAGGGGGCAATTAAGTTTCTTACTACATATTATAGTAGCTTTTCAGTGGTGACTGTCAGCTAATGTACATATGGCAGAAATGTATGGAAAAATCTATTAAAGATGTAATCAATTAAAGACGTACTCAAACAGACGATGAACACTATTAACTAATTATTAGCTATGCTTCAAACCTACAAAATGGGGGCAAAATTGGACATAGTTCTGTATGTGGTTTCAGGGTTGGCATCATCACGATCCTCTGCAGGTTTGCATCATCTCTCTCGTGTTCTGTGATCCCACTGAAGCTTGTGGAATCCAGTTCCACGGGTGTCACTCCTGGCAGAAACAGCGACAGATAGAGACCATTACGTAACCTGCTGGTCACAACCCACGCAAAATGTAGGTTTACGCCAAGAGCTCAATATAATAATGTGCATTTGAATAGATCTACTGCAGTAAAAGATTATGAAATGCATTATTTGAATGCTTGGCCAAAGAGATTGTCTTTAATCTAGATTTAAACAGAAATGTGGCTAACAACCGACAACCGTTAATAGGCGACAAGATCTCACTGCTATATCCAGAATTTGGACCAAAGCGACAAGTGCTACTCCTTAGTGGACTTTGCTATCCTAGTTATTACAACAAGTCCAGTTTTGCGACTTGCAGAAAATAAGCAGAAAAGAGGGGGTGTAAAGCGGGGTGTAGAATACTAGTTAGGCTACCAGGATCTAACCCTTAGAGCCAGTTTAGGCAGATAAGAATATAATATAGTGTACACACACAGGGGACGGAAACTTAAATAGACTGGGGTGGGGCGGCGTCATATTACGAGACATATTACAGTAAATTGGGTTATGGCAGTAAATAGAGGGGGGTGAAAAAAATTCTTGACCTGGTATGGACTCTGACCGCTGCATTTTTCTTGGACTCCGACTTGTGTGCAGGATGCGCAACCACCTAAGGGCAATACATTACAAATATCCGTCTAAGAGGCTTAATCAATGGAACTATCTTTTCTGCATCGAGAAACAGTAGCATGTTTTTCGTACTAAAAATGGGAAATATAAATATCTAAGGATGGAGAAAATGCTGTTTTTGTAACTAGGAAAATGCAATATGGGGGGTTCAAAAGACCAAGTGCTATAGAATATAACCCAGATTTTTACTGTAATGAAATTAGGGGGCATTAAAAACAAGACACGTCTAGATCACAAAATGGGGTTTAAAAACAAAAAAAAATCCAAGAGATTCTGTGTACATGCTTTGTCATAGTAATAGCTCTGTCTTATCCTGCATGGCATAAGAGAAAATATTGGTCATCAATCTTTTAAATTTTTACACAAGCTTGTGTAGCTTAATCAGTTTATAAGCTGTCACTGGTCTTTTGCTGATATAAGTTGATATCTCAGCATACATGGCAAAACAAAATAATAACACAGTATTTGCGAATGATTTACCAAGGCAACAGTATACTGAATAGCAAAACCTGGACAGATCTGTGGCACTCCATATTTAACTGGGGTGTAATGATATACTCCCACATTTTAAAATGAACAAATGGTAGCGAATCTGGGAAAACAGTAGGCTCTAATCCATCTTACAGTGGGCCTCCCTTGAATACCCATATAGTTTTGTAATTGATCTTTGAGTATGTCATGATCTATAGTATCGATTGCAGCACTAAGATCAAGTAAAACTATCAATGAGACACAGCCTTGGTCTGATGGAAGAAGTTTGTCATTTGTAATTTTAACAAGTGCACTTTCTTTTGCTATGGTGGGGCCTGAAACCTGACGGAAATTCTTCATAGAGCACAATTGAGCAGACAACTTTTTCTAAAATTTTAGACATAAAAAGAAGATTTGAGATGGGTCTGTAATTTTCCAGTTCACTAGGATCTAGTTGTGGTCTCTTAATAAGAGGCTTAATATAATGGTTTTGGGACGTGAACCTAAAGATAACAGCCGAGTTAATAATATGGTGAGAATGTTTCTTCTGCTACAGGGTAACAACGGGTCGGGGGGTTCAGTAATTTAGTTGGTATCAAGGATCTAACAGACTGTTGTTGGTTTAATTCATTGAAAGATTTTTTAGCTCTTCCTGTCCATGTGGTAAAGGGGGACTCGTGACAGTTTATCTTTTGGTGCGATAATAAGCTAAGTATTAGGCTGTAGAATCTAATTTGTTATTGTATTTCTGATTTATCTATTTTATGGGCGGCTGGTGAGACATCATAAAGTCATTATACTTAAAAACAGTGTGGAGGGGGGGGGTGGGATATTTAGATGGTGGATGCGTGGGCGGGTGGGTATTTGTTAACTACCACTGTGCTAGAATAAACACCTGGATTGTGTTGGTTATTGTTTTATGAGTTTGTGGAGTTGCTCGGTCCCTGGGCAGCTTTTAGAGCCTCTCTAATAAAAAAAAAAAATAAAGCTAATCAAATCTACTTTTTTTTTCCAGGCAGAGTTCCAAAAACTTCCGGTTAGTGTTTTCCTCCATTTGGGGTTGCGCTCAGACCTACGAGTTTCTTTCTTGGAGAAGTATGATAATTACGAAAAAAAAAGTTGTACCGTGAGCGCAAGTATATAGGTGATAATACCTAACACATTTTCCTTGGTGATGGGGCAAAGCAGTCATAATAAATGTATTAGAGCAATATTAGTGCAAAACAAACAAAATGTTTGCCTAGTCATTCGTCTAGTTCATGATGTATGTAATTGGTACCAGAGCTAGTTGAGATAAATAAGCAGGGTTATTCTGAATCTGTCACACAATAATATGTGTCTGGAACAATAGTTTCTGCCGGCGGGGAGACAAATACAGTTCACGTCCTTAGTGTTAATGCCGGTCGAGTTCCTTGCAAACATATTGCTGATAAATAGAGTGTTGTGTGGATCTAATCTGCAGGTGTACCTTTATTGTGCACCTCGGGTCGCTTGTCCAGACCCACTTTACTGGGTGTTTATTTGTGCCATCAAAGAAAGAGGAGATTACCACACAGGTGTGGCACTTTTTTGTGTCGTATAGTTAAAAGGAATTAAATATGTCCTCTTGCTTTGCGTGCAAGCCGTGTTCCACCCTGCTAATAGTGCAAAATGGTGTCGTCATTCATAGACGCCAGAATGCTGTGAACTGTCACTCTGGTGACGGGTGAATAAATGTGCGTCTGTGTACTGGAATGTCATATGCGGGTTGTAAATTATTATCCTGTCACCTTGGTAACACCATGAATCAAAAAATCTATTGTTCTTTTCGATTAACAAGCTGTAGAAATGTGAGTTGCATGTAAGTAGTACTAAATCCTCCCAGGCCACAAAACAGCATTGTGGTATTAATGTAACAGGGGGCTGGGCAGTCCGCTGAGGCGAGTGTGAAGAGAAACCCAAGTGCAGCTTTATTCCAAATTAATCCAAACAAACGAAGAAAGACTTGACTTGAACAGACTTGACTTGGCATGAACCGACTTGAAAAAACTCACCAACCACAGGTTAACAACTATCAGTACTCGACACGGAGATGAGGTCGGGTTGCACACAACTGAAGTCTATTTATATTAAACAAACACTACAGTCACAATTACAGATCAAAGGCCAATGGAGACAAAACACATGCTGAGACAACCTGGAGAACATTACACTACTGAACCAATTCTCTCCAGTTGCCCCTGGGGCTTCAGTGTGAAAGGTCTGAAAGACCTGCAGGGGGGCCAATTACAAGACAGAAAGAAAAAAACCCACGCCCCCGTCCAAGCTTTGGATAGATCACAACTGGCAGAACGATGAAAATGAGTTTTATTGCAAGTGTGTGTCACCTTACCAGCAAAAACCTTCCCCCCTCTCATCCCCCACTTTAATCAGTGAAGATGATTTTTTTCGGTCTCGAAAGAAAATGAGACAGGACAATCACCATGAACATACATGGCGTCACACCAGCGCGGGTGGTCTGAACCTTAGTCTGACCCAGCTGCCCCCCTCCTTCACACAGATCTTCAACAGATCCTGGCGCGTTAGAATCCCCCGTTCATTCTTCAAACGCTCCACTCTCCAAACATCCCGTCCCACAGAACCCAAAATTACTTGACTTAATGACTATAGACCTGTGGCTCTAACGTCTGTGGCAATGAAATAATTTGAAAGATTGGTTTTGGCTTATCTGAGGGACATCACTGGACCCCCTGCAGTTTGCAGACCAGTATCAAACAGGTCTGTGGATGATAGTCAACATGGGACTAAAAAAAAAGTGCCGGGAACTCTGGACATCTAGACAGACCAGGGACTTGTGTGAGGATCCTGTTTGTGGACTTCAGCTCGGCTTTTAACACTGTCATCCCAAACCTCCTCCTGCCCAAATTAACTCAGCTCTCTGTGCCCACCTCCTTCTGTCAGTGGATCAACAGCTTCTTGACAGACAGGCAGCAGCTAGTAAAGCTGGTAAAATTCTCATCCAGCACCCGTACGATCAACACGCCACCCCCCAGTTTCGTCCCTCTCCCACCCTAGCGTTTCCCTTCTCCCCTGACAGCCAATGACTGCCCTCTAAACGAAGCCCTCTGTCCAACTCCTGAAGTTTTTCAAACGAACCACAATCCACACAAGACGCCCGCATTCAGGATGGTGCGAGTCGTTTTACAGACCGGAGGTTAACGAGCTGTGTTGTCTGTGCAGTCTTAACACCACCTGGAGCTGAACACGCTCAAAACGGTAGATGCTAGGACGTGCAGGAGGAACGCCCCCTTCTTTTCCCTCCACTCACCATCTGGGACAGCCTTAACGACATGGGAAAATTCGGGTTCCTGGGCACCACAATCTCTCAGACCTGAAGTGGGACACTCACATAGACAACATTGCAAAAAAGGCCCAGCAGAGGTCGTACTTCCTTCGCCAGCTGAGGAAATTCAACTTGCCACAGGAGCTGCTGAAACAGTTCTACTCCTCCATTATTGAATCTGTCCTCTGCACTTCTATATCTGTCTGGTTCAGCTCATCTACCAAATCTGACCTCAGAAGACTACAGAGAATAGTCCGAACCGCTGAGCGAATCCCCTGAGGACCAAAAAAAACCCTCCCCACTCTCCAAGAACTGTACTCATCCAGAGTGAGCAAAAGGCTGGTAGAATCACTCTGGATCCCTCACATCCACCACTCCCTCTTTAAAGAGAAGGCTGTTGCCTCTGGTCGGACGCTCGAGCACTCTGTGCACCAACGGTCGCCAGGACACAGTTTCTCCTCAGTGCAATCCATCTCATGACCTTACAATAACGGGGACCACACACACCTATTCGGACATTTTTATTTAACCACACTCATTTTACATTTCAAATTTGCACATATCTACCTGTACTACAAATATCTATATTATTATTGAGTTGTTGCTATTTGTGGTACATGGTCTAATGTTTGTATATTATTATTTTTTATTATCTGTCTCCTTCTGTCACTGTACATTCTGTTGCCTGTGGGCTTCTGTCAACTAAACCAATACCTCATTCTGATTCTGACACTGACCAATAGCCACGATAACATGAGGGCATATGGCCTCCATGACTAGCCAGGAACCATGACTATACTATCAAAATAAGGCAGGGAAAACATAGACATGTACAAAGAACCCCCGTTGACAAATCCCTCCCTCGAAGGCGGCTTCAGAAGCCGCTAAGCCAACACCACCACTTCCGGATGGTGGGATATCGAAGGCGTAACAGGGGGAGGATGAGGGCTAAATCGTGGAACCATGGCAGAGCAGCAGGCAGTGAGCCAAGCTCACAAAGCAGAGGACACCAGATCAGCAGAACATACGAAGCAAAGAATCCCACAGGGAACAGATGAACTCACCAACATCCAGCAGGATACCATCAAGGCGGATCAGGCAGAACTGGAACAGAGAACACAGAGAGGTTAACAGCACCCTCTGCTGCCGTAACAGGAAAGGGCGAGGAGAGTTCATGGACGACCTCCGTGGCTGTGACAGTGCAGACAGAGAGTTCATGAGTGGCCTCCGTGTTAACAGGACATGCAATAGTTCGAAGCAGACGACCGCCACCAACCGAGGGAAGAATAAAAAATTCACGGGAGGTGCTGCATGCGGCGATTAGCCGCCACCTCTCGGAACAAAGGACTTGTGGACAGGAGAGGCCTCTGGGGCAGACTCGTGGACAGAAGAGGCCTCAGAAGCAGACTCGTGGACAGGAGAGGACTCTGGAGCCGACTCATGATAGAAGATGGTCTCTGGGGCGCAGTGTGCAGCACAAATACTCAGGATAGCTACCGCCATAACAGGAACTACTGAGGATAGGGGAACAGTCTCTGTGACAGCCAGTGCTGAGGCCCTTGGGATGCCAGCTGCTCGCACTGAGACATCAGAGGTGGGTCCATCACACGGGCAATCATTTCCTGGCCAAGCTCTAGCAACCCCCCCCCCCCCCGAAATCCTTATGCGAACTGTGTGTGTATGGTATCCTTTGGCAGACAGACTCGGGCGTGGCGACTGTGGCGGTGTACGAGGCTCAGGCATGATGGGCAGGCAATTCCTAAATCCAAACATCCAAACCAATTGAAACAAGTGTGTGTGTTTGGAATGAACAGCTTGCACAGACTTGACTTGGCATAACAGACTTGGACAAACTCAACACAGATGTTCCAAGATCAATACTCGACAGGAACAATAAGGTTCTGCGACTTCCAATGGCGCGCCGGGCGCAAAAACCGATCGTCGGCTGACTTGAGCAGTGCATGCCGTTAGAAATTTTAGTCCGACTTGAACCGCGCCGACCAACTTCCACTGTCCCGTGGGGCACAAAGTAGCCTAAAGCGATAGGGTGCGGGTGGTTCGGAGCATCTGGCTGACTCCTGGCCAGCTTTTCAGAGCGGCCTGCAGGCGTTCTGAGACAACACACGGTTTACAATTGGCCAAATTCCCACATTACCACAATGACGTGTGTTTCAACATCTTATCCAATAACTGCTCAGAAATCTTTTTTAGCACATTAAACTTTTACTGTAGTCCCGCAATTTATAATTGAGTCCGTGTTATCATGAAAGCATATAACCCCCCACTTTATTAGTGTTTATATATACTATATATAGTATATATTTACTTTGAACTTTATTCTTGAACAGATGGCTCTGTATTAAGCAGTATAAAAAGTGTTTTTGTTGCTTTATGAAAACATTTCTGAAACATTTGTGTATTTGACAAATATTGCATTTAATTCACTTAATCTGTGATAGAGTATGCAAACACCGCATGAGTGTCTCTAACGGGAGCAGAAAGTGTCCGGCTTTGACGTCTCCGTTTTCAACTCCGCCCCCGACTGCAAGCGGCTACTCTCGTTGATCGCCATCTGTAGCGGTGCTTCAAGTCGAACGCACCTAGTGGCAACATGAGGGCTATTTAGATCAAACAATACAGGTCACATGACAATAACCAACCGATGAGAGACAAGACACATGACTGAGACAACCAATGAGAAAATGACACATGAACCAAAGAACCAATAGCAGGATAACATGAGGGCAAGGGAATCGCATGACTAGACAGGGACCATGACTAAACTCCAAAATAAGACATGAAAACATTAATATGAAACAAAACCCAAAAAACCCTGTTACATCTAATTAGCCCAAAACAAAAGTTCATAAAAAGCAAGAGTTCTGATGCTCTCTTTTCCTCCTCCTCTTCCTCCTTCCTCTTCCTCTTTGAGCAGGTTCAAATCTGCTCCAGTAGCATGGCAGTAACATTGCATAACGGCAGTTACAAATGCACAGCCCTCAAATCAGATGATCTATGAATGTACTGTGTCTCTCTTTATCAAGATATATAGGCCATATATAGTTCACTACTCCAGGCCTTGTCGTTCTGTGTACGTCTGTTAAGTTTCCAGACGAATGAGTACTTTAGGAAAGCAAAGGCCCTTATAATTATCCATACTGTGTGCAATCATATTAAATACTATCATGCTATATACTTATGCACACAGTGTGTATGTTGTAACTTGTTCAAATGGATGTTGAAATAATAATTGAATTTGCGTGCAACATTACTCCATCATAATATAATGAATAATGTTAGTTAAGTTGTGTTATCATTATCAGAAAACCCAGCCAAGAAATATGATTGCTTTTTATGAAGAAATAGTAAATTCAAGTCATAATTTAGTGAACACGTTTGCAATGATACATTAATCTTTAACTTAAGATCTGGCATAACATGTTTGCAGCTTATTTTTCCATCCTAATTCTTGCAAAATTTCCTTGTCTGAAGTAAATTTTAATTTTTTTAAAGATTGTTTTAAAGGTGGTTTTATTTGCTTGAAATAAAGCCAATAAATTTCTCGGAGAAGATATACACACTCACACTTTCATTAAATTTACTGTAATCTCTGGGAGTATAAAATGAGCTCATCTCTTGGCAAGTAGCTCTCAAACTGAGTTAAACTCTGATTGGCCCACTGTAATCCTCTTTTAACACAAATTATGTCATTTTCTTGACTAAAACATTGAAATATTGTCACAATGGCTTTGATTGGTGACATTAATCTGGAAACTTGAGTTACTTAATCACTGGATTGTGCTGATTACATACAACTTAGTTTGTATGGTTTGGTGTAATGTTACTATATATTTATTAATGTTATTAATATACATTTTTTACTGTATTAATTTTACTACATATTCAGCAAGGACAGATTAAATTGATCAAAAGTGAGAGTGACAGTCAAAAAGCTACTAAAAATGCTGTTCTTTTGAAATTTTTCATCAAAGAATCCTGTATGTATAACGGGATACACATAAATATTCAACAGTTTTTACCTTAAGATTATGTTTTTTGAGCACCAAATCAGCATATTAGAATGATTTCTGAAGAATCATGTGACACTGAAGACTGGAGTAATGGCTGCTCAAAATACGACTTTGCCATCACAGGAATCACTTACTTTCCAAATTATTAAAGAGAAAATAATTATTTCAAATTAGATAATGTTTTCCATGTTAGATTTTTACTGTATTTTGCCGAGCATAATGAGAACAAAGTATGTTAATGTTAATGTCCCCAAAACTTTTTTAAAGGTGACATATCATGAAAATTTGACTTTTCCAGGTTTTAAGTGCTATTTTCAGGTCCCTGGTGTATCTACCAACCAAGGAAACGTGAAAAGATTAACCCAGTAACTTTGTTTTTGGTAAGCCTTTTTCTGCAAGCATCTGAAAAAAACGAGCGCGTCGTACATTGGGGGGGGGGCGTGGCCGCGGCGTCAAAAAGCTCCCTCTGGGGTGACCGTTGCAGAAGAAGGGATTTCATTATAATATTCCGGAAAAAAAAAAAAAAAAACGAGCCACCCCTTAATCTGTAAACGTTTCCACCGACGGCGCCATCATTTGATTTCGCAAGCGACAACGGTGTACCATTCAACATCATTGCGAAGTTCGAGCACACAAACAAGCATGCTAACTGTCGTCACTTTGGTGCATCAGATGTGCGCCCAGAGGAGACCCGAGAGCATTGTCTTTATTGATTTATTTCATTGTAGTGATATAGCGGCTTGCTTCCACACGATATCGTGAAGAATTACACATGTGATATTATTTCCCAGCTGCTTACTTCCAACATTAACCGACTGTTTTTATTGTAACTTTGTGTTTTTAAAACCGCAACTTGTGTGTGAATAGATTATGTTTAGTACTCACATGCCATGTGACAGCCTCTTTCTGTGCGTGTGCTTCAGTTGTGTGCTCTCAGAAAACCGTATTTCAGAAGTTTAAACTAATATGGTTTAAAACGCATGATTTCAGCTCGATAAAAATGATAATCAGAACCAAAACAGATGTTTTTAGCAGGTATGACTAAATAATACTAATGAACAAAACGCTCTATTCTGGAAAAGTGGGCGGGGATCAGCAGCTCATTTGCATTTAAAGAGAGTCACGAAAAACTGCGTGTTTCTGCTTCCACTCAAAATAGGCATTTTCAAAGCTAGTAGAGGGGTGCGTGTGAGTCTGTGGGTATTTTGATCTGAACTTCAAATCCACATTCGGGACACCTGAGACTATTACGGGGGTCGGTTTAAAAAGGCATAATATGTCTCCTTTAACTATTAACAGTACACTAGCCTATAGATGGGATTCAAGCAACAGACATGTACTATAAACCAGAAAACGCCCATGCCGTGCATATTTTCTAATGTGTTACATGTTTTAATTGTAAAATTTCCATACACAAGCCGTACATCTTGAATGCCTCAAGGAATTTCTGATGTTTTCCATTTTCATGCAGTGTGATGAAGTGACAAGGTGAAGTTTGCAGGCACCCATATGGACCTGCTGTCTCGTTATTACATCAAATACACTTCTCTTGTGAACCTATAAACTAACCGAACTGTATGTTTTTGTTCTCCTAATTGTTCTACTAAAACACACCAAAGCACTTGTGCTTTCCGCACACACGCAAATGCCCTACAGCTGCTGGCTGCCAGTGTGTCTTAAATGAGCAAAATAAACGCAAAATGAAAAACACTCCATATGATGAAAAGGCCTCTTGCTGAAAGAGCTTCATGATATGAAGACTGAATGACTGCCGGCTTTACTTTGTGCATCCCTCTTATACTATGTCTGCTTGAAATCAAGGCTCTGCACCAGATGCTCTCACAACCTGCATTCCTGCAGCAGGAGCGTGCATAGTTCACTCATCCTATCAGCCGGCTCAATTTAAATATTTTGCTGTGCTTCTTAATTTTTCATCAACCTTCTTACATGATCCATTCCAGATGTGCGAGCCACAGGCTAAGTGAGGTGGCAGTAAATTGTACTCTTATGTTCTCATCACACACCGGCCCGGCTGTGTGTGAGGGCACAGTACAGTACATGCCTAGTATTTATCATATGACAAATACACGTTATGAAAATATTATAATATTGCAGTGCCAGACGGGCTCTGCCCTTCCAACTACATCAAACGTCAAACAGTTGTACGTGATATTCAGCACAGGTACTGAATAACAAGCTCATGAATTTATGGCAACAGACACCTCTTATTTCGTTCAGCTCCACCCTGAGAAACAGAAACATGGACTAACCTCAAAATTCCCTTTATCCTTGAAGAGATAGTTCACCATAAAATGAACACTGTCATCGTTTACGCTCCCTCATGTCAATCCAAACCAATTTTTTCACTTGGTAGATGAACACAATAATATGTGTTGAAGAATGCAGGTGGTCGCTATCTTCTCTGGATTGAGATTTGAAACAAAAATACTCTAACGGTGTTGTAAATTCGTCTATATGACTCTCATGCGGTATATTCTAAGCTGAAGCCGCACAACAGTTCACACAGGACACGTTTTGTGCTCTTCTGCGTTCTTTTAAAACATTAAATATATATAAATGAGCATGCACTATAAATAAACATGCTCTAGACCCTGAAACAAAGCAGCAAGGTGTGGCACAACAGTCAAAGTTGCATGTTTAGAAAAGTAAATAAAGGGGTCATATGAAGCGATTTCATGTTTTCCTTTGTCTTTGGAGTGTTACAAGCTCTGTTCTTAGTCATATACATGATCCAACGGATCATCTGACAAGTGTGTATCATATCACGTGTATATTTTGATTTGGTATACTATTTATACGCAGAAATGGACTTTGGCGTGCATATGATACGCAATGGGTAGGATTAGGGTTGTGGGGTAGATGTGTATCATATGTATGCCAAAATGTGTATCATATGCACGCCAACAAATTGCGTGTCATATGCATGCAAAAACTGCATATTATATGCACGTCAAACACGTGCGTATCATATGCACGCCAAAGTCATTTTTGCGTATCAGGTACACAAGGTAGGGGGGGGGAGTGCTCACTTTGGCGTACTCTTTATTCACACATTTTCACATGAGACCGAAAAAAAAAAGGGCTGTGTAGATCCGAAGTCGCAAGAAAACTAAAGTCTCAAAAAAAAAACAACCCAGAGAGATATTCTTTCTAAAAGTTAAGACTCATCCACGCCCTCTTAAAACGGCTCGTTCTAACATGCCCCCACAAGTCTACGTCACTGTGTGTAACTTTTATTCTCACTGTATATTGTCGTAAGCTGTATTACTTACTATTAAAGAGAAATGCGGACGGTCACTTGGATCACGTTGCCTTAATAACCCTCACATTCAGCCTTTACGTCATTGATTTCCTAAGAGTAATGTGTGGCTAATACCAATCACCCGTTTACTATAGAAGACATGAGAATTTCCGTAGCTGATCCCACCTTTCGCAAACGTAAGGTGACTTCCTTATAAAACGGCTTTTTTTTTTTTTAAATAGTTGCAATCCGAAAGTATTGGGGGTTGTTTTGCGCTTGTGATTAATAATAACAATTCCACAACATGTTTCCTTTTCCGGCACACCTTGGGTATTTTTCACAATCACAAATGCCCCGTAGGGTGGGAGGGGGGTGCTTGGCCAATTAGGCCCACTGTGACATTTTCAAAACAAAATAAAGCTTTGTAAAAATCGACGTTTCAAAAGGGGGGGAATAGAGGAGAAACAATAATGTAAAGTACGTGGAAAATAATGTGTTTTTTAAACCTCAAACCGTGTAAAAACATTGCATTACACCAAATAAACAAAATAATATAATTTTTTATCAACGTCATATGACCCCTTAAAACTGTTACAGCCACACACAGGTGTGTTCTGCTTGACTTAGGCTTTCATTCAGTATGAATGCTGAGGTACGTGCTCCACTATTGAATTTGGAAGTAATTAATATCATTGTTGGTGACAGTTACATAACTTTAACTCGGTTGCACATTACTAAAAAAATAAACTATATCGTTACTCACTAGTTACTTTTGTTGGTTCAATTTAATTCTTTGATTTGATTTGGATCTGTTGATAATGAAAATACCGGTTTGATCCAGTTTACAAATCCGAAATGAATTATTCATTTACAGCAGTCAAAAGCTCACTTTTCGCTTTTGAAAAAAAAAACACCACATGAATCATGTGGATTACCTTTATTACAGGCGACGTTAAACTTTAAAATCTCTTGGCCTACGATATTCAGCTATTTTAAGCTAGACGGGGCAGATCCCAAAATCTGCATGGTGAATAGGCTATAGTAGGTAAAATATTAGCTGGCAAAACAGAACTGGATTTGTTACCAAAAAATTTGCCCCTGTTTTTGCATGAAGAATTTTCAAAAAAGAAATATAGATGGGCAAGAAACTGCCGTTATTTTCATAGTAAGTCATTGGATTTTATCATACTTCAGGCCACACTTGGAAAGGGGGATCTGAGGCATTGTTTACCCAAATTCCACACTGTTCAAAGGAAATTAACAGGTACTTTAAAGTCATGAGTGCTGGGTCTCCTCCAGGTCTGTTCGTTGCTTTCCTCTGAAGTGATTGTTATCACTGCAATAGCTGAAGGAAGGAAACTTAGTTTGAAATGTGAATACGGAAAAATGTAATAACTGTTGCTTTAATTGGTGCAGATCACTTTGTTGATGTCATATGTTTTCTCTACAATTTTGTGGAGATTTGTAGATAAAAAAAAAACATTTTATTGACAAAATGCAATTGACCACAGTACTAAGGCAATTGTTGGTACAAGTATTGGCATGCATTCTGAATAAAGAAGAGTCATACAAGACTAATTCATACCAGAGAACATTTGGAGCTGTGTTCCAAATGATCTCCTTAGGCTGTTGGTGATGTGCTGGTAAAAGCCCCATTCACTCAACACACAAAAGAGTATGGACTCAGTAATGAGGTGCAAGACATGATTTTCTGTCAGAACTCAGAAGTTAACTTTCATATCACTTCATTGGAAGTTTGCAAAAGTGCTGAAATAAAGAACAAGGACACAAGTCTATTATTCAGGGATGACTTTCCCCGCGGTGATGCAACTTATATCTTTCTCTTTTTGCCTTTACATTAAAATGTACATATTTTCTTTCACTTGACACATAGCCTGAGCAGACACAAATGGTGTGACCTCGGTTTCAACCTAAATGAGAGGCTAAATTTATGGAAGGAAGTGCAGTAAGACAGTTTTGGCAGTGCGAGTGCCTGTGTAGATAAAAATGCCTGGCCACAAAAAAACAAAATGCGGGTCGGGTCGGGGACACCAGTTATCTGAACAAGGACAAAATAACGTGTCTCAAGAAACATGGAACCTTACTCTAATTTAACTGTCATAGAAGCAATGCTCGAGTTGAATTTTATAATTTGGCTGAATTCGTCCTCTCCACTCAGAGCGGCTGCGAATTAAGAACATTTTCTCATACTGCTGAATATCTGTTAACTCTCCATTACTGGGCATCTTGACCCATTTTTTGTTTGGGGGGAAAGTTTTAAGGGATAGTATACAACACCACAATTTTTATTCTTCATCTTGATTACCCTCATGTTCCATAAAAAAGAGGTTCTTCGGGAGCAGGGCCCAAATGATACACCAATTAAATTAATTACCCAATTAACTCACAAAATGTGTCAAAAAAGTGTGATGATTACCAATTTGATAATTGCAAAATAAAAGGAGTGGGGAGATAAAACAAATGCAATATAATGCAATAAGGAGGGGGGGGGGGGATGTGGTTGTGCTCTACAATTTTTGAGTTGAAAAAACATCAAATTTAACTTTTTTCTTCGCATATCATGTGGAATAGTTGGAATTTTAATGATCCACTGCTCTGGGACTAGAAAGAAGATCCAAATGCTGCCTTTAATTCATAGTGGTCAATGAGAGTCCAGGAATCAGTAAACAAATAATAAAGGGAATCCAGGAACAGGCATGGAAAATAATCCGAATCCGGCGCGGGGGAGGTGGACCCAGAACTCAGAATATAACCATGTTCAAACACGAGGGGTAGCTGACCTGTGCGTGGGTAGAAATAAGGTGTGTGTGCACAGAGGTAATTATATAGGACAAAACCGTCAACAAGCAAACCGTCACAGTGATGTCATCATGGAGGCGCAGTAAGCATAATATGCAAAGGACATTCTGGGATAAACTCGTGTAGAGAAGCTAAAAAGAATAGGAGAGTATACTACGCGATGAGAATCTAAGGGGGCGGCGGGGTCCAGCTAGTGGGTGTAACAGGAATATTGGACACTAGTTTTATTTGGGCTAGTTTTATGGTACTTTTTTGTCATTGCTGGTTCTGTATGACTCCGAACAACATTCACTTTTAGTAATAGACAAATAACACAATAAGCGAAGACATGGCAACCAAAACCTCGTGTTACTGGTCCAGTATGGTTTTAAAAGCCAAGGAAATCATAAATAATTTTTAGAGGAAACCTATCCCTTTTCGATATGCTGGAAAAAAATTCTCACAAATTTCATTATGCTTTATCTGATCAAAGTCAATAAAACTTGAGTTAATTTTTTTGCGCCTTAGTGGTGTGCTCACTAATACATAACAATGGGGCGTGTTTCATTGTAAGTGGATTGCGGACATTTCACTGGTCAAAGAGAAGTACAAGCATCAATTTATATTGATTAAAGAAAAAAAAACTGTAAACACAGATCCACACTGAAAATCTTAAAATCAAATTTATTTCCTGAAGATAAACAAAGTTTCAACATTTAGCAAAATTTTAAACAACATTCAGATGTCAAATGAATAAGAAATATTGTCAGATTTACATGATAAGCCAGTTAAATTCCTCTTTTTATGACCACATTGGCCGATACCATTAAATTAATTGAGAGCAGCAGTACAAAACGTTGTTTTGTTGGACTGTGCTGGGTAAACATGTCATGTGTGTTAGATGTTAAAACAAATCTCTGGCGCCTTGCTTTGACTGTGGTTGATGCAGGTTAGTCATTAGGACCTGTGTCTGGAGAGGTAGTGTGAAAACACACAAGAGAAAGTGAATGTGTAACCTTAGAAGGCAGCAGAAGCACCTTGGAGATGCTCTGTTATATTGCTTGATTGTGGTTACGAAGGGCCCAGGCCCTCGGTAAACCTGGGCATCAAGACACTGTATCTAAAGTGCATCCATAACTCATGTAAATTTACATCCCAGGAGAACATCAAGTGTGAGGGATGCATCAGAAGACTCTTCCACTGAAGCCAAGGATCAAAGAAGCATAATTTCATTTGGCATATACTTCATTGAATTTTAAGGGCACACAAACAACATGCCCACCCTGTAACAATGAAACAGGAGTATGTAGTGATTCACCTTGCAAATGCTGGCTGGTTTAAAAAAATCCACTATGGTTCTTTCAGCCATAAAGGAATTTAAAGGTAGGATTGAGGCTGACTTATGACGAGTCATAGACTCATATTTACTCAAACCACATATGATTCTCTTGGAAACAGCTGCTGGAAAGTCAAGGTCATTTTCTGAATAAACATCATCAGACCCAAAAACTAATCATCTTTGGTCAGTTTGATGTCAAACAGACATGGGCCTGAGTAAAGAGTAGAGAAGAGAAATGGGAAAAGTCATTTGATTTCACAGTCAAAGGCGGCGAGGAATCTGAGGAGAGTTGGCTGACTGCTCTGAAATTCTACGAAATAACTTTTTTTGAACAAATTTCCCTGTTGTCCTATAAAAAAACTATTTGCTGACACTCAAAGTCAATATTTAAATAACATGCTTTTTGGCCTGCATCAGTACACTCATTTGTATTTGTATACGGGTGTGGAGGGAAAAGAGAAAGCCACAAAAATCTTTGACAAGGTGCAGTCTTTGACAAAATACATGAAGATATATTCACCTAGTTCAATGTAGAAACCAAGATATACCTTTGGCCCACATAAATTAGGTGAAATGTGATGAACAGACAGGCCAAATAATCCAAATCTTATCTGTTTGGTCCATTCAGATGTGAAAGAACAGTAAAAACCTTTTATAACATCCAAACAACAGGATATAGATCTTCTGGCTTCTTGGAATGATGATGTAAATGAAATTTAATGATTTTGGTTTAGTTTCATTTAAAAAATCTAAATTCTTAAAAATATTTCCATAGCATAGCCAACAATTCTTCCATGACAAATTTAATGTTGAAACTTACTTATATTCTATGGTGCTTCTGTATCACAATTACATAGCTAACATTTACTTACAATTGAATGAGATTATATAACTTTTCCATGATTTAGTGGTTCTTTTCAACCTGCTCTTCCTCGGCCAGACAGGCAGAGCCAGGGATCTGAATTGACCACAGATGTGTTCCTTTGAAAATCTTTAAAGTGTCGGTTTATAATTCACAGAGTTCGGACATTTTACACTCAATCAACATCCAGCAAAGTATTTTTTCTCAAGCTCTTATGTGAACTGATTATTTTTAATAAGGCATTTCTACAGCTGATGATTTTTCATTGAATCAAAATTTTGCTGAATCGTGATGAATAATAGATACAAAATCTTCATGATTTCTTTTACCTAGAGTAGCCTTACTGAATTAGCTATTTTTTAAGATCACAACAATTCATAATTTGATGCCTGACCATCCAAAGTACACCCAACCCCCTTCAAATACTTGAGGACCATCGGCAAACCAGATGCACTAACGTGATGCAAAGAGAGACTAGAACTTCATGACAGCTTGTCTGACTTTTTCGAGATGGAAGAGCTTGTTTGTTTTGGCTAGA
This sequence comes from Sinocyclocheilus anophthalmus, assembly GCA_018155175.1. Classification (NCBI taxonomy): domain Eukaryota; kingdom Metazoa; phylum Chordata; class Actinopteri; order Cypriniformes; family Cyprinidae; genus Sinocyclocheilus; species Sinocyclocheilus anophthalmus. The sequence continues at coordinate 635,661 of JADLZN010011443.1, forward strand.
CTTAAAACAGACTTGGTCTGGCAGCGCTAGAGGTTCGTGAAACTGAGATTGTGGGTGGAGAGCCATTTTTGCATTACACTTCAGATTAACACAGGTTTTGGTGAAAAAATATCTTGTGGAGATATTTCTCACCAGAAGATCATTAGCTGTGCCAACTAAGAACTGCAAAGTCACACTTTCTGAACAGACTATAATATGTAAACTGGCACTAAACTAATGGGACTACATTGCAAACTCGACAGTGCTCTATTTTTAATAATGTTGAAATAGCATGGGATAGCTAATTCACTTGCATTTCATCTTTTAGTTCATTCATGGTTTTATACAAACAGAAACTGAGAAAGAAGGGAAAATTAGCCTAAAATCACTGCTCACCAGTGTTGTGCAAGTTACTTCCAAACTGTAATACATTATAGATTACTAGTTGTCTAACTAAAGTAATTAGTTACATTACAATATTACACTCTCTGAATTGTAATGCGTTACATGACTCCTGTATTACTTTTGATTTACTTTCACCAAAATACAAACACTAACACAAATAAAGAAAGAAGTAGAACTTAGGTAACAACTTATTTAGGGGTCTCTTAAACTAGTTGCTTATAGCATGCATATACTAGAATATTAGCCATTATTAGCAATAATTACGCAAATTATTAATGCTTATTCTACTGACCCTAATCATATCCCTAATCCTTACCACATTACCTAAACTAACAAACTCTTATAATTATTTACGCAGCAAATTCGGAATTATGAGGAGAAATTCGTCGTGTTAAGTGTTCCCTATTCTAAAGTGGTTACCATACTTAAACATTCCTAAATCACCAAAATGTCTGAGCGAATTTTGAACTCTAATAGGGGGCGATATGGCGTAGCTAATGATGTGGGCTATCCAAATAAAAACAATATAGCTTATTCAGTGGCAAAGTGAGACTAAAGAAATGCAAGAAAGGCTGACAGCAGAATCACAACGATCCAAGTCTGTTAAAGCTATGGTAGAGTTAAAGGATATTGGCAATATGTGAATAGCTTGGGTTATTTCATATTAGGACAAAACAGGACTATATGTAACTCTAATGCCATGACAAGAGCCATACATCCATCTCGCGCATGGACAGTCCTCTGCCATCTTACCCATTAGCCGCTTTCCACTGGACAGTGCGAGCCAGTGCTTTAAACGTGCCGGGTGGGGCTAATAGCCTCGGACCTCAAGCACAGCAAGCACGTTTCCACTGTCGGGCCAGTAGCCTCGCAGCACTCCTGTAAAACCCGCACTAAACACACCTTCACTGGACTACGTCACAAAGTTCCACCAGCGAGAGGAAGATGAATGAAATAAATCGCTAAACTAATATATCAGAAGCTGTCGTTTAGTTTTTATTTACAAACTTGGACACCACACGCGGCTATTTACTGACCACGAACAGGATATAGAACTTTCTTGCTGCATTTTTGATTTGTTAATGTCTCGCGGTCTTGCTGTTTTTTTTATTAACAATTACATTTTGGGCTAAAAGTGTGTTGTAACGCATGCATTACTGAACATGTGCCGAGTAAAATATTACTGAAAATTGATTAGTAATGCCTTAACACTACTGCGTTACAGCGAAAAGTAATCCGTTACTGTAATGCATTACTTTTGTAATGCGTTACTCCCAACACTGGTCTTGTGGAGTTTTTCCCAACCAAAAAAAGGGGGGGGGAAAGGGGGGGGGGGGAGGGGGGGCGGCAGCCATTCAAAGTGCATTTTTTGAGCCAATTGGATTTTGAATGCAGCTTCCAAAAGACAAAAAATATTTTCTATATTTGATACAATCACACCAACATGATAAAATCGTTCAGTGCATCACATCATCAGCTGCTAAATTCAAATCTGCGTTCGCTGGCTGGCGCTCAGCGTTTTTACAGCACTGCGCATTAACCAATCACACACAATGCTGTTGAGCTTATGAATGCAATGACAAATCAGAGGTGGCGTTAAGAAGATGATCATCGACTTACAAAAGGCCGGTGTTTTCTTCAATCAACTAGCGTCCTGAATATCTTTATGGCGAATTATCTCAGTAGAAACAACAAATAACAGATGTTGTGTCTGAATCTGTAATTAAGATTCATATCCCAGTGGATAAAAGCCAGTGATTTAATGGGGAGTTTTTGAGAGTGCTGTGAACTCTGATGAAATGTTCTTTGATAACGTTAATGTTCTTTGAGTCTTCTGTACAATGAAAGTGTTTGATAAGTTAGACTAACTTACAATGTTTTTATTCATATTAACTTTCAATGTTAAATTCACATTAAATATAAAGTCAGTCGTATTAAAACTATGTTATGGCATGACACCCATATGTTAAGTAAACAGACAGGTTTTTAAGTATAGTTAATAGACTACTTATTAGGGCACTTGACCATCGCCCATTATCAACTAGCATAATCTATAAAGGTGAGAATCTAGTTATTTAATGATATAGTTAATGCGTTTGGGAATGTTTCAAATAAAAAGGGAAAAATAAATAAAACATGAGTGCTATTTTGGCTGCTGTGTGTCACATGATGTGTTAGATGATGTTCAAATTCTTCTAGTTATATACATAAAGTGACTAAAAGATCAGAAGTCTTGCAAAATAACTGAACATGCAGCAAAAATGTTGCTTTTTTGTGTAATTAAGCAGTTTCATGTATACATGTTTAGGCATGTAAAAGTAGCTTCAATTAATACACATTGACCAAAGCTTTATAATTCCTGCTAAGCTTATAATAACTTGGCTTAACTATAAACCCAAGTTTATAATGTGTGTTCCCACCACCACCCACACACTTTTCAGATCGCTCTCAAGCTCCTGGCTAGCAGGTTTACAGATAGATGTTTTCCTGTCTATTGCTATGAAACCAGTAGAAGAGCTTCTGGCTGATCTTCTCAAAACAGACACAGTGCTGACACACAGTACGAAGAGGCCCACCGAAAGGGCCAAAAATAAGTATACAGCAAAGTTCAATGGGTTCATCACACACTATTCCAGTTTTAAGGATCAAAAAATTAAGCATGTTACTCCCTTGTTGTCAGCTAAATGATGAATTACATATGGCAGAGGGGTCCTCATAAACACTGGTGGTTTGAGGAGCGTGCTCCTGGCATTATCTCCATTAACGGCTGCCAGAAGATAATGCTGCACTGTGATTTATGTGGTGTGAAAACTGAGGCTACAGGGAGCAGAGAGCAAAACAAGTGGAAGCTTCAAGGAGTAACTTAACAAAGGATAAACACATTAGAGGAATGTAGCACCACACACAAGCCACAGTCCTGGCTCAGATGCACCTATCATCTGCATCATCTGCAGCGATTATTCACTTGTTCCATAAATTGATTTTATTTACGATGCTCAGAACCTCCAGACAGGATGATTATATAATGAAATAAAATGCAAATAATTTTTGGCCTTTATACTGTCATTACAACTAAATTATTTAAATGTTAACTAGAAGCTATTTATTTTCATTTTTCATTTTCATTGTTAATGTTAGATACATTTTGTAAAATAAATAAACAAAGGAATAACTTTTTTGTGGGACCCACCCTTGTGAAAACTAAATATGATAAAATATATCTAAAACATTTGTTTCATGCTAAGTATACTACAAATACATTAACATATTTATGTACTTAATAAAGATAATTGTACTTTTGGTATATTAAACTGGTATACTTAAAGTCTGCTAAATTGCAACAGCTAATTTTGTACTTAATTCACTTTACTTGTGTGAAAGTAGTGCTGAAGTCCAACTAAAGATATACTGAAGTATATTTGAATGTGCTAAAGTGGAACTATTGCGAGTATACTTCAGGTACACATTAAATATCTTGCATTTATAGACTGATATTATTCAAAGATCATACAATCCTCATTGACATTAAAACATTTTAGGCTTAATATTAAGAAATGTAGATTGTGCACAAGTAGTACTCCAAATAAAGACGATATGTCAGTAAATATGTTAATAGATTTGAACTATACTTAGTATGAAATGAAATATCAATTTTTAATAGGGCAGTTTTTAGCATTCCTCCAAAATCTGACCCCAGTTTGTTTCTGGACTTCTTTTTATTTTGAAACATTTTGGCTCCTTAACTTCATTAACAAACACCTTTTGTTCATTTATTGCAGAAATGGGACAAAGGTTATGCACAGAAATGGCAGCACTGACACCATAAAAAATATTTTATTTCATTTGAAGCCTGCAGTGTTTCATGCTAACTATACATTGCTGTCCGATAAAGATGACTAATGTGCCTTGTTGAAATATTATCCAGAGATGCACATATGAAATCCTAAGACAGCAATTCAACTCGACGTGACTGTGCAGTGTAATGGAATATCTGTCATGATGAGGCATGTTTTGATTATCCCGCGGCGAGGTTTCGATTCGAAAGAGGCATGTACCTTTTAGCCTGTAGCATCTTCTGCATCTGGAATTTGTCTAGTGACAAAGAGAAACTCGAATGTTCTTGGTCAAAAATAATGTTTATGATTTCTACCGCAGCATATTACAGTCTGACCAAAGAACGTTGAGGGGGAAACAGCCTAATTGCACTGTTTATAAAAGATCATTGTGAATTTGGGATACTTTTTGTTTAACCAGAAGCCCTTATTTTGGTTAAAACGATATGCTACGCTTACAAACAGATGAAAGATTTCAGTGTTTACATTTATAAACTCAAGAAAACGCGCTTCCTGTTCTGTCTCGCATCACCACTTATGTTTCTGTTTGTTTGTGTCATATTTTTTACGTTCAGAAATGTGATTATCAGTGTAAAAGTCATGTTTACCTAATGTTAGTTTTTCTTATGAAGCTGTTAATATAATAACTACTGTCCTGCGAAAGGTTTACCGTTACTAAACAATGTTACAAGTAATGTGCATTAGAAGTCTCTAGAAAGCCTCCGTGATTGTCAGGAATGAATTGTGAGGTCACTTGTTGAGATACAGATGATGGTCATATTGCATTTCCACATGTTTGCCAATAACATTCACCACTCTGATACAAAAAAAATCAGCCTCTGGCTTTTTCCTTCGAAAGCTGTTTCAATCAAACTGCCGAATGTCTTTGAATGTCAAGAAAACAATGATTTTATAAACAAAGATTTTGGCTTCAGTTGTGGTAACTGCCTGTCACTGGTGTGAGAGCTGTGGGGTGCATATGACTTCCTGTATTAATGCACAAACATTCCATTCCCACGTTCTTGAAATAAATGAATAAAACGTAAATGTAAGGTCAAATTGTGCTAATTTGTCTATGCTTTCATTCTTTCGCTTTCGCATAAAAGAGCAACTGTTTTTGTCTTTAGTCTGTTAGTGTTTTTCCTCCCAGTTTTGCCAGTAGTCAAGTGTTGCCAATAGGGTATTTAACTTGATGGTGAAATGACCTGTTTAGCCTAAATCCTGGTTTAAGTATAGCTTTATCTGTACTTCCCTTTGCTGATGAGAATAATTGATAGCATTTGGTCTTTTAAAAGGACAAACTGTGCTTTCAATTCTTTTTTTAAGCTTTAATCTTGTATCATTTACCAGTGACTCTATATTTTGACTATATTAAAACTATATAAAACTATATTTTGCTCAGTGCAGAAGGGGTGATGAGAGCTGGAGCTGGAGGTCCATAATGACTGACTGCTGAAAGGTAACTCTGGAGCTGGAGGTCCATATGTGCACTACAGATGATTATCTGACACATTCGTGCTTCAATTTTCATCTTTAACACATTTTTAAAGTTGACTTTGAACATCAGTTTTACACAAACACTAATGTTAACTTATATATAGGGTTTATCATATTTAAAGAATATTAATCAAAAACTAAATGTATTCATATAATATTAACATGATATGAATGCAGTAATATTAAATGTATGCGATATCAATAATATGAATGTAAAAGTTATAATAGAAATAAAAGTAAATATGGATATGTATTATAATATAATTTATATAAACAGTTAATGCTTTCAAATAGTAATATTATTTTTCATTCACCCTATTTATTTTCACTCTCATTTATTCGTATTCATATTATTATCCAAAATATTGTTTAGTATATCTTGTCTACCCAGTGTCTTAATATGTTTGCAGAATTCCTTTTTTATTTTGATTTATTTACGTTTTGCTGTTGTTGTATTTTAAATGTTGCAATGAAAGCTCATTACCAAGAAAACTCCGTTAAGCAAGCATACTATTACACGGTTATTAATTGTTCTATATCATTATATATATAAAAATATATAAAACTTATTAAAAGGCCATATCATTATTTAATATAGCTTTTAAATTCTAATGTAAATAATATCAATGTCAATCTTGAATATTATAATATAAATTAAGCCAATTATATTTTGTAAATTAAAATTCTTATCAATCATATATAAACATATATATTGCACAATTTTTCACCTCTTCTTCTTTAAGGAATAGTCCGATTGATTCGATTTTTGCATTCTAACAAATTGTACAAATGTATGTTTGATGCAACTTTTTTTTTTAAACTTTCCTTTTCTGCTTTTTGGAAATAGGGAAATCAAAGATTTTTTTTTTTTTATTAACGTAAGAAGCATGAGTTATTTATAACACCAGAATGATAAAGATGATGCAGGTCCTGAACAAATAGCCTGCTTAGTGCATTTCCCACCACCAGCCAGACAAATCTAAATCCAGCAAAGGCTATGGTCTCGACCCATCATTACTTTCTCCTGTGTGGATGCCGGGCAGTTTACTGGCAGCTCTGAGAACAGATTAAGTGAATACCTAAAGGGATATCATGACCCTGCAACTTTACCTAATCTTGACGGAAAAATCAAACAAGCAAATTCTCCCTCCCTGACTGAAACAAAGCGGACCTATCAGCAAGCCATCTTAAAAATACCTCTCACTCTGGCATCCGTTGTTGGAGCACACCTGTTTGCAACTGCTGTTAAATTGCTCAATAAAATGTAATACATGCTGAATCCTTTATTTTAGGATAGCATTGCTTAATATCTTCTATTATCTAAGAAGAGTTCATGCAACCTAGGCTGTTATTTAGTGTTTAGCTTCAAACTGTGGTGTCCTCACTTGACTTTTAGTGTCAGAAAAAAAGATTCACCATCCCAATGCAAGAGTTTTACTTACATGTTATTTTATTATAATGATATTTGGCAAATGTAACCATGTTTAAAATGTACAATTGCACATCAAAAGTAGCTCAACAAGTTTCTGGAATAAAAATGTGTCTCTACAAATCCTTCTCCAGATATTCTTTTAATATCTAGTGCTTCAATATTCAAGGCAAATCATATTGCTCTAATTAATATTATACATAAGCCTTTTTTTAAATAATACTGATAACAGTTTTTTTCATAAACAACAGTGTACTGTTTGAATCCAGTCCAATTTTGGACAGTATTGTTTTTATCGTGGCTTATACCAAGCAATCACAGAAATGAGCAAAGAGTCTGGAGCTTTCATAAAAGGATTTGAAACAAAATATAGAATTTCATGCAACCGCAACTCCATTCAAATTTAATAGCCTTTCAGAGACAGTCCTCTGAGAAAATGTCTCAGGAAATCATGATGATTTGCCTCTCATTTTCTTTTGTGATGTTAGCTTCTTGTTTAAGCAAGCAGGATGTCAGAGAAATGAGGGTCTTAAAAGGGCAAATTAAATCTGAAAATATTTATCATGTTGTCACATTTGATTTTAACTGAGTAAAAGCGAACAACTGGACAAAAACATGACAAAAAAAAAAGACTAAACTGTTTCTACGATATTAGTGCAAATCGGTGCACAAGTTTCCATTTCTCTCAAAAGAGAATATTGTGTAAAAATGTAATATTGTGTATTTTATTATGTTGGAATGAATGAAAATGCAAGAAAAAAGGACAAGTTTTTATTTATAATAGAAACATCAAACTATTAAAGACAATCTGAGATATTTTCCAAGATTCCAGTGATATGTCTATAGAATACTAGTATTATACAAGGTGTGCCTGGTTCTCATTGACTGTGTGGGCTGCCCCAGAAGCCATTATCTACGCATTCCACACAGGCTCTGCGCAGGTTTTAAGTTTACACGATACACCGGCTGGCAACGCAACATGTATTGTTGGTCCAAGCTGAAAACTGTTTAAATGCATCTGTGTAATGTTTGCTTTAAGTCTATTTTGACAATATGCAAAGTTTATATATAGTTCCTTTTTCCAATTTGTTTCCTTTAACTTGAGTGAAATGTAATCTTGTAGAGTAGAACATGTGCTGAAAGATAACAGGTAAGTCATACATCTTGTTGTAATGTCAGATTTCAAGCGGCTCTCTTTAATTGGTTGAAAAGCATAAGACAAAGTCTTGATTCAGTGTAGCGAACAGACACTGGTCGAAGCTCAAAGACATGGGACAGGACAATGCAACTGAAGCAACAACTATCCCGGCATGCCCTCTTCTGGGTATGCAGAGTCCTGCATGAATTTAATGTGTGCATTATCAAGTCATTCTGAAATAAAATGCAAAAAGTGTTTCCCAAATTAAATATATTTGTCCTATTATTTAAACAATAAGGGAGCGATAAGATAACTGTATTGATGCCGCTGGTCTTTAACATTGTTAAAGCCAATTTAAAGCTTAGTCAACCAAATAGCTCAGGGTTACCAGCTTCAGACTCAAATGTATTGAACAAATAAAAAGAAAATTAAACAAGAATTTGCTATTTAAAACATGGTTAATTGCGCATGATATGTCTGATTTTTTTTAACAACATCAACATTTTAGGTTACATTATTAGGCTAATGAAACAAAGAGAAAAATGACCATTTTTATTCTGTTAGTTTCATTTGAATGGCTCTTCTGTGTTATACAGGCATTTTTAAAACTACAAATACTCCATGTAGTTAATCAGTTGTTAATCAGGTCAAGAAACTACATAACTAGGCTGTAAAAGATGTTTAATGTTGTTTGAAGTCAGTTTAACGTGACCTCGGTGCATGTTTACCACCCACAGACCGGTTTATTAGCTTGTGTACACTGACATAAGTGTGGGTAAATTGAATTGTGGATTTGTAGATTCTCATAACTAACACAGCTTTCATTCTGAGGAGCTACTGACAGTTTTGCTCTCAGCGTGGAAGAAAAAAGCCGTCGCTTGAATGATGACGCATTTCCGGGTTTCTGTAGTTTATTGTAACACGTGGAAATCTACAGTGGACTAAAACTCCGTTATATTTCTTTATTTACAGTATTTGGACTGTCCCGGAGTAAACGATCACAATGGTCAAGCCAAAATTCAAGGGAAAAAGCTCCATAAACCCCTCAAGCTCCAGCAGTAATCCCGGTAAGATTAAATAAACCGCTGGTCTGGCTGAGAACTGCTAGCAAGCTAAAGCATTAGCCAGCTCTTGTTGAGGACTATATGAGACGTTCTGTAGTTATGTTTTCACCGTTGCCTGTTGTTAGAGCAGCTTTCTTCAATGTTCACCGGGTTATTAGTTGATTTCGTGTTACCATGACTTCTGTCAAGCCTTCAGGTGTCCCAGGCTGCTCACACTTGTATTTTTAAGACCAGTCATGTCTGGGTAACGTTACCAAATTGCCGTGTTGTACATGACATTTGTACGTGTTCAAGAATAAATGAATTACAGACTTGTTCTATAGATTGCCCCCACAATGTTTTTTCAGAAATGTTTAGAATCGGTGTCAGAAATTATCTTTATTTTTAAGGGGTAATGTTTGCTCTCTACTTTCAGGGAGAATTTTTCACCATTATGAGAACATAAAAGCATGCCCTATGTTGTTCGTTTATGCCAAATGCTTACATTGAATTATCATAAATTAGAAATGATGGCTGTCACTTACAATAGCTGTCATATTTTAAATATTCCGGGGATTTGTTTGTTCTTTTAGTGCCAGTTTGGCACTATCCAGACCCTGATTCATTTCATACACTGCTCATAATAATTTGCTTATTAAATAAAAAGCTGTATTTCTCGGTAAGATGTTTTGCATATCACAACGTGATCCAAAGTTGACATATTTTGAATGTAGTGAAGGGTTATTTAAAGACAAATGCTACAAATTGTACACTACTATTCACGTTTGGGGTCAAAATGATTTTTATCTTATTCAACAAGAACATTATATTGATCAAAAGTGACAGACATTAACAGTGTTACAAAAATTTTATTATAAATAAATTATATGCTTTTGAACTTTGTTAATTAAAGAATCCTGAAAAAGTATCATTAAGCAGCACAAGTGTTTTAAACATTGATAATAAAAAAAAGTTTCTTGAGCACCAATTTAGCATATTAAAGTGATTCCTAATTCAGCTTTGCCTTCACATTTTTAAAATATATTAAAATAGAAAAGTTATTTTAAATTATAATCACAATATTGTTTCATATTATTACTGTTTTACTGTATTATGACTATTTAAATGCAGTCTTGGTAAACAAAAGATCTTTTAAAAACTCTTTTTTTTTACCCCAATTATAATTGGTGGACTTTGCAAAGTGACACAAGGGACTCTTCTGTTAATCGTGGCCCTTGTTCTTTGATTTAACGATCTATCACATTTATGAAGTGTATATAAAATAATTGTAAATTGCACTATGTCCCTGTGTATAACAGTGTGCATCTCTTTTAACATTCTCTATCCCACAGACCGGGTCAAGGGAGCTGGAGGGAACAACATGAGGGACCGTGCCACCATCAAACGCTTGAATATGTACAGGCAGAAGCAGAGATGGTAAGTCATTTACAAAATGATAACAATTCAGAATACAATCAGAATGAGCTTTATTTACCAAATGAACACAAACACACAAGGAACTTTATGGTTTCTAGTAGAGCCAGACCGATATGGGTTTTTTGGGGGCAGATACCGATATTAGGGAGTAAAAAAAGGCTGATATCGATGTATATCGGCCGATATTCTTTTGTGTATATTATAGTACAGTACCAGTCAACCGTTTGGACACTTTCCCATTCGTGTTCAAACTTTTGACTGGTACTATATATAGAATACAGTATATACATAAACAGAATATAACACTTTTTGCAATGATCACTCAAATGTGGGGATCAAACACTTATAATGACGTGACAAAGATATGTAATGGAGGCAGGGTATTTAAACGGGTCATATGATGCTGCTAAAAAGAACATTATTTGGTGTAATGAACTGTTTATGCGTTTTTTTGTTAAAAAAAATAAATAAAATTCCACATACTGTACATTATTGTTTCTCCTCTATGCCCTGCCTTTCTGAAACGCGTTGATTTTTACAAGGCTCATCGGTCTGAAAAACGAGGTGTGCTATGATTGGCCAGCTAGCCAGAGCGTTGTGATTGGTCGCATACCTCAAGCGGGTGACGGAAATGTTACTCCCCTTACCTACTGTGATGCCCTGTCCGGCTGGAGCTACGAGACAAAAACATTAAAACACATTATAAACTAAGCATTTGTTGCATTCTTTGGGGACATAATTACGGATTATAATGACTTATACTGTCTTTTTACGCATTGCGTTGCATCGTGCCGCATAAACATAAAACCATGTCTGCATTTGTGATCGGAGAAATGACAAACAACAAGTGCTACTCTACACTGCTCAAAACTCGCGTTTGAATCGTCAGTGGCAATTTCTTTAAATATAAAAAACGTACTTACGTGAGTCAGAACTGCCGGCATTTTTGTCAAACGTTACTCTCCCAGGATCAGGAACAGTCCTCCATAAAATGCGCTGACACATCTGAATGTTTGGGTTGAACTGTTCTGGAGCAGTGTTATAAATACAACTTAACCACGATTTCTAGTCGTGTCCTCTTTTGGAAGGCCAAACAAAGTAGTTTCGCTTTCACAACGAAACCGCGTCACACACTTGAGTGAGTGGAGGCCGGAGGCCTAGAGTGAGCGGAAGCAGGCTTGAGTGAGCAGAGGCGGGCGGGCTTGAGAATGGCGCGGCCGGTGGATTCGACGAAGGAGCGTCCGGCTGGCTTGCAGCAACCACATGTGACGACCCCAGGCTGGACTAACCCACAGTGAAAGCCGATCCGGTGATCCACAGCGCGATGTTGATGTATTTCATCAGCGACCAGCAAGGATCAGCTCCAGGTATGATGAAGCGGATATTGTCCTCTTTTGGAAGGCCAAACAAAGTAGTTTTGCTTTCACAACGAAACAGTGTCTCCACAACATGGCCGCGGCAGCAACAGCGAGAATAAAAGTTACACCTTCTTTCTTTGCGTGAACATTTGGGCGGTGTTATGCAAATCTTCCTACATTGTGACGTAGACATGTGGGGTCGTGTTAGAACGAGCCGTTTTAGGTAGGCGTGGTTGACTCTTAACTTTTATAAAGAATATCTCTTTGGATTGAAGACTTTAGTCTTTGCAACTTTACAAAACTTCTTTATGCACCAAGAGCTTGTAAACACTCCAATAGAAAGGAAAATTTAAAAATCGGGGCATCTATGACCCCTTTAACCCATTTAACAAACTTTATTCAAAATGAGTCTGACATCAGTGTACTTAACAGTAAAGTTTAAGTTTATTCAACTTTTTCAATTCAGTTCCATTAAACTTTATTCTGTTGGGAGTTTTTCACTTTGGAACATTCATTCATGGATTTGCGCTACTGTCTTCACACACAGATGAAATTTACTAGAGAAGTGTGACATAATATACCTTTGTAAATAAATATAAATTCACGTCTTGTGCACTTTAATGCCCTTTGAATGTAACTCGATGTTCCCTTGGAACTGAATTCATGGCGGAATATCGTGTGAAGTCCACTTCGCAGGGCACTTACGGTCGAATAAGACAACGCTTGAATGCTGCTACCTGAAACAAGAGACTTCCTTACTGAAGTGAAAGTGTTGGCTGGTGTCACTATCTCGCGGATGCGGCGGCGGATCTCCACCAATTTCGGGGGATCCCTTCAGCTCGAGGATCCCTCTCAAACGCCACCCTCTGCACGTCGGTAGCCCCCCGGGATCGCCAGATTGGTTGGTTCGAGAGGGTTCCTCGAGCTGAAGGGTGCGAATTTGGTGTGGATCCGCCGCGCCGTTACGGAGATATGCCCGTTACATTTACGCACACTTAAAGGGTTAGTTCACCCAAAAAAAATAGCCCATAAATTACTCTCAACCCTCAAGTCATCCTAGGTGTATATGATTTTCTTCATTCAGACGAATCCAGTCGGAGGTATAAAAATTGTCTTTGATCTTTCAAGCTCTGTTATGGTTCTGTAATCAGCAGGAAATCATCATCACGTGCGTTCAGATGGAGCAGAATTTACTACACAGTCCGTAGTTTACTGACAAGTTCGCCAAAATCGCAAAAAAAAATTTTAAGAACGTGTCGCGATAATGACGTACTGTATTGCATACTTCTCAGTGACTACGGCCTGTGAATAATGCTGCTCCACTGAAAGCATGTAAAATACCACCTTTAATAACATTTTTTTACTCCCACAATCACTTCATAACGCAGTCGAGTGTTTGAAATAATCCTTCTGTGAGATGATTGCTTCTACACAGAATAAGGCACGCATACATATTCATAATATTTAAGCAGTGCAGACAGTCATTGCATATCAATAACTTTATTTTAATGAATGAAAATTATAATAAGAACTCCGATAAACCGTATATTGCAGTAGTCGTGTGTTTATTAGTCACGTTGAATCAATGAAAGCAGTTGAATCTTCTGTTTATTCAGCTGCAGCGATAGGCATTTTCTGGGTTTCTTTCTGCGAGGCGTATTTGGAGTTTCAGCGCGCGAGTGCCCTCTGGCCTTTGGATGGAGATTAACTACTGATCACAGAACCGTGCTTCACTGAAAGATACGCATTACAATCGCAGCTTCTGTTGAATCGCGTCCTCGATTCCATTTCGATTATCGGTCAGCACGTTTTGCAGTGCATCAGTCCAAAAGAAGTTTAAATAAAAAGGGCCCATCCATAAAAAAATGTCAATAACACTGCTCCGGGGGAGGAACCAGAACAAAGAGTTTTTTGTACGAAAACTATACCATAGTCAAAACGTAATAATCACTTAATGTAGCTTGTGCCAACAGTTGTTACACTGAAGCAGCCCCGGGCTGATGACTGGTATTTCAGCGTTGCGAATTGCGCCGGATGAGTCCTCGTGACTGACCACCCGTTTGTTACAGGAGACAGAGGAAGCAAAGTTTCCTTACTTGCAAGGAACGCAGTTTCCTCTTGGCTTATATTGAAATTTACAAATCCTCGTTTTGTACTTTAATTCATGACCGTTGTTTTGTTTTGATCCCTTCCCTGCGCTTCCGCGTTCGTCACTTCTGAGCGCCGCATGCTCAACTCCTACGTCATCCGCAAAGAGCTGCTTCTGTGTACAACTGTTATTACTGATTATTACGTTTTGAATATGGATATTTTTCTTACAAAAACGCATCGATTTGCTACAGGAGGCCTTTGTTCACCCTCCGGACCATGTGACACTTTTTTTTTTTTTTTTATTATATAGGAAGGCCGCTTTTTATTTTTACTATTTTGGATGATGCATGCAACACCCGCTAACTGCCATTAAACAGCTTGAAAGATTAAAGACAATTTTTAATATAACTGACTGGATTCGTCTGAAAGAAGAAAGTCATTTACACCTAGGATGACTTGAGGGTGAGTAATTTATGGGCTAATTTTCATTTTTGGGTGAACTAACCCTTTAAGCTTTAAAGTGTTTCATCAAGGTCACCAGTAGCAAACAATGGAGCTGGACAAACGACGTAATTACACCATTTACAAGCATTTTATCTGCGTTTTATGTTCTGTCAAAAAATATTCATATCGGCGCCATATTCGCAGAAACGATATATCTGCGACAGGATCATATCGGCCGATAAAATCGGCAAAACGATATATCGGTCGGGCTCTAGTTTCTAGTAGCTCTGGGTGCTTACATACATTTGTATGTAACAAGACAATAGAAAGAAAAAATAAACAGAATTGATCAAAAAAAATTACGTAATATACATCTAGATGGAGTAATATGCATTAAACACTAATCATAGAGAGAGCTTATTTAATTATTTTAAACAAAAACAAATCCCAACCCTAACAAAAATGAAACCTTTTAAATTATAATGAAACAGAGATATTTTTTATTTATATGGCCACAGTAACAGTCGAGGTAAGGTGATCAAGCCCTTGCAGTACCAGAGCACAGTTGCTCCAGGAACTGTGGCCAGAGTTGAGCCCAACATCAAGTGGTTTGGTAAGAGCAATTCCTTTTTTGTTTGTTTTAATTAGTCTTATTGTGTATGCTTGATTATTGAAGGGAAACAGCCATCTTTTCCAAGTAATATTATAGGCCACTTATTCTGTGGTCATACATTCAGAATTCATATTGGATGTAAATATGTCTGATTATGTGAATATTTCTTTGGTTTTCCCATATGCTTCCTGTGCAGCCAATACACGTGTTATCAAGCAGTCATCCTTACAGAAATTCCAGGAAGAGATGAACGCAGTAAAAAAAGATCCGTACCGAGTAGTGATGAGACAGAGCAAGCTACCAATGTCCTTGCTGCATGACCGAATAAAAGCACATGTGAGTATGCACTCACGTTACACATACATGCTGTTTTTATACAAAAATCCTGTGGCGTGATGTGAGAAGACAGGTAGGCTTGGAGTTTTTCAGAGCAGACAATCTAGTAATGCATTGTGATGAGCTCAGTAAAAAGTAGTATCGTGAATCCTAAAGTTATTTATAATTTACTTACAACCAGAAAGTATCAATAAAAATTGATTAAATCAACTTAATGCAATTTTATGTGTATTCGAGTATTATAATACAACGTTAGCAACATGGTAACATCTAACTCTGGGCTTTACATGAGTATATAACATTTCTATACTATTAGTGTTGATTAATATTTTTATTATTTTAAAATTTTCCGTTTTCCTTTTATATTTGGTTTGGTGGTTTTGTAATTTGTATACTCCTTTTTATACATATTTCTATTTAGCTTTAATATGTTTTATTTTAGTTTTAGTCATTTTTATTTTAAGCAACAAGTTTTTTAAGGTTTTCATCTAATATTTATATTTTACTTCACCTTATTTCATTTCAGTGACTTAAAATGATTAATAATACTTTTAGTTAACGGGACGTTAGATGTGCTGTTTTTATGGTACACAAAAACAACAACAAAAATCTGACTGCGTAGATCATTCCAAATTTAGAAGAGTCATAGTATGATACTGTGTGTTGTCATTTGATTCTAAAAAGTATAGCCTAATTAAAGCAAAAATATTTCTGACATTAGACTCCAACGGGAAAATTGCCCCTTCACGAAGTACTTTTCTGACTTGATTTATCAGCTGCTCATTTCTGGCAAATTCCTGTAAACAACAACTTTGCTCATTTGTATTTAAATGAGAAAACTGTTTTTTTACAACACCTCTTGGCTAAATGTCTTGTAACTTGAGAATCTCACGTAACATGCGGTACTATGACAAAAACACAACAAGAACAATTGTTGTGCCATGATAACGGCACAGTGATTTTGTTAGTCTGACGGTGTAGCGAGGACATTGCCTGACCTGCGATAGAACTTGCTCTTTGGCATCTAAGGGCCTGCTGTCTGCCAGTAGTAAAGAACAGAGCAAAAAAATGTGCTCAGAATAAAATGTAAGCTTTTGCTCTGTTCTTCATGTTTCTTCTACAAATGTTGTTGATTTGCTTCAACATCTAAACTGTTCCATGTGTGAGCAAAACCTTTGCATAATGAACGTCCCAATTTACTTTTGTTCTATGTCTCAGGACTGTGACACACTCGCTATGTTTTTTTTTGTTTTTTGGTTGCAGGGAACTGGCAAAACTGTGTCAGTTATTGATTTTCATCCTCCCTTTTTGATTTGTGGTGTTTGAGCCGCTCCTCCAGCATGTGCCATAATGTCCATTGTTTGCGCACATTTTTTTTCTCTTTCTCAGAAATATTTTGAACATGTTGTGATGTGGTGGTTAGCCTCAAATCAGGTTGTTTTTTATCATCCACGTCAATTGTTCCGAAGAAATGCAATCTTACCAGAAGTACAATTTCTTACGAGAAATGTTACTGGCTTTGACAAGATCTGTAAATTGCTTGTTTTATTCCATCCTCTGTTGCAACAGTGGTATGGCTTCACTTTTGTTTTGTTTTTAGGTCGTTACAGATTGCAATTTGGCCTGGTCCAGTTATAGACTTTAACTGTAAGAAGTTTCGTTCGTTGTTATTTGGCTTTTGTATGATTTTATCTAAAGGCATATTTTTCTGTATACTAACGATATTAAAATTAGCTGTAAAAGCATATGTTCTATATACACGAGTGTTCAAAAGTTTTTATGTATTTTTTAAAGTGTCTTATGCTCTTAAGGCTATTTATTTAATCCAAAATTCAGTAAAAAAAATAATATTATGAAATACTAGTACAATTTCAAGTAACTTTTTCTATTTTTTCTATTTCTAAAATTGTAATTTATTCCTGTGATGACAAAAATTTGAATTGTCAGCAGCCATTACTCCTGTCTTTAGAGTCACATGATCCTTTTTTGGGGGGATTCTTTGATGAATAGAATGTTAAGTTTTGAATAATCACATTTATTTTGAATAATCACTTTTGATCATTTTAATGCATCCTTAATGAATGTAAGTATTAATTTCTTTAAAAAACCATACTGACCACAAGCTTCGGAACAGTACTTTGTACAACATTCTATATATGCACAAGAATGCGTGAAAGCAGGCGTTTACAAACCTAATGTAAACCACATCTGCATTTAGTTTGAGAACTGCAGATTACCATCTGATTTTTTTGGAATGTGTCTAAAACGGTCAGATCGGATTTAAAGTTTTCCATTTTCAACAGTGTGCTGTGCTTTCTGGAGCTGTGGCCAAATACACAGATTTACCCTCATTTAGTGAATTATGTCACTTAGCATCGTGTTTAGGCTTAAATCTTTACTATAGTAGATCAAGTGCAGGCTACACTGTCTAAACAAACTGATTTCACCACTTGACAGAAAGTCAGTCCTCAAGATAAGGAAACAAAATAGGTTTATGCGCAATGTGAATAAAGCCATATTAATATATGCTTTATAGAAGAAATTATCTTGTTTTGTGTAGCACAAAATTGTATGATCACTCTTGTAAGCCATATAGAATGTGCAGATGAGTACACTCTGCTCACCCATAAGGAATGGTAGCACAGAGAACTGTCAAAATGCTTGCAAGAGCTGAAATATCAGATGCCTCATCAAAGAAATTCCAAAAGTTATGAATGTTATGATGAAGAGGATAAAACAGTTCTCATGAGATCTGTTTGTCAGTTGATCTTCTGCTGGTTTTTCTAGAACTCCAAGGTGCACATTCTGGACACAGAGACGTTTGAAACCACGTTTGGGCCAAAGGCACAAAGAAAGAGGCCCACCTTGTCTGTGGGAGAGCTGAAGGACTTTGCTGAACAGGCAGAGGTCTCTGCTCAGAGCTACATTTCTGAGAAAGACCGTGATCTGGTGTCTGAGGACAGCGGAGTCAAGTGAGCGAGTGCCTTCTAGAGATTATGAAAATATGTAGTTCTGTACTTACTACAGAAACAAGCTATAGCCCTGTTTTTCTGGCAAAATGGCTTCTATATCATGACATGACATAAAGCCATTTCATTTTCCCGTCACTGCAGGGACGAGGCTCGGGAGGAAATCTTCAAAAAGGGGCAGTCAAAGAGGATCTGGGGCGAGCTTTATAAGGTAGTTATTACCATCTCCCAACGCCTTACTCATTGAAAGTTCTAACAAAAACCGTAGTTGACGTCACATCCTAAAATGAACCATGCTTTGTGCAGGTGATCGACTCTTCAGACGTCATTATCCAGGTGCTAGATGCTCGGGACCCTATGGGCACTCGATCCCAGAGCATTGAGTCTTACCTGAAGAAGGAGAAATCTTGGAAACACCTCATCTTTGTGCTCAATAAGTGTGACCTCATTCCCACATGGGTTACGGTAAGAAATGAAAGTGGAATACTAGTTCCAGTTCCAAAATCTGTTGAGCTCCCTATGTAGGCAGTATTATAAGCTGACATAGTTTCAGAATCTTTGTAAGATACCTTCATATGTCAAAACTCAGTGTCTTATTTCAGAAAAGTAAGCATTACAAAACTGAATGTTATCTTTGTGATATAACTATACTGTTATTATTGGGACTTTAGCTTAGCAACATGCAAACACCAGCCTCTGTTAATCCATTTATGTTAGGTTAAGAGAAACGTCAGACATCTTGATGATAAATCTGCTTATTCATTCAGTGGCAAAAAATATTGATAAAGTAGTTCAGCCTAATTTAAAAAAGATTATTTACCTAACATATATGGGTGCGGTGTATTTGTATGCATATTAGAGTATCATGTTGTTATCTTAGCAAAATGCTAAAACCAGTCTGTTGAAATCCTGTTGCAGTTGGTGGAAAATGTCAGAAATCTGAATTATAAATATACTTATTCATTCAGTAGTGAAAAGTATTGATAAAATATTTGATATTGGTAGTTTAATCTAATTAAAAAACAATTTTCCCAACATTTTTGCTGTGCTGTGTAATTGTATTCATGTGTCATTACCTTAGAATCACCATAACACCATCCATTGAGGTTGGTGGAAAAAATGTCAAAGTCGTAATGATAAATATACTTGTAATTACAACTTGTTAACCAACTTTACTGAGAGCTACGACTACGTACCATGTGACCACTGCAGAATCATTGAGGTGCCATGTTTAGGTATTGATAATGTTGGCATTGAAATGCATAATTCCGAGTCTGAGGAAATTAATTACTCCAAGTTTAATGTTGTGTGTTGTCATCTCGAAATTACAGGAATTATGACATGGCATGAATTGTTCAAATTTAATTAGAAAAAACTAGAATATCGTGTTGTTAGCTTAGCAAGTTTCTATAGAGTGATCTGAAATGGCCACTTTTGTTCTTCTACAACAGTTAGGATGTATGGGGCCACCTATGTAGGCAGTAGACAGCAAGGCATATCACTAGGTTTCTGGAACAAGGCCACTGTCTGCAATGTGTCCTGTTCTACCGACTCTGGAGTTTGTTTCACTGACAGACAGGCATGTTTATCTTGGCTTGTAATAGTTAACCAGTTAAAGGCTCCTTCCCTGACAGATATTTTTTTCTGTCTTTCACATCTATGATTCTTGTTTTTAATTCTTGTTATTGGTGATTCTGAAATGCAACAACAAGGAATGAGGGAGTTACACCAGCTGTTTATAAGCTGCAGGCCTTTTCATTCAAGCCAAAAAAGCATTTGCCTACCCCCTTCAGATTTATGACTGAGGTCTTTTGTAAACCTAACAGGCAAGTGATTGGGAAACCCATTAGTTTTGTTGTTGAAAGGGAATCACTTATCATTCTGTGGTGATTCTTGTTGGGCAGCTTGTGCCCTTTTTTATCTGTTCTCTCTTATCAAAAACTATTTCATAGATCACTTCTAGTGTTAGACCTAGTTAGAAATTTATAAACCGCACGTACAACCGGATTTTATTCGAAATTCCATGGATTTCATCCTACGTTAAAAGGACCAAATTGGGGTTTCTAAAGGCAGAAACTGACATAAAAAGTTATATTACAATTTTTTTAATTTTATATGATTATTATTATTATGTGATTTTACGTTATATGATGAGTAGGAAAAATAAATATAGACATAATGCCCACCCTCATGTTCCAAACCTGTATGAATTTTGCTCTTCTGTTGAACACAAAAGATATTTTTAAGAATGTTGGTAAACAAACACTTGATGGTCCCAATTAATTTCCATAGTGTTTTACCCCAATACTATGGAAGTCAATGGCAATGACTCATTGCAAAGGTGGCACTATACCACACTTGAAGTCACTGAGCTCTTCCAAATGGCCCGTTTTTTCCACTAATGTTTAGAAATGTAGACTGCATGGCTAGGTGCTTAGTTTTATCATTTTAATAGTAATAGAAATGCCTGAATTCCATAATTAAGAGATGTTCCAAAACATTTTTGTCCATAGTGGTAGGTATTATATAGTAGCCTATTTGTATGTTTATATGTTCACGTTGCTCTTGAATTTACGTTGAAATGTGATTTATTAAGAGAGATGTTCACTCATAGGAACTTTATGAACACTGTTGTTGATTAACATTTAGGATGATGCTACACTTATTTTTCTATATGTGAACTGTTTTTCATTCTTGCTTATTCTTGTGTCTATGTTGTAGAAACGCTGGGTTGCAGTTCTTTCTCAGGAATACCCCACTTTGGCCTTTCACGCCAGCCTTACCAATTCCTTCGGCAAGGGCTCCCTTATCCAGCTCCTGCGGCAGTTTGGCAAGGTGAGGCTTTAAACATTTACAGCGTATGTTTAATGCTTATACGCATTATCGTGCCTTGGAAACCATGGGGCAACAGGTTTTAAACGCACAACAGTTTCGATCCACATCGTTTATCTACTCAAGCTGCAGTTTTAGGACAAGGTCAGTCTGTTTTTTGGTCCGTAATGGCAACAGATGTTGAGAGCAGTGGTTTGATTGGGTACCAGATGCACCCCACCCTCCCATGCTATTGGGCTCCTGTCCTGTCTTCACATCTGCCTCGTAGCTATTTTTGGGAGCACAGCCGTAAACAAAAAATTGGAAATACTAAAAAGGAGAGAGGGCTTACATAACATAAATTTTGTTGAG
The DNA here is from genome assembly GCA_018155175.1 of Sinocyclocheilus anophthalmus. Lineage (NCBI taxonomy): Eukaryota > Metazoa > Chordata > Actinopteri > Cypriniformes > Cyprinidae > Sinocyclocheilus > Sinocyclocheilus anophthalmus. The sequence goes on from JADLZN010011443.1 coordinate 657,416, forward strand.
GGTTATATGACAGGACACTCTTTTAGGAGTTAGAACACAGCGGTGCAAAAATATCACGGTTGCCATGCGTGCAATATAAATCTGCAGGTGTAATGACATTTAAGAGGCCTTTGTAGGTTGTGTATCAAGTCTTTATTTCTTGGGCCCCCTTTTTAAAAGTGTATAATGAAATGTGAGCGGGAATGTGTGCAAATTATTGGGAGAAGGGTTGATCCAAGATCGTCTTGTTTTCCTGACCTCAATACTATGAAACGAACATTATATCAGAGGACTTGACAGTATGTGTGTATTTCTTCTATTTAATTGCTGCTTTGCAAAATGACGTTTGCTTAGTATTAACATGTCCATATTGATTTTTGCTCAGCTCCACTCAGATAAAAAGCAGATCAGTGTTGGCTTCATTGGTTACCCCAATGTTGGAAAGAGCTCTGTTATCAATACCCTGCGCTCCAAAAAAGTCTGTAACGTGGCACCCCTTGCTGGTGAGACAAAGGTAAGACCTCAGAAGCTTTTTCTTTCCATCTCAGGGATGTGATTTTAACATATGGATTTCTGTATTTTCCTACCTGAAAATAAGGATCCATGTGAATTCTGAGAAAAAGAATAGGATGCTTTTGGTAATGAATGTATATAATATATATATATAAATTATCATTATTTTCAGATACAATAATATTTGGCCATGTAATATATTTCTTTATTGATTTGTTTAATGTTCATATTTAAATAACATAATAATATTTTTCAATAATAATAATAAAGTAATTTGATATAATAATTATAATTATTTGTTGTATAGGCATACTGAATGAGGAGAAAGAAAAGGATTTTTTTTTTTTTTCTTCTGTAATTGCAATCAATGCCTTTTATCTCTGTTTGGTGCGAATGTTGTATTTTTTCTTAAAGGCTAGTTTACCCAAAAATGAAAAGTCTGGTGATTACTGGAATATCTAATGCCATTCCAAACCTGAGTGACTTTTTTCCACTATGGACACAAATGAGAAGTTTAACACAATGTTCATGCTGCTATTTTCCATACAGTGTATATGAATGTTGTCAGAAGATGTGAACCCGGGGCTAAAAAAATTAATAATAACCCATTACACTGTATTTCAAGTCTTTTTCTTTTCAAAAGTTATAATTTTTGATGAGCTTTTCCAATAACATACTTGTGTTTGTCCATGTACTGATCATGAACATCAGATGATTGAGTGATTCCTCTTTTGATGTACGTGACATCAAATGATTCAGATTTTTTTTTTTTTGGTGAGTGTAAGGTTACCTGCCAGATCCTGACATGTGGTAACATTTGGAACGGTTTAAGTTTCCAGCATTTTGGTTTTTGGCTGCAACTTTTGTGTATTCATGTTTTTGTGTGAAATTACTTTTTTATGTTGTCAAATTTTTCCTCTTATTTTACTAACATGGAACTGAGAAATGGTTTTCAGAGGGAGCGAGTGAAAGTGCAAGGCAAAGGAAAAACATTACTGACGGCGGCCAGATTGAAATCAAATTCTAAACAAATCTGGACTTCCACGCTCTTCTGTTTATGTTTTAAATGATAAATTGTTTCATTTAAAATTTCCCCCGTGTGTCCTGATTTGAGTGATTCTTCAATTAGTAGACATTTCTGTCTTCTATTTTCCTTTCTTTGTACAACAGTCTTTCTAGTTCGATTATGAGATAGATAGGTTTGATTTGATTTTAATAGCTTAAAAAATTGTTGTGCTTTGTTAACTAGCTTTTCCTATGTTGAAATGTTGGGTTTTCCTGAATCACTGTTTAGGCCTTTGGCCAGTCAGCAACATTCATAAACAATCTATTTAGTTTTAGTTTTATAAACTTAAAAGTTAATTGACTGCTTGCTAACTTGTCGAAAGTTCTTAGAAATTGCGTGTATTTAAATGCAGTTCGTTATGTTGAAATGTTTTCGGTCTTGTGGTTTCTTAAATGGAGGTCATGGATGAATCTATGAACTTTCTGTCAGATGGCTCAAGCTCAACCTTAATGCCATAACCAACTGTTTTCTTTCTCTCTTTTTTTCTGACAGGTCTGGCAGTATATCACACTAATGAGACGCATTTTCCTCATAGACTGTCCTGGTGTCGTCTATCCCTCCGACGACAGCGAGACTGACATTGTGCTGAAGGGAGTGGTACGATGACCTTGACTCTCAAAGACAGCCGTTCACATTGGCAATCCCAGCAGCTTCATCCACTCACTTTGTATCTGTTGCATTTAGGTTCAAGTGGAGAAGATCCGAAATCCAGAGGATCACATCGGAGCGGTGCTGGAGAGGGCCAAAGCAGAGTACATCCAGAAGACATACCGCATTCCGTCCTGGAGCTCTGCCGAGGATTTTCTGGAAAAGTTCGCCTTTCGCACCGGAAAACTGCTCAAGGTCTGGCCTGATTGTGGAGAATCTGTTAAAACGAACTGTCAGCTTGGTCCTCGCGGCACATTTGTTTATTCTTTCCTCTCAAGTGTCTGATTGAGATGTGACAGTTTGCTTACTTTAAGCCAGTGGAAAACATTTAATTTTAACTTCGGATAGCCAGTTTACAATACCCGAATGCCAAAACCACTATGATTTAGTGCAAAATTAGATTTTTAAAAAGGGGTAGGTTGTATTTTTTAGTTCACATCTTTATCTCTGTCCAAATACTGTACATGTTGGTGCTGTAATGATTGGTATTTTGTGTTGTTCCACTTATACAGGGTGGAGAGCCAGATCTGTCCACTGTGTCTAAAATGGTTTTGAATGATTGGCAGAGGGGACGCATCCCCTTTTTTGTGAAGCCCCCAGGAGGCGAGATGGATGAAGATAAATGGACATATGTGACCTTGGACCACAAAACCAGTCATAGGGGTCGATTTTTCGTAATTGAGATTCATACATCATCTGAAAGCTGAATAAATAAGCTTTCCATTAATGTATGGTTTGTTATGATAGGACAATATTTGGCCGAGATACAACTATTTGAAAATCTGTAATCTGAGGGTGCAAAAAATCTAAATACTGAGAAAATCTTCTTAGCAATGCATATTACTAATCAAAAATTAAGTTTTAATATATTTACGGTAGGAAATTTACTAAATATCTTCATGGAACATGATCTTTACTTATTATCCTAATGATTTTTGGCATAAAAGAAAAATCTATAATTTTGACACATACAGTGTATTTTCGGCTGTTGCTACAAATATACCCCAGTGATTTAAGACTGATTTTGTGATCCAGGGTCACATTTGTTCTTAATATCCTACAAAGTTTAGTGTCTTTTAGCCAAAAAATTTGCTTAGTCTTTGGAAATTTCACTTTAATATTCAAAAATGTCTTCCAAGATCATCACTGTTGCATGTTTTGCTAAAATTAGAGCTTAATTTTTTTTTTAAAGACCTTGTAAGACATTGTTTATATGTAACTTCCATAATGCATCTTGAATTACTTGGAACAAATCCTCTTTTAAGTCACTGTGGCCAACAAAATTACTTGAATTTTGACTATCTTTATACTGGCAGACACTAATGCTCTTATAAACATTTATAGTCTTAAAGTGACACTTGATCTTTCCACTCAGAACAAAGCACAACCGATGCTGGAAATGCCTGAGATGGAAACCAAGCAGGAAGAGCTGGGAAACAGACTCGAAGCTCAGGATGTGGACGGGGCCTCATCTAGCCAGCAGGAAGATCAAAAGCTTCTGAGACAGAATGAGGAGATGCAGAAAATCTTCAGCAATGTCAAGCAGAACTTTGGCAAAATAAACGTCGCTCCAGAGTTCAGCGAGGAGGACCTTGTGCCTGTTGAGATACCTGACATACTGGATCCCTCCTGGTCAGAAGATGAAGATGAGCAAGACGAGGAAAATGAGGAGGACGAGGAAAAAGTGGAAGAGCAGATTGGTGAACAACAGGAAGAAGAATCCTCTGTTTCCGACTTCCCAACCAAAGCAGAAAAGAAGAGCACATGTGAAGTGAATAAAGAGATGGATGAGAAGATTGCCAAATTAAAGCATTTTCTTGATCGTGCCAAGTCAAAGCACTTCTCCGCCATACGGTTTGTTTAAGTTCATACTGATCATATTTTATAGGTACCTTTCAGAACACTTTACAGCATAAACAGCAAGATCAAAAAAATAGACAAAGCAATACAAAACATAAACTACAAACATAGAATTACTTCAAAATATGAGTAAAGTTATGATATAGGGTTAAGGTCAAGATAAGGTTGTGAGAGGGTTCTGTAAAGATTAACGCTTATCCTATTTCAGTAGGCCGATTAATTATTTTTCACTGTTTGGCTCTTATCTGTTGATATTATTATGTTGTTTTGATGTTTTTATAGAATTCCTAAAGGCCTGTCTGAAAAGGTGTTTAATGAAACCACAGCAAAGCAGAATGATGCAAAGAATCTGCAACGGAAAGGTACAACTAACTCAAGTTAATGCCATATGTTTGTGTATCAAAAGGCTGCTGCAACTGTGTATTTAATGTACAACAAAACACATGAATGATTAGTATTAGTGCTGTCAAACGATTAATCGTGATTAATTGCATACAAAATAAAAGTTTTTGTTTGCATAAAATGTGTTTTGTGTATATTATGTATATATAAATACACACACATACAGTATATATTTTGAAAATATTTACATGTGTATATTTATATTCATATAATTTATTTTATATATAAATATATTTAATATAAACAGTATTTTCTGAAATATATACATGCATGTGTGTGTGTGTGGTATCTAGATATATATATATATTAGATTATACTAGATAAATAACAGCATACACGTACCAATATTATGTAACCCCCCAACATAACTTGTTATTTTGGAGCGAGTAATCGTTGACAGCACTATTATTATTATTAATTTACTGGTTGCCTGGGCCGGGAATTGGAACTTGCTGCTATATTTATATTATGATTATATATGATGAATTAACATTTTTTATTAATTAAGCAGTTTTTAAGGATAAATGTTAAGATACATTGCGGGTTTCATTTTTTTATGTTAAAAAATCTCTTATGCGACCAAGGCTTCCTTTGATTGATCAAAAACAGTAAAAACAGTCATACTCTGAAATATAATTGCCATTTAAAATAACTGTTTTCTGTTTGAATATATTGGCAAATTGAATTGATATGATGGCATAGTGGATTTCCGCCAGTCATAACCAGTCTTCAGTGGCATGTGATCTAGAAAAAAAGAATTCTAATATGCGATTTGGCTCCAACGCCCAAACATTTCTGATTATATAATATTGAAAATGTGTGCTGAATTTTTCTGTGGCAAAGTGATACATTTTAAGGATTCTTTGATGAATCAAAAGTAAAAAAAAAAAAAAAAAGCACTGATTTGGAATAGAAATATTTTTAACATAAATGTCTTTGTCACTTTTGACTCATTTAATGCATTTTTGCTGAATAAAATTGTTAATTTATTTAAAACTTACTCACCCCAAATAGTATATTCACAGTACTTAAATAATGACAATAACATTAATTATTGATTGTTGATGCAATATCAACAATATTTAAAATATACTGTTAAACTTAGTTGAATATGAATACACTAAATATTCCACAGAATCTTGTGTCAGTGATTAGGGTTGTCTGGTGCTTCAAACAAGTGAGTAATGACACTCATCCTTTTTTGGTTTTCTAGCTGTGAATTTGGGTAAAAAGAGGAAAGCTGAAGATGAGGAGCCTGCAAAACCTACCAAACTCACATCTAAAGAGGTATGCACTATTCTCCCAGCTCAATCGTCTTGATTCCTCAGTCCAGACATCTCACATAAATTTGAGACCAAACTTATCTCTTTCTCTCTGTTGAACTACTTCACCTCAACAGAAAAGAAGACTGGAGCGTGCCCAGAAAGTGAAGAAAGTGGGGGTCCGCTATTATGAAACACACAATGTCAAGAACAAGAATAAAAACAGAAAAATACCCTTGGATGGCAAGAAAGCCAAACGAGCTAAGCGATAATACCTGGCCAGATACCCAGTCACATCAATCCGTTTCCAAAGCCATGTCGGTGGCTAGGTTGGAACACCTGGTGTGGAATCACGGTGATTTGTGAAAAAGTGAAGGTTCGGTTAATCTCTGATACAATCGTTCTAGTGCACTTTATTCATACTGTGGCACCAGCCATCGTCCTGAACATTCTAACTACAGTCTGACAGCTAATTCATTTCAGTACTGTGCATTTTCAGCGCTTTTAACTTAAGACAATGTCCTGATTCTGCAGAGTTGAAATGTGAATTATGTACCTGTATATCTACATATGTTCTTTTTCTTTTGTTTGGAGAAAAAAAAATCAATAAATACTCGGAACAGATGCTTTAATACAGGTTTTATTCATTTAAATGGTATGAGAGTAAGTGTATTATTCTTCAAATAATATTTAGGCCTTATTCCTCAGGGTAATTATGCCCTCCAGTTGTGCCTAAAAAAATAAATGGTTGCATAAGAGTCTGAAAAATAGACTAATCAGAAATCATGATTATGATGATCTCTGCTTTACCTTGAGTTGCTGATTAGTTCGTTTGAGGAACTGAACCTCTTCAGCATGCTTCTTTTCCTCAATTTCCCGCCGTTCTGCTTCCCGTCTCTCGATGGCATCACATTTAGCCTTCTGCTCGTTCAACAACCTCTCCAAACCTCGCTTCTCACTCTCCAACTCTAAAATCTACCAACAGTTTGTATCTCAGCAAGCAGAAAATGGTCATTTAATGTGTGCTTGTCAGGTCTTACGTTAAAGTTTTTTTGTTTTGAGTTTTTTTTTGTCCGTACAAAGTCAGTGGGGACTAATGTTGCATTAGACATCACTGACTTTCATCAAAAGTTCAAAATATATTTTGTGTGTATGTAATAGTTTTTGTTTTCTGTTACAAGAGCAAGATAATCACATATAAACTTGTCTTAAGCCAACAAGTTGAACATGTTTTTTTTAATAGAAAATAATAGGTAAAATACAAGTTATTGTAAGTGTAACTGTATAGGTTTAGTTTTGTAGCTTAAATTAGTGTTCAGAATATATTATTTAGGTTACATTATTGTTATATATGGAATCTTTGATATAATTTTATTCTATGTTACCGTGGGGACGAAAGTATTCAGATCCCCTTAAATTTTCACTCTTTGTTATATTGCAGCATTTGCTAAAATCATTTAAGTTAATGTTTTCCTCATTAATGTACACACAGAAACCCATATTGACAGAAAAACACAGAATTGTTGACTTTTGCAGATTTATTAAAAAAGAAAATCTGAAATATCACATGGTCCTAAGTATTTAGACCTTTTGCTGTGACACTCATATATTTACTCAGGTGCTGTCTATTTCTTCTGATTATCCTTGAGATGGTTCTATACCTTCATTTGAGTCCAGCTGTGTTTTGATTATACTGATTGGACTTGATTAAGAAAGCCACACACCTGTCTATATAAGACCTTACAGCTCACATTGCATGTCAGAGCAAATGAGAATCATTGAGGTCAAAGGAACTGCCTGAAGAGACAGAATTGTGGCAAGGCACAGATATGGCCAAGATTACACAAAAATTTCTGCTGCACTTAAGGTTCCTAAGAGCATAATCCATAATCCTTAATGGAAGACGTTTGGGACGACCAGAACAATTCCTAATACAGTTGACAGCAATCATTTCAGTACTGTGCCTTTTCAGCGCTTTTTTTAACTTAATACTAATGTCCTGATTCTGCAGAAGTGAAATGTGAAGATGTACATGTATATCTGACAGAGTTCTTTTTCTTTTGTTTGGAGAAAAAAAAATCAATAAATACTCGGAACAGATGCTTTAATACAGGTTTTATTCATTTAAATGGTATGAGAGTAAGTGTATTATTCTTCAAATAATATTTAGGCCTTATTCCTCAGGGTAATTATGCCCTCCAGTTGTGCCTAAAAAAATAAATGGTTGCATAAGAGTCTGAAAAATAGACTAATCAGAAATCATGATTATGATGATCTCTGCTTTACCTTGAGTTGCTGATTAGTTCGTTTGAGGAACTGAACCTCTTCAGCATGCTTCTTTTCCTCAATTTCCCGCCGTTCTGCTTCCCGTCTCTCGATGGCATCACATTTAGCCTTCTGCTCGTTCAACAACCTCTCCAAACCTCGCTTCTCACTCTCCAACTCTAAAATCTACCAACAGTTTGTATCTCAGCAAGCAGAAAATGGTCATTTAATGTGTGCTTGTCAGGTCTTACGTTAAAGTTTTTTTGTTTTGAGTTTTTTTTTGTCCGTACAAAGTCAGTGGGGACTAATGTTGCATTAGACATCACTGACTTTCATCAAAAGTTCAAAATATATTTTGTGTGTATGTAATAGTTTTTGTTTTCTGTTACAAGAGCAAGATAATCACATATAAACTTGTCTTAAGCCAACAAGTTGAACATGTTTTTTTTAATAGAAAATAATAGGTAAAATACAAGTTATTGTAAGTGTAACTGTATAGGTTTAGTTTTGTAGCTTAATTTAGTTGTTCAGAAAATATATTATTTATGGTTACATTATTGTTATTATATGTAATCTTTGATATAATTTTTATTATATGTACAGTGGGTACGGAAAGTATTAAGACACCCTTAAATTTGTGTTTTTTATTCCGCTTTGCTTTATTGCAGCCATTTGCTAAAATCATTTTAAGTTAATTTTTTTTCCTCATTAAGTACACACAGCACCCCATATTGACAAAAAAAAACACAGAATTGTTGACATTTATTAAAAAAGAAAAACTGAAATAACACATGGTCAAGTATTCAGACCTTTGCTGTGACACTCATATATTTATCTCAGGTGCTGTCCATTTCTTCTGATATTCCTTGAGATGGTTCTACACCTTCATTGAGTCCAGCTGTGTTTGATTATACAGATTGGACTTGATTAGGAAAGCCACACAACTGTCTATATAAGACCTTACAGCTCACAGTGAATGTCAGAGCAAATGAGAATCATGAGGCAAGGAACTGCCCGAAGAGCTCAGAGACAGAATTGTGGCAAGGCACAGTTCTGGCCAAGGTTACAAAAAAAATTTTCTGCTGCACTTAAGGTTCCTAAGTGGCCATCATAATCCTTAAATGGAAGACGTTTGGGACGACCAGAGTCCTTCCTAGAGCTGGCCGTCCGGCCATACTGAGCTATCGGGGGAGAAGAGCCTGGTGAGAGAGGTAAAGAAGAACCCAAAAAAATCACTGTGGCTGAGCTCCAGAGATGAAGTCGGGAGATGGGAGAAAGTTGTAGTAGAAAGTCAACCATCACTGCAGCCCTTCACCAGTCTGGGTTTTATGGCAGAGTGGCCCGACGGAAGCCTATCCTCAGTGCAAGACACATGAAAGCCCGCATGGAGTTTTGCTAAAAAACACCTGAAGGACTCCAAGATTCTCTGGTCTGATGAGACCAACATAGAACTTTTGGTCTTAATTCTAAGCGGTATGTGTGGAAAAACCAGGCACTGCTCATCACCTGTCAAATACAATCCCAACAGTGAAGCATGGTGGTGGCAGCATCATGCTGGGGGGTTGTTTTTCAGCTGCAGGGACAGGACGATGGTTGCAATCGAGGGAAGGGAAAGAAGAATGCGGCCAAGTACAGGGATATCCTGGACGAAAACCTTCTTTAGAGTGCTCAGGACCTCAGACTGGGACGAAGGTTTTTTTAAACCCTTTTCATCCAACAGACAATGACCCTAAGCACACAGCTAAAGTAACGAAGGAGTGGCTTCACAACAACTCTGTGACTGTTCTTGAATGACCCAACCAGAGCCCTGACTTAAACCCAATTAAGCATCTCTGCAGAGACCTAAAAATGGCTGTCCACCAACGTTACCATCCAACCTGACAGAACTGGAAAGGATCTACAAGGAGGAATGGCAGAGGATCCCCAAAAAAAACTTGTTGCATCTTTCCCAAAAAAAAACTCATGGCTGTATTAGATCAAAATGTGCTTCTACTAAATACTGAGCAAAGGGTCTGAATACTTTAGGACCATGTGATATTTCAGTTTTTCTTTTTTAATAAAATCTGCAAAAATGTCAACAATTCTAAGTTTTTCTGTCAATATGGGGTGCTGTACATTAATGAGGAAAAAAAATTAAATTAAATGATTTTAGCAAATGGCTGCAATATAACAAAGAGTGAAAAATTTAAGGGGGTCTGAATACTTTCCGTACCCACTGTATATACATACAACTTTACATTTATTTAGCAGAGCTTTTATCCAAAGCAACTTTGTAGGTTATTGTAAAATTGTTTTAGAATTAGTAAGACCAAAACTGGAATAATTGCTTTCAATAATAATAATTTGCTGCAAATGACCTTGTTCTCCATGTCAGCCATTCCATGCTCTGCTTGAAGTGCTTTCCTCATGCCAAAGGCCACGCTGCTCTCGTACAGTGTTTGATAGGCAGCGATGGTCATGCGAATCTCGTCTCTAACTTGCAGCAGCAGGAGGCCCCGCTCAGCACAGTTAATGGTGACTTGTCTGATTAACTCATCTGAGACATTTGAAAGAGAGAATGCCATGTGAATCTCAACAGCTATTAATATGACACTTCATTAGTAATATGTGACCCTGGACCACAAAAAAAAAAGTCTTAAGTCGCTGGGGTATATTTATAGCAATAGCCAAAAAAACATTGTACGGGTCAAAATTATCGTTTCTTTTATGCCAAAAATCATTAGGATATTAAGTAAAGATCATGTTCCATGAAGATATTTTGTAAATTTCCTACCATAAATATATCAAAACTTAATTTTTGATTAGTAATATGCATTGCTACGAACTTCATTTGGACAACTTTAAAGGCGATTTTCTCAAAATTTGTGATTTTTTTTTTGCACCCTCAGATTCCAGATTTTCAAATAGCTGTATCTCATACAAATATGTATGTCCTATCCTAACAAAACCATACATCAATGGAAAAAGATTATGTATCAGCTTTAGATGATGCTACACATCAATTGTGAAAAATTAAACACTTAAGACTGGTTTTGTGGTCCAGGGTCACATATGTGTATTTCTACCGAAGCACTGAGAGTAGAGCTCCCTGCGCACAGGGCAGATGCCCGTCTCTCTGGCCTGCCTTTCCTGCAGGCTTCTGTCCAGCTGTTCTTGCAAATGAATAACGTCCATGCGTGTGCACGGAGCGCTGGACACCGGCTGCACCCACAACTGGTTGTCCTCCATCCATTCCCTTTAACAGAACCATTTGAAAGATTTATATACTATCTTTCAAAAGTTTGAGGTCTGTAAAAAATTTTTATTTTTTAATTATACCCAAGGCTGCATTTATTTGGTTAAAATATAAACAGTATCATGACATATTACTTCAATTTAAAACAGCTGTTTTTATATTTTATTACATTTTACAATGTAGTCCTGTGATGGCAAAGCTGAATTTTCAGCAGTCATTACGCCAGTCATAAGTGCCACGTGGTCCTTCAGAAATCATTCTAATTTATGCTGATTTGGTGTGGAGGAAAAAATGTTTTAACATTGCTTAATATTTGTGTGGAAGCCATGATACATACGCATTCAGAACAGCATTTATGTTCATTAGAAATATTTTGTAATTTTATAGCTGTCAGTCAAAAATCTTACTGACCCCAAACTGTTGGTAACTTAATGAGAAGTGATTAAACAAATATGCAACTAAACTACCATGTTATGGTAGTATCCGCACCAATGTTTAATAAATATGCTAATAACCCTCTTATTTTTATTTTACCTTGGTGGTAGAATGGCATTCAGGATCTCTTCAGTTTGCTGTTTGCTGGCATCTGCTGAAGGGCTCTTGGGTTTGGGTGGAGGAGGGACTGGGCCGCTCTCTACCATCTGTTGGGGACTCACTTTCAAAGGGCGACTCTGAGTGAAATGTGAGACAAGATATGAAAAACTAATATTCAGGCTTCATTACAACAACAACAAGGTATACTTCACGGTGGTTGCAGGTTTGTTTTTATTTCTATACATCCAAGAACTGTGCTTACCCTTGGAGACTTCCTCTCTGTATTCTTGCTCACCAACACCGGATAATCATACTTCAGCAAGGAGTCAGTCGGGACAATCATGCTTGTAATGTGGAAATGTACAGGAATGTTTCAAATTCTGCGTTTTAGTATAAAGCTTTGGATGACTTCGTGTACCCGCGAAAGTTTCGTTGTTGTTGTTTCCCGTTGCTATAACAACCGCTCTTTCCCACCGCGCAGGCCAGTCTGTTTTTATACAGTCTGGTCAGTCCATGAAAGTGAACCAAACTAATCGGGGAAAAATAATAATTGTTATTAAATGTTAAGTAATTAAGTATTTTAAAGGAATTTACATACAAATGTATTGTTCTATTTTTCTAATGTTTATGTTCTAAAGCACGAGACAGAACTCGCCACTGGGTGGCAGGCTGTTGAAGCAAAAAGGTTATCAATGATATCATGTAATATGATATTGAAGTGAATGTGCACATTTGACTGTTTACTTGTTTTTTTTACTTATTCTGTTTTTTGTTTTTTAAACTATTGTGCTCGAACACGTTTTTATTTTTTAATCCCCTTTTTTCCATTTTACATTACATTTACATTTAGTCATTTAGCAGAGCTTTTATCCAAAGCGACTTACAAATGAGGACAATAAAAGCAGTCTAAACTAACAAAAGAGCAACAATATATACTGTAAGTGCAAATGACAAGTCTCGCTTAGCCTAACGCAGTACACGTAGCAAGGTATATATATATACACACACACACACACACACACACACACACAAAGAAAAGCAAGTAGATAGAATAGAAAAAAATAGAAAGCTAGTGTTTGTTTGATAAAGTAGAATTAAAATAGAATAGAAAGTTGTTAGAGTTAGTTGGTAAAATAAAGGTGGAACAGATGTGTTTTTATTCGTTTCTTGAAGATGGTTAAGGACTCATTTTATTTAGCTATTTACATTATTTAACCTGTTAAAATTTGTAGCATTTTGTTCACTGTAAATGATTAACATTTCTCTTGTTTCATTTATCTATAAACACAATTAGAATTTGTATATTGAAGCTCTAAAGAAAGTGGAACTAAAATAGCTTTTTTCAAAAAAGGAGGGACACAGTTCTTCAGCGTACAAGCTTCGAACCGGATGTGTTCATGGAAGTTTCGTAAATGCGGTTTGAATCTGTTTTCATGCTTCCATTTGGTATGAACGACTCTTACTTTTTACGAAGCTAATAGGCAACCTCATTTCACAATGGATAACAGGAGACGACACAGAGAATATCCTGCCCGGGATGTAAAGACAAAAATTAAGCAAGAAAACGTGAGTCCCGCGCGGCCTCCGCGGGTCCGCCGATCCAGTTCAGGCTCCAGCCGAGGAAGCAGCAGCCCTCCACCGAGACGACGAGACAGCAGGTGAGCGCCCTGTACCTCACAGCCTGTTTATTTTCATGACAGCTCCGCCGAATAGAGAGATTGCTCCTCTTTTTTAAATCTGGACATTCCATTAAAATACTGTAGCATGTGGGGATGATCAACAAGTCGTTGTATTTGTAGTCAGTAGTTTCATACAAGATGCTTTCTGAACTGTATTTTTAGATCACCTGTCAGAAGAAAGGACAGGTCGCCAGCGAGGAGAGAGCGTTCATCGGGCGGACAGCAGGAGAGGTCACCTCGACCCCAGAGAAGTAGAAGCCCACACCGCAGCACCGACTTTAGGATAAAGCGGGTGCGTTAAACTGATACATATCCGCTTGTCTTAAGCTAACAAGTTACGCAATGTCATGAACTGACAAGAAATCTGTTTTTAAAGGGGTTAAAAAGCACAGAGGACGTTGGCACAAAACTTATAGGGCCTTCATGGGGGGGAAATTATATGCATTATAATATAATTTGACTCTTAGATATAGAGCAGGCTATATTATTTAATTTAATTGGTATTGAAATACATTATTATTATTATTATTGCTGCTGCTTTGTGTGTATTTTGGTATTTTAGGATATTCAATTAGCTAAATTCATTTTGTTTACAAAATATGTTATGTACAGTTACATTACAACATATGTGTGTGTGTGTGTATGTATATATGTATATGTGTATGTATATGTATATATGTATGTATATGTGTGTGTTTATATATATATATTTGCTTAATGCCATTATTTATTTTTTTAGCAACATTAATTGAGGTTTTATTTTCATTACAGGAGCAAGTTGATCACATATTAACTTGTCATAAGATAACAAGATGATACAACATGATTCATAATTAGTGTATTATTTTTAATTAATAGAAAATATATGAGTTAACATGCTAGTTATTATATGCATGTCTCTATATAGTCTTAGATATGTAGGCTTTCTTCGTAGTTTTACTAATATGTAAATAATGTGGTTACAGATAATAGATGATACTATTAAAAATATAAAGACTAGATATTTTACTGTAGAGAGGTATAATGTACATGTTTTAAGATATTTAGAATCTATATTATAAAAATATAAAAACAAGTATAACATGCTTTCAGTAATAATAATTATAATATTTGATATAATATAATTGTAATATAAGTATTAATGTTATTGAAAGCAACTAAAAAGGTGGAGTGTACTAAGATTTAGTTTTCATTACAGGAGCAAGATGATCACAGAGTATCTGAAAGTCATCGACATCATGAGAGAAGGGATGATTCAGACGATCGCAGGATGAAAAGGGAGGGAGAGCGGCCTCGGCAAAGAGCGCAAGACAGAGAACAGAACAGAAATAGAGGAAGAGAACGGGATGCCCATCTACAACAGCAACAACAGGCTGAGAGAGAACGGCATAATGAACGGCGGCGGGAGAATCGCCTCCGACAGGAGGCTCAGAGTGGCAGTGGTAATGAGGAGCATGAGTTCGGCGGTGAAAACGCTGGTGATTCTGCACCTGCAGCGGAGAAGGAAAAGCCCAACTTTGAACTATCAGGTGCCTTGGTGGAAGATACCAATACATTCAGGGGGGAGGTGATCAAGTATAACGAGCCTCCCGAGGCCCGGATCCCTAAACGAAGATGGCGTTTGTACCCTTTTAAGAATGACGAGCCGCTTCCAGTCATGTACATCCACAGACAGAGTGCATTTCTACTTGGACGACAGAGGAAGATTGCAGACATTCCTATCGACCACCCGTCTTGTTCCAAACAGCATGCTGTTTTTCAGTACAGGTCAGAACAACAATAAAAGCTATTTAGTGAATGGTTAAGGCGATAGTTCACCCAAAAATAATTCTGTCATTATTTATTCTTCCTCATGTTATGCCAAACCTGTATGAATTTCTTTCTTCTGTTCACAAAAGAAGATATTTTGATATGTTGGTAACCAAATAGTTTACAGTAGCAATTAACATCCATAGTATTTTTTTATTTTTTTATGTACATCACAGTACAGAAGAAAACCATATTGATGCTATTTTCACATTACTATAGCTAATCTCTACATTGCGACTTTAAAAAGGTAAGTAAATATCATTGAATTCAAGTGTTAATTTCTTCATAATGATTTTACTTTTGTCTCTGACTTTTATCATCTTTAGATTAGTGGAGTTCACACGGGTGGATGGCACCATGGGCAGGAGAGTGAAGCCGTACATCATCGATCTGGGTTCTGGTAATGGAACCTACCTGAACAATCAGCGTATAGAACCTCAGCGTTACTACGAGCTCAAAGAGAAGGACGTGCTGAAGTTTGGCTTCAGCAGCAGAGAGTATGTGCTCCTTCACGAGTTCTCAGACACAGCCGAGGTTGACGCAAAGAAGGAGGATGAAGAGGATGAAGGCCTGGATGAGTAGTTCTCGCCTCAACGTTTACCAAAGTTACCTGTTTTGTGCTGGACTCTTTGAAAGAGTTACATCGGGAGAAACAGGACCAGCATGAATTTATTAATTCAGAATTTTCTTATGGACAATGAAGGAATCTCGCTTCAGCCTGCCCAAGTTGTCTGTATGACTCTATTCTCAGGTGGATAGTTTTGTATCCCATCAAACTGTGTGTACAGTGTTGTTCTTCAAAGCAAGTGCTCAATGCCAGAAACATATATTTTGGATACTCTTTAAGTAGTGCATATAATGTCCAGATTTGGTTACTGTAAATATACTGGATGTATTTGATGTGAGTGCTTGTTCATGTCTTTTAGTTTGTGGTCTTTGTGACTAGATACATTCTGTGTCCTGGAACCAGTCTTTCTTGCACCCCCAGATTATCATCCTCATGGTTATGGGGACTCATTTGAATATTGCTATACAAAAGATGGCATTTTACATTAGATATTTTCTGTTCTCTCACAGTACATTCATATTTGATTTTTAGATGTTTTGTATTGTAAAATAAAGATGGATAATAATGAATGTTGGCCTTTTGATTGACTGCACACATTGTTAGAGTAAATGAGGAAATCTGAAAACGATGAACCAGACATTATTCCTTTGTCGAATAATTATATATGCAGTGAATTTAGTGTTATATATTTAATAATCCAGTCTACATTATTATAGTAAACTTATTTGAATTACGCTATCACAATGTACAAAGTTCTCGGAGCTCACATTTTGTCCTTTAAATAATACATCGTCTTGGTAAAAAAAAAAAAAAAAGTTTCCTCCGATTTATAATGTAAAGTTCTGACAAGTATCTGTATTCTCTAAGAAAAGACGTAAAGTCGGTTTTGCGCGACTTTTATTTTGAAATCCTCAACATCCGGTTACCGTCATGTTTATGGCGCCATGTTGCAGCGAAATAATTCGCTGACTTTCAAAGGTTTGTGTATGTATATTTGTTTTACGATATTAGATGTATTTGGTTTTACTTGTACATTAGTTCTAGTTTAATTTGGTTTTGTCCTATCTATCTGAATGAGTTTGTTTACGCGGTGCCTCTATTCCCAGACCGCGCAGATCTAACGTTACAGTAACTTTATCTGTTCTGTAGTATTTACATTGAAGGATACTAATAAAAACGATCATCAATATTTGAAAATTGAATAACTTGTTACCATCACTTATTTTAAGCTCCTTTTTATTCTTCAATCTCTCTTGAAGACATAGTTTATCAAATGAAAATTCTGTCATCACACCTTCATGTTGTTCAGTGATTGTTTTTTCCATGCATTCATACAACATAAAAAAACATGCTCAAGTCTTTTAACTTGAAAAAATGTAATTATTTTCTCTTTTGGATGTAGCCTAGTTTCTTCAGTTGCATAGTGTGAACCTGCTTCATCATGACATCATCAAATCCTCCAAAACCAGCTCTATATTTTGGCCAGGTTGTGATTGGTCCACCTGGCTCAGGTAAAACCACTTACTGCCGGGGCATGCAAGAGTTCCTCAGCCACCTCGGGCGCAAGGTGGTGGTTGTGAACCTGGATCCTGCCAATGAAGGCCTACCCTATCCCTGTGCCGTGGACATATCCGAGCTCGTCACTCTGGACGATGTGATGGACGGTCTAAAACTTGGCCCCAATGGTGGCCTTATCTATTCTATGGAATACTTGGAGGCAAATTTGGACTGGTTAGAGAGCAAGCTGAAGCACCACCACGACTGCTACTTTCTTTTTGACTGCCCAGGTCAGGTGGAACTTTACACTCACCATAATTCGGTGAAGAATATATTTGCACAGTTGTCGAAGTGGAATTTCAGGGTGAGTAGATGGTGAGAACGTTTCCTCTTGTGATTTATTAAGATGTATTTCCTGTCTAATTTCATCTGATATTGGCAGCTGACCGCAGTGCATCTGGTGGATTCCCATTATTGTGCTGATCCGGCCAAGTTCATCTCTGTACTGTGTACTTCCCTGTCCACCATGCTGCATGTTGAATTGCCACATGTCAATGTGCTCTCAAAAATGGACCTCATTGAGCAGTATGGCAGACTTGGTAAGATAATATAGTCCAGACTGATGCAGAAAAGTCTGATTTGTGGATGTACTTTAATTTAATACCAACTCTTTTTTTAATAAGCATTCAGTCTAGACTTCTACACTGAGGTTCTGGACTTGACGTATTTGGTGGAGCATCTCTCCTTAGACCCTTTCTTCAAAAAGTTTCACCACCTGAATGTGAAGTTGGCTGAAGTGATCCAGGACTACAGCTTGGTGTCTTTTGTTCCTCTTAATGTGCAGGTTAGTGCTCACTTTTGTAATTGTAATGCAATGTGTGTGGATTTGTGGCATGATCTTTGACCATTGTTATTTCTCTACAGGATAAGGAAAGCATGACTCAAGTTCTGAGAACTGTGGACAAAGCTAATGGCTACTGCTTTGGAGACCGGGAGGAGAGGAACCTGCAGGCTATGATGTCTGCTGCAGTTGGAGCAGACTTCCAGTTCAGCACGTATCCTTATCATACTGTTTAGTTGTATGTTTTTGTTGTTGTTATGTTAACACACTTCTATTCATTTCTGCAATCACATTGTTGAATTGTGATTATCCTTAACCATTCGCCTCAGAACTCTTAGTGTACAGGAGAAATACATGGAGGCCACTGGGAAAACTGTGGAGGATGAAGTTATGGATTTGTAACCATTTTTATATTGATTAAAAAAGAAAAACAAAAAGCAATTTGCAGAGGTCTTATTTCACACATTCAAACACATTGCAGGCACGCTAAAATTCCACAAATGAGCAAAATAAAAGAAATAATAAATGCGTTTTGTTCCCCACACCGAAATTTGTACATTCACAGAACAGTTGAAATGTTTTGAAATTGAAATTTTACAGTAACACGAATAAAATCATTGTCTTAAACGCTTAAAACAGTCGTTTTAGACACGTGCATTGCAAAATGTTTTCTACATAAGCAATAATTAGACAATTCGTTGTATCAGATGTGACTTTACAAGGTAAACAATACACTGTAATTCTTATTTTGTAATAAAGACTTGTTTTGTTTGTTCTGTATCTAAGAAACAATGCTTATTTATCTAAGCAAAGTACTGTTTGTCCACAGTAAAACTAAATCTCATTATTTCATCTCGAGTTGCACTGATAGAAGGAAACTGAGAATGATTGTTTTGGGTTTCGTAGACATGCATCTTAGTGTTTGAGCATGAAAGATTTCATGCGTAAATAGATTAATCAACTTCCTCCTCTGAACAACTTATTGATCAGTGTGTGAGTGCAGTGGAGAGTATCGCCACTAGAGGTCACTATCGTAACGGCTCCGTGTTCACACAATATAGTAGTCGGCGTTTCCTCGTTAATCACTGAATTTTGAAAAACTGCAGTCGCCTAAATTTGAATTGTGTGACCGAATTAGAGACAGTTTACGGCAAATGAAACATTAAAAGAGCTAACAAATGATTGGCGTGCTTAAATGTGTGAAATTGGGGATAATTTAAAAGGGAATCAATTAACGCTGCTGGTTTTTATTATTTGGTACACCCTTGTAAAACGGTACATAAAGGTTCTGGGTTTGTTTTTTCGTTTACACATGTTTTCTTTTCCGCTCTCTTGATACATGGCGCGTAATTTGCTAACTTGTGGCAGATAACCTTTATCGAGCCGGAACACCTTCCCCGTCATGTGTAGTCTGGACCTTGAAAAGGCCTTCTCACTCGCGGAGGAACACGGGAATGCATTGTACACGAAAGGGAGACATGACAACTATGTTAGATAGAGCTCGGTGTTTGTTGAACTTGTCTTTGTGGTCATGCTTTTCTTCCTAATATTAGTTAAATATGATCTAGTCATTTAAGCTTATATGTGAAAGTGCCACAGCATCCCTCGGGAATAAATCTCCACAACATCCACCTTAACACATACTTGTGCGAGCCACGGAAGTATTCCGGGAACCAGAAAGAAGTGCTTCGCCTCTTAGCGCACTCGGTTTGAGAATTGTGGAAAACGCGGAATGGATTGCGATCATCATATTACAAACGCTTGTGACAGTAAGATGACTTGGGAACATTTAAATATAACTAAATATGCTGCGATATACGTTTATAGAGCATGTGAAGGTTATAATATTCTTGTAATTAGTGCACAAGCATGACTGCGCTATTGCACGGTGTATATGTCATCAGAACCTCATGTGTTAGAGAGCGTTAGCCATGTCAGTTCATAATCCAGTCCACATTTTAGTCGAAGCTGCAGGGTAAAAACAGGAGGCAGACAGGGAATGGAGTTGGCAATGTGAAATCTGTTTCTGCTTTACAGGGTCTGAGTATGTGCAAGCTTGGCACTATATTTGCTCTAGGCATCATTTAGGGTGATAAAAGAAGTTTAGATGTTTTCAGTGTGACAGGAACTACTTGGTGTATGGCTATTATACTCAAAGAAATAGTAAATTGTTTATTTATTCAGTTATTTTCCTCAGTTTCCTTCTATTCAGAGCTATGATTTCATGATATTTGAATTCTGTCGACAAAAGAAATTCAAATACAATAAAGTTGACAGTGACACAAATTGTTGCGAATTTTAGCACAAAGGTGCAATAACAAATTGTGTAATTTGCTGGTTAGGGTTGTAGTATTGAATTTGCCGCAGATATACATATATTGAAGGCCACATAAAATCCTTGGAAGTTTCCCTGAAAATGTGAAAAAGTAGGCAATACGATGTGTTTATGTAAGTCGTATGGCATATAGAGTATGGCGTGTAAATATATATATATATACATACAAGATTTTTTTAATGTTTTTTTGTTTTTCAAAAATTTGTTTGAAATTGAACTTCAAGTCAGAGTTTCCGTAGTTTTTCCTCAGGCAAATGATGTCACCATAAACATATAATTTTTATTGTTATGAATGTCACGAGTGTGTGCCAAACACACGATTATGCCCCAGTTATGATTTCCTATGGCTCTCTGGAGTGGTACTTCCTTCCCTAGCACACTTCAGAGAGTAATTTTGTGTGTGTGACGGCTGCCCAGCAACCTGCTGGCTGAGGACCAACTTCCTTGTGTCTGCTCTTGCTACTTTATGGATTCCCATGTGGGGGTGTGTCTGAGAACAAGGGATTGAATGAAACTCTGATTGAATGAAGGTTTCCTCCCTTTACCAGCAGTGTATACAT
This sequence comes from Sinocyclocheilus anophthalmus, assembly GCA_018155175.1. Lineage (NCBI taxonomy): Eukaryota > Metazoa > Chordata > Actinopteri > Cypriniformes > Cyprinidae > Sinocyclocheilus > Sinocyclocheilus anophthalmus. The sequence continues at coordinate 678,469 of JADLZN010011443.1, forward strand.
GTGGCTTATTGGCGCACTGAGGGTCATGAAAGGGTTTGAAATGAATACACATGGTTTTGTTTACACAGAAAATGTGCCATACTTTGTACTCTGCCTCATTAAAACTGTTGACAAACAAGGACAGATGAAAGCCATGCTTGTTTGGCTTTCATTTTTTCACTTGGAAATCTCAGCAAAATCATTATATGTCTTCCAGATTTCATTCTCTCTCAGTAATTTTATGCAAGGAGCAGAGTATTTAAAATGATATAATTTCATGCCATTTAGAGAAGGATAACATAAAATCTACAACTATTACATTTTCACTATTTAGCACAATTTATTGGATTTAATGAATTGTTGTCTCTACAAACAAATGTTAAGATTTACCATCTAAATATTCACTATGTGGATATTTTACATTACAGTAAATTCACAGTTCAAGACTGATTTGTGTTTTGTATTGATTGGCTTTCTCGTAGCTTAACTAGATCATGATGCTTGCAACACCAAGGTCATGGGTTTGATTCCCACGGAATACTAATACTGCCGAATGTATACATTGAATCAGGGTTATTGTTGTTAACTAAAACCATAGCAAAATATTATCATTACTTGACATAAAATTAATGTCAGCAAAAATTTAATTATTTTCAGCTAGTTACCGAGGCAACATTTCTCATTACGGTTAGTCTAGACTGAAGTACCAATTTAACTAAATCTAAATCTTAAAAACATTTTTTTTTTAAACTATACAGACATTTAAAAAAAGAACAAAAACTGTAATAAAATGGCAAAACATAACAAAATTACTTAAAGTTGAACTACATTTGCAATGAAAACAGAAAATATAAAAAAATTAAGTACTTGAAAAAAGCAGTTGCTGAAGGCATAAAATGAAGATTTGCTAATGTAACACTAAATAGTTATTTCATTAATATAGTATTCTAAATTAATTTTTGGATTATATATATATATAGCTCTGATAATTAACTTTTTACAATACATTCCTTTATCTCTGCTTATTTGTTGTATAAAATAACATCATCATTTATATTTAAGCTATCAATATTTAGATGTATTATACTCCACCAAATATTTATAAACATATAGATAATCTCACTCGTCATTTTGACCGACAAAGATTTCAAATATTGAACAAAGAGATGTTGGATCTCCAAATCAAAGATATGAAACGCTATATAACAGCTCCAATAAATTATTTTATTTCCATATTCTTTGCTGTAAGATGAAATGTATATACATTTCACTGGGGAGAAATACATTTCCCAGATTCAACATGCTGTCAAAAAGTGACAGAGAGAATCTCCCTACTTCACAGGACACAGGCAGAGTTGGCTCTGCATTGCATTAAGGTTGTGCGCTGTGCTGCTCTGCCCATCCCCCATACTGAGATACCAAAGCAGAGTTGTGCTGCTTTTGCAAGCAGCAAAGCTTCAGCTGGAGTGAGAGGCAGGCAGGGAGAGAGGGGGGTGGGGAGAGCAGAGAACGAGAGAGACGGTGTGTTATTCTCCTAAAAAGATATTTTCCCCAGAGATCCTTTCTCTATCTCTTTTTAGATTCCAAACTGAACCACAGTATAAATAGATGGGCTTATTTTGTGATGATAATGTATTCTGCCTTTCAACCACTTTGTGTGGTTTGTCCATGGGTTTGTCTGATTTTCTTCTTTACTCGTGCTCTCTCCCTCCCTCTCGTTTTTCATTTTCACTTCCTGCTTGCAGACTAGCTCAACCCACAACCAACCCTCCCTTCTCTTACTTTCCTAACCCATTTCAATCAGCACAACCCCCTAAAACAGTGTTTCTCAACCGGTTTGACTGATCCAACGCCGCGCCAAATCTGTTAGCGAAATGTATTGCTGAATGCATGTATAGGCCCTACTATATGAAATACATTAACATAACTTTGGCTAAAAAACTAAATTTGCTATTTTAAAATGATCAACCCCCCACAGTCACACATAATCTGTATTTAACGTTGCCTGTAGCGTATTTCATTTTACCTTGCATAGTTTTACCAAGATGTTGGCATATGCCTATTTAGGCCAGCGTCTACCAAGTGACAGATGAATTTGTACCAAAATACCAAACACACAGCGTGAAAAGATATGAGAAACATTTTCTCCTTCATTTTAAAAGTTGAATATATAAGCTATAAGATATAACAAAAATTTTTTATTTTACTATCCTATATTTATTCTCTGCACATGCATATGGTCAAAATGCATGTTATGCTGACCTAAAACATGGGATGTTAGATACATTCATTAACATTTATTTAACCAGGCAAGTCAAAAATCAACCTCTTCAACCCCAGGCATAGGCCTTCATACACTACATATAACATACAGAACAGAATTTATATTTATGTAGGCCTACAATATGTACAATTCTTCTATAAGCCCATTTTAAGGTTGAAAGTGAAGTAGGTGTGTGTGTGTGTGCAGACTTTGGTATTTTACAGGCAGTGCAGCAGCAAAACCAGTAAGACAAGCTTACTTCATGGAGAGACTGCATGCAACTATAATGCAATCCTAATGTCTGGCTATATGATTTCATTCAGTTCACTCCAGCCACAGTTTTCCCACCAAAATCTGTTCGAGGAGCAGTTTTCAACCCTGCCGTTACGCAACGTCAATTTAACACCCCCTCTACCCAGCCCCCCTTCTCGGAATCCATTCCGCACTCCGAAGAGAGTCCGAGCCATGTTTTACTGCTCTCAGAGCACCTCGGTAAAATGGCTGTATCTAAGTGAGCCTCGTGCTGGTGTGATCCGTTCCTCGGCTGTAGTCTACTTCTGCAACAGAACCCCCACAAATTCCGTGTCGGTTAAATTTCATTTACAGGGAACTCGGCGCGAGAGAGTCTAAAAAACGGAGCCGACGGTGGAGCCCGGATTCGGTCCGGCGTAAGGGGTGGGGATGAGTCGGGACACGGGTAAATTGTTGTAAAACTATTGTATTTACATTCAATGGTTCGCGTTTGATTGTGACCGACTCGCCGAGAGGGAGAGGGGGGAATCATGGCCGCTCAGGTCGCCAGCGCTACCTCTCTCAACACCAGCCCGCCTTCCGAGCTGAAAAAACCGGATCGAGACCCAAAGGAGGAGTCGGTACCGGGGGAGAAGCAGCAGGAAAATAAGGAGCCGGGACTCGAGAGCGGATCTCCGGCTCGCGGGGAACTGCAGGACCGGGCCGATGTGGGAAATGCTGGGGGAGGAGGGGAGTCGGAGATGAAGAACGGCAACGGGAATCCGTCGAGGGTGAACAATAATCAAAATGAGACCACCGGACCGGAGGGGAACAACCACCCCGGGATGGTACTCCATCACGCGCCCGGGTTTCAGCCCGCTTCCTATAGCTACGCGCAGCATTACGGCCGGGCCCCTTTTCATCAACATGGCGGACAACAAAGCCCTGGCATGGCAGCTGCAGCGGGGCCAGGCGCGCTGTCGAGCAGTATGATGGACCCCTATCAGCCCAACTCCCACGATCACGGCTTCCCAAACCACCAGTACAACAGCTACAGTCCGTTCGGGAACCGAAGCCCGTATCCGGGCCAGGGCTACGGCATGAACTCTCCGCGCAGCGCTCCTCAAGCCCAGGCAGTAGGGGGGCAGTCAGCCAAGCAGCAGCAGCCAGCAGCGGCTGCATCTTACAGCAATCAGCGGTATAACATGGGAAACCCGCAGCCTACATCCACCCCGACTCTCAACCAGCTCCTCACCTCACCGAGCGGTGCCCGGGGTTACGCGAATTACCCGCCGAGCGACTACAGCGGTCAGGACGGTGCTAAGGGACCAGCAGATATGGGCAGCAGCGGCGGCCAGTACGGTGGGGGCCATCCGGGTTGGCAACAAAGGACCCATCACCCGCCACCCATGAGTCCTGGAAGTACCGGGCAGCCCCTGGGAAGAAACCAGGTAAAATTACAACCCCATTGCCCTTGAGAACGGCCTCTCTCTCTCTCGCTTTGCTCAAGTCATATGAGTGGTTGAAACGCACTGTGCTAGCTAACGTTATTGTCTGAGCAAGAGACTATAAAATGGCTGCCTGCTATGTTTTCAATAGCAGCTCGTGCCTTTAAAGCGTATATTTAGTTAAAATAACGAAACTTTCCAAAAGCCGCAAGCTTCGTGGCTGGACTTGTGTTGTGAGATGAAAACTGTTGCCTATTATTGCTGGAGTTGAAGGTAGATCTCCGATTGAAAATGCGTATTTAGCTCAGGCTGCTTCTCCACCAATAAGGCTTAAACGCATTTCGCTTTTCCCTCATAGGCCTTTCTGTGTGTTATATATGCTTTAATGTTCTGTATATTTATCTAATATGTGATATTTAGCCGGTTGGTGTGTTGTTTGTCAGTTCTGATGTTAATTAGGAGAGTGATTAACATAATATTAGCGGATATTTCAAGTGGAAAAACCCGTCTTGTGTAAACCGATACGCGAGTGTCACTTCTACAGTAGAGAAACATTATGTTGAATATCCGCATTTTGGTCGAAAATGTATTTAAACACGCTTTAAAAGGACGTTACTAGTACATATGATGAGGAAAAGCTTCGTTTTTAAAGCGTGGACTCGATTGAATGTCGGTCTGTGTGCGCGCAGCTTGTAAACACAAGCCTCAAGCCCAGTGATTTGAGTAAGTGCAGATTGGTTTGCAGTGGGATTTGAATTGTGGAGGTAAAATCCTCCTGTCAAAGGCAGGAGACAGTTGGTCTTGGGTTGACATGCTCGCTGAGATCTGATTGGCTCTGCATCCTGTGCTCTTGGCCATTTATAATTGCATATGATGTAACACTGAAACACTTGCTGATTAGCTCATGTTGCTCACCTCCCTCACTCTTTCAGTAGTGTATTGTATTGTATTGTATATATGAAATAAATGTTGGCCAATGCTCTTAAGATTAATTCTACATATTGGAGAAATATGAGTTTATTAATTCAATAAGTAAGGGTTATATTCAGAGACTGATACTTTTAACAGAATGTTGTCAGTTGACGTTTTACATGCATTATATATGCACACATAACTATTTATGTAAAAAATGCATATATATATATTTAAAAAGGATGTGTGGAAGTCCTCTTTTTTTATTATGCAGGGGAATAAAATACACATTTTTGCAGATTTTATTCAAAGAATGTCAATAACGGCAAAATTTGTGATTGGAAACTGGTTTCATGTCACTCATCAACTGGGAACCTTAAGATCGTTTTTGAAGTTTCGGTTATTGAAGACACTTGAGTAGCCTGTGCCTTATTTCTCTAGCCTGTTGGATATTGAGCGAGAAAATCTTTTTGAATTCTCCTTAATTCATGCCAGTTGTTTACAGTATGATGTTATGCACTGTTCCTGTCTGGTCATTCTCTGCATGCTAAATGCTTGTTCATGTGGTGCCTATCATGACCGTTTGTCTTGGATATGTCCAAACACTTTTAAGTGCAATTTCAAGGTTGAACAGCATCTGTTTACCACAGTTAACTTAGTTTATCATACTAGGTTGAGGCTGCATGTGCTTCAGTTTTGTCGCTGCGCAAACTGTGCATCTGATAAGGGGATTGAAACTCGGTTTGCAAGTTTTCCTTTTGGCCTAGAATTTCTTATTTAGATTTAGTTTATTTCAGTTTATTCTTGTTTTAAAGTTTTCTTCATTAATAACCAATATGGATTGTGAAATTATAAACCCTGTGAAATTTTTATACCAGAATTTCAACCTGTTTTTCTGCCTCTTTCTTAAAATCTGAACATAATTCCTTTTTGTTAGCAAGATTAGGGTCTCTATGGGATTGCTTTTTTAAATGTCTTTTTAATAATAATAATAAATTCATTTATATAGCGCTTTTCTAGGCACTCTAAGCACTTTACACAGTTTGGTATGAATCTGTGAGTTTACAGGCAGTGAAGATCTGCAATATTGTTTGATGGTTTGGTCCTTAGAATTTCCATGTCATCTGTATATATGGGCCCAAATATGTCAGGTGTCATCATTAAAATGTGTTGATTGGGTTTTCAAACCATGTGATGCAAGCAATCCCAATAACTGAAACAATTAAGTTTGGTAAAAACTTTTTTTTATGTTTTGTTCACAAAGGTTGCATTTATTTGATCAATATCAGTAGAAACTCTAATATTTATAATTATACTATGCAATTTAAAATAACTTTCTGTTTTTATTTAAAAAAGTGATTTAGTCCTGTGATGGCAAAGCTGAATTTTCAGCAGCCATTACTTCAGTCTTCAGTGTCACACGTTCCTTCAAAAATCATTCTAATAAGCTGATATGATGTTCAAGAAACATTTCTTATCATTGTTGAAAACAGTTGTGTGGCTTTATATTTTTATGGAAATTGTGATACTATGATTGTGATAATATGATTCTGTGATTAAAAAGTTCAAAAGAGCAGCAAAATAGATATTTTGTGACATTATTAATGTCTTTACTGTCATTTTTTGATCAATTTAATGCATCCTTGCTAAATAATAGTATTAATTAAAAAAAACTTGCTGACTCCAAAAAGTAATGTATGTCTTTTAGTTTTTGTACAGAACTTCTTGGTTATTAATTATATTAGCTTAATAGATTCATTTTGATGTAGCTTTGAACTTTCTCCTATAATTACGTTTTATTTAATCTTAGACAGAGTTATGCTTACTGCAGCGTGTGAATGGCGTCCTGCCTTCAGTCTTCTGGTGTCCACCCCATCCCCCATGGCCAATCACAGCGTCCGTCCAGCAGCCTCTCTTGTCAAGGGAGCCCACACTTTATCTTATGCAGATTAGCCATGTGCTGCTTTTATTTATTTTATTTTTCCATTCGGACACTGGAAAATGTCAAGAGCAGCTTGTCCTCAGTCGTTTCACACTTTAGAGCGTTTACAGCCGTAGACCTCCTTTCAAGGTTTGAACTCCAGCCAGATTCGAAACGAGCCTCCTAGATATTAGACAGACATCCTAGATGAGGTTTCCCTTGTCCAAATAGGATAGGATGACATGGTGTACTTTGTTGTTTTGTTATATTTTCATGTTGTGTCATTCAGTATGATTTTTACGATTTGGTCATGTTTGAGTCCGTGCCCATCTGTGAAGAACGGATGATTTTGCCATCCATTTTTCCACAGTCTGACTTAGGTTACGTCCACACGAAGCCAGAGCTTTCCCTATCCGATCTTTTTTTTCCCCCCCTCTTCTCAAGAAATATCTGCGTCCACACAAAACCACCAAACCGACACAAAACGATGTAGTATACATGCCAGACCAGTATGTGGCGCTGTAATTCTGCCACAGAGATACACTAAAAACAGAGAAGAAGACTTATGCGCATAAACCTTGCGCGCGGTATACAAACGAACATGGAACAATACATGTATTAATCTGTGTTAATGTTAGTTAATAAAAAGACAATCGTTGAGTGTTTGTTCATGTTTTTGTTGCTGTTACGTGATGTAGCGGTGTCTGACTAGGGGCGAGATGTGGGCTGATGATGTCTTCGTTTCAGAAAATATACGGATTTGCTGTCCACACAAAAACGCAGGGGCGTCGTTTTCAGATTTATCCACTCTGGGACCCGTTTAAAAAAATATCGGTTTCACTCTCACAAAACGCCGGATCCGTGTGGACAAAACGCCTATATGATACAAAATATATGCGTATACAGCTAAATAGGGCTGCACAATTAATCGAATGCGATTGTCATGCGCATTGTTAGAAAAGCCGGTTCTGTAATCATCATCACGTGCTTTCAGATGGAGCAGAATTTACTACACATAGCCGTAGTTCACTGACAAGTTACGCAAAAAAAATCGCAGACCATTTTATTGCGCGATTATGAAATCGTTCGCGATAATGACAGCTGTTTGTGTAGCTTGTCAGTGAACTACGTCTCTTTGTAGTAAATGCTGCTCCATCTGAAAGTATGTGAAAATACCACATTTAATAACACATTTCTACTCCAAACTCCCTTTATAACATCAGTCGAGTGTTTGAAATAAATCCTTCTGTGAGATGATGTGGCTTCTTACACAGAATAAGGCACGCAACATATTTCATAGTTTTCTAAGCAGTGATAAAGGCATTGCTTTATAAATATACTTTATTTTAATGAAAATTATAATAAGAAGAACTCGGATAAACCGTATATTGCCGTAGTCGTGTGTTTATTAGTCACGTTGAATCAATAAAAACAGTTAAATCTTCTGTTTATTCAGCTGCAGAGCATTTTCTGGGTTTCTTCTGCGAGGCTATTTGGAGTTTCAGCGCGAGAGCGCCCTCTGGCCTTTGGTTGGAGATTTACTGCTGATCACAGAACCTTGCTTCACTGAAAGATACGCATGACAACCGCAGCTTCTTTCTAATTGCGATTTCGATTTAATTTCGATTTATCGTGCAGCCCTACAGCTAAACGTGTCTCCGTGTGGACGGGGCTTTATAATAATGCAAGACGGCCTACACACTTCCAAATGACAACAAACTTTTAATTTCTAAGAATATTGAGATCATGGAAATTAAGTATCAAACTATTAGATACCTTAAAAAACTTGAATAAATAGTAAATAAACATTTTCTAACAAAAAGTGCAAAGTAACAAGTACAAAAAAAAGAAAAATGCACAAAGACTTATCTTTGGAGACTTTTTCCATCTACAGAGTTTTCCCTGACCTTCTTTTCTCTGTAAATAAGGGGGCACACTATTGCTGAAAAACACAATCACTACTTAGCAGGAAGGCTGTGCGATTTGGGGGAAAATATCAAATTGCGAATTTTTTTAAAATGTATTTATTTATTTTTTTTGACAGATATTACGATTTGATTTGCGATTTTAAATTTGCAAAGTCAAGCTTCAGCTCAATATTGTCAATAATGTGCAGCACAGTATGGGTATCATTACCCTGCTGAAAAAAACAATAGAAACCATCACAGAAATTCTTATAGTTTCCATTAAACCATTACAAAATTCCTTTTTGTTTTGGGCATTATTCCAAAAGGAATTACTGTTGTTTTTTTAAATTTAGTTTGTGACTAAATCTTGTTGGATCTGTTCAAACTGTCAGTCAAACCTCATAACTTCACCCCGTCTTGACTGACTGAGTGCATTGAACTGAAGTTCCACAGCAGAGCAGCTGAACGTCTTGCAAGGGTAAATAAATATCTTTTTGTTTGTATAAGTACAGTGTTGTCTTTACGCAAGAAACACTAGTATGTCAACTGTATAAAGGCTCATGTTTTATGCATTTGAGGTCTGAGACCGGACCTGGGGAGAGGGCATTTGCCATCTAAATTAGTCATAGCCAATAGCCTACACTTAAATAGCCTGTGCGTACAGTAGCATTTCATCTTTTATAAAATGACATTTTGGCCGAACTTATTTTACAACAGGAAAAACCGAGCGCCCATATAGCGACAACAAACTTTGTAACCTGTTGATCATAACGTAATGTGATGCTGCCATTTTAATGACGGACAAAATGCACATTTGCACACATTCACTGGTCAAAAACCCCGTAACTGCGTTTGAGTTTGACACAAAGCGACTGAGTGTTCCTCGTCAGCTAGGTAAAATACATTTCTAAGAAAATTCTTCTTTGATTTATAATGGCTATCTGCTGATACACTTAATTTAAAAACATTTAAATCATATTATATATGGTCACACTCACAGCATAGTTAATGTTTACGATGTTAATATGCATGTATTTGCTAGCTAGCTAATTTTTGAATGTAGTATTCTATACTCTCCGCTTATCATTAAGATTTAACCAGTAAAAAAAAGGGGGGGGGTGCTCATTTTCAGTTTCAGCACATGCCCCTCAAAAGGTCTGTGCACGGCCCTGATTACATATGTTACATAGGCTGATTTATTCATTTTAAGTATTTGGGATTTTAAGAATAAGTGGAAAATGTGTTGAATGTTTCATTTCATCCAAGTGAATTTAGCAAGCAGTTAGACTGAATTTACATTGGTTTTAAACGTGGAGCCAGGCGCGAGTCGACACAGGTTGCGCTCGTGCGTCAAGCCTCATCCATACTGTCAGATGCGCTCGTGAAGACTTGCGGTGCGGAACCAGGTGCGAGTATAAACGAGCATTACGAAACGGGCTGTGTGAGTGCGGCAAGTGTGAACGGCTCGTCGTTGGAACCCGGGATTCCGCTCGCGGGGGCAGAAGAGGAGCGCGTATGAGAAGCATTCACGACACAAGGCTGGTGTGCGCTCCTTCTTCTGAATGGGAATCGGCCATCATTCAGTATAACTACTTATTTCAAATTAATCGTGGAGATAAAATGGTGTAAATATCGTTCACGTCTAACACAAACATCTAAGACTGATCTTTTATATTCGCCTACGAAAAACAGAACCGAGATGGAGCCTTTTGATATGCCGCTGTGACGCACTCTTGCAATGTACCTTTTTGGTCGTTGTCTGTCTTTTCGAATCTTAAGTTGCATTACGGTTTTTCTTTAGTTTTAATTTTCCTAACTATCGATCTGACCCAGTAGACGCCATAATCCCACTCTGTCTCTCTCCTGTCCCTCTTTTCATATTTTATTTTTTTTAAATGGTGGTGTTTATGCAGTTGGCTAGAGCATTTCTGATTGGGGAGAACGAGGTGCCTCACATCTTGCCCATGGCAGTAGACTGCAATCAAGGCTGGCAGTCCTTCCATATGCTCTGAACAGAATAATATCGCGTCCACATATCGCAGGCTTTGAGATTAGGAAATCGCAACGTCTCAAATCGCGATTCAATTTCGATTAATCGCACAGAGACCATATCTTCAGATGAAACTTTTTTTTGTAGAAGCATTTTTTACATTTAAACTATCCCCCTCCTGCCTACACCGGTAGTACGAGAAGCTTGCAAAACACAGGGCCGTGAATGTACAAAACACTGTTACATTATTTTATTCAAATAAGAAATATGAATGGGACGATATATTTCGTCCCAAAAATGATTGAGCTCATGTACATATATTGCGCGATAAGTCGATATATTGATTATTGCGACTGGCCTACCAGCATATGCATGAATGCATCATTTGTACGTTGTCATTTGACATTTTAAAACAAAAATCTCTTTTTTTTTTTTTGTATGTTCTGGGTCATCAGATACAAAGATGGAAAGAAGGACTTTGTGATATCAATGTGAGACTTGAAAGTGATATGAATATGTGCACTTTCCAACTGCATTTATGATGTTTGATTAAAAGTTGTTGCTTTTCTGAACAGAATTTACAATAATTACATCAAAAGATCACTTTAATATAACAATGATTCATCCATTGCTTAATGAACTTAAAGATATTTTATTAAAGTAACGATTATCACCTGAAGCTTGACATCATAATCGTACCAGCAGCATGATATTCAAAATAAATATTGACATTTTATAGATGTGTAGTGTATAACAGTATCTGGGCAATGTCGCTAAATATATCTTGCTTTTTCAGCTTTCTTCTGATGATGGTTTATGCATAAAATTATATAAAATATCAGAGACACCTTTAAAACATCTTTCATAACTCTCAAACTTGGAGTTACAAAAAAGATCATGAAACTGTTTAATGACATATTCTTTAGGAAAGTAGCTAATTGAAAAGATTTTTAAAGTCATCACCATATTCACAAAGTTGCATTATTTTATTTTCGATCATATTCAACATATCACCCACCTGATAAATTAAACTACTGTTCAAATGTTTGGGGTTGGTAAGATTTAAAAAAAAAAAGTTTATGCTCACTCAAACAGTTAAAAACTTTAATTAAAAAATATTGTTGCATTTAAACATTTAAAATGACTGTTTTCTGTTTTTATATAATATTTTGATATTTCAAATTTATTCCTGTGATGGCAAAACTGAATTTTCAGCAGCTGTTACTTCAGTCTTCAGAGTCACATGATCCTTCAGAAATCATTCTAATATGCTGATTTGCTGCTTAAATATTTCCTATTAGTGTTAAAAAAACAGTTGAGAAGCTTATATTTGTGGAAACCAGGATGCAGTTTTGAGGGTTCTTTGATGGATTGAAATCTTTTAGCATTTATAGAAACATTTTGTAACATTATAAATGCCTTTACTGTCCCTTTTGATCAATTTAATGCATCCTTGATGAATACAAGTATTAATTTCTTTCAAAAACAGATCTTACTGACCCCAAAATTTTGAACTGAATTTAGATATCATATTTTGTGTAGGTGAACTCTGGAGAGGAGTTAATTTGGCTGCTTGGTAAATATATTACGCTGACCTTCAGGATTTCACTTTTCAATGAATAGATTTTACAATCATGAAACACTGTGGACATTATGTATGAAAGTATGCTTAATATTTCATGCGTCAGAATGTTGTTTTTGTTTTTGAACGTACACAGAGGTGAATTATGATAGAAAAGGCAGCATACACTTATTTCTCTCTGTGAGTGAGTTTTGTTCTCAAGTACATCAAGTAATTGTTGAAATGTAAGTATCCTACTATGAAATACTGTACTTGAATGCAACATAAGTATTTAAATTGCATTAATCTTTAACCTGGAGGAGAACAGGATTAAGTCTCATTGCAGTGCAGCCATTATAAGGATGTTCATTTAATTAACATTTACTTGTTAATATTTAAAAAAAAAAGTTAAATACACAAAGTGAAAATAAATGTTTAAGGACACACAAAAGAATATTATCAGCTAGAATTGTGATCGCTTGTTGGTGATGAAGTTAAGCTTCTAAAAGCAAAATAAAGTCTTAGGTCTGTATTTTTAAATTTCAAGTGTTGGCAAGCGATGTTTAAATCAGTCAGATTGTCTATGCGAAAGACTACATTTTAAGCTGATGCAATTAATATAGTTCCATGTTCTGCAAATATCAGAATTGAATGCTGGAAGCTTGGTGTATTTTTGTTGTCCATCAGTGTTTGTGCACTGCAGTTGTTATTTGTTAGTTTACAACCGAATGACTTGTATTCCAACTCCAATATTTACGTGACCCCCTCATCTTGGATTTCTATGCTCCAGCGTTCATCTCATTGCAAGTCAAGCTGGACCTCTCCTCTCATGTCATTAAGCCCTGTGTCATTCATTCGGTGCCAATATTGCCGTCTTTTTCCGAAAAAAGGAAAAGCTGGCTTGGCCGAGGCTCAAGCAGAGCTACAGCTGCGATGTGTTAAATATTCGGCAGACTGCCCTCCATTTGAAATGAGTTATATATATGTATATAGCACTGTTGACTTCCTTAACTAAGGCTGTGCAAGGTAACGTTCAGGTTAATAACCGTGGGAATCGGCAGCAGAGGGTTATTTACTGTCTCTCCTTTTCCTTCTCCTTTTTCCACTATAATTTCCCCCCTCTGGCTGTTCTCTCTCTTCTTCTCTTGTGGTTTCTTGCATTTTTATTCTGTCCTTGCTATTCTTTAATTTCCACCCTGGCTTTTTAAAATCAAATTCTCCAGTGTGGGAGCGCAGTAGTACAGAATAATAGTTTGATTGAATGGTTTTGGAAAATGTGTCCTTGAGTTTTTAAAAAGCTTTGTAGATGTCTTTGTGTGAAACTCAGTTTATGCTTTTCTGTCATTATCTGTGAGATACCTTTGCTCAAACCACTTTGTCGCTCTCGTTCCACAGACTCCAGGCTCCATGGATCAGCTGGGGAAAATGCGCGGTCAGTCTTATGGGTCGGGCGGGCCTTACTCCCAGCAGCCCCATCAAGGGCCTCCTCCAGCACCCCAGCAGAGTCCTGCTTACCCAGGCCAGGGCTATGGGCCCCCTGGCCCTCAGAGATACCCTATGGGCATGCAAGGACGTATGCAATACGGCCAGCAGGTCAGTGATCTTTCTCAGCATTTTAAGGGGTTCACCGTTTGAATATGCTAAACTGTTGTAGTTAAATGAGTGAATATCCTGGTAATTATAAGTTGTGAAGCTAGTAATGATTTTTTTTGGTAACCTATTGCAATGTGTTTTCTCATTTAATTAGAGGTAGGGGGAAAATACACGATCGTGTTGCAGTGTTCTTTTAGTGCTGGCATCGATGTCATTTTTTTAGCATGCTTTTTAAGATTTTAAAGTTAGTTTAGCAGTATAGATACACAGATACTGTTTTCAAGGTAAAAAAAATCCTTTTGTATAAAGTCAGGTTGCTAATAGTTTAAGATGAAATTGCAGTCAAATTAAGGTTTATTAACACTGATGCAGTAAGAAAATTCTATAGTAATACATTTTTATTAACAATTCAAGATGTTACAGTCAGCCCATTATTTTCTTTGACCTTAGCCTGTAATTCTATAATTTAAAAAAAATTGTTTATGCTGTTGAATGTATGCTTACATTCAACATTGTTTTACAATGTGGTTACGCCTGAATATCTTATGTTTAACTTTCTTGTGAAAAAAAAATGAATACGAATTACATTAATTTGAAGTAAAAAGATTTTTTTGGGGCTTTAATTTTTGGGTTAAATCACTGTGTATCATAGTGTTTGGTGTTACAAAGCTTGACAAAAATGGCAACGTGTAGCATATGTGTCCCAACTATCATGGGATCTTTAGCCTTTCCTAGCCTTAATAAATAATTACAAATGTGATGCTGGACAAGGTCACACTTTCTGGTACAATAACTACATTTTATCCTTGTCTTATTATTTAGGGAATAGGAAGGATAAAAAGTTGTTAGGCTATGTACAGGTATATTGTGTACAGGTTATAAATAAAACTCATCTAATCTCTTTTAGCAATAAACTTTCTGTCCCAGTTTTAATCTTAAATATTATTTATGTGAGCTCATATTAACAATAACATGGAATTTTAAAATTAGAATTGTCAGTGCTTAGAAGAGTCATGGAAATTTCTGATGTTGAAATATCAGTTTTCTATTAACATTGAGTGCTAAAACCTTGAGCAATGCACTGTTTTAAATCTCAGGACGATTTTACTTTGTTACTGATAACATTTAGTACATTTTTAAAAAGCAGCAGATTAAAACTATGAATTCTCATCCTTTAATCAAGAACGAACTGGAAAAGTAATGGAAATTCAAGAAGTCTACTTTTATAAGGCTTAATACAACACAGATTGCTTCAAAGCAGCTATACAGTAATGAACAGGAAAAACCGTGTCAGTGTCACAAATACATTTGTCGAAAGAAGTGGGAGCCTTGTCTATGGCATGTCAATAAAAAAAGAACTGTTTCTTTTTTGTCTATTTACCCACATGATATAAATAAGTGTGGGAAATACCATGAGTGTAATGATCTTTGGTGCCATCCTACTTGTTTGCACAGGTGCCATCATATGGACAGCAGGGACCAGGGGGTTATGTGCAGCAGGGGCAGCAGCCCTATTACGGCCAGCATGGTCAGGGTCCTCACTCGGGCCAGCAGCAGTCGCCATACCCCGGGCCTTCCCCAGGGCAACCAGGAGGTCAGGGACCTTATTCACAGCAACCTCATGGCCCCCAGTCATCTGGCCCACACGGACAGGCTGGTCCTCCTTACCAACAACCCCACATGCCCCAGCAGCCACAGGGGCAGATGACTGGCCCTTCGCCGGGCCCGTCGCAGTCCCCATACTCTCAGTCCTCGGCGCCACCCCAGGCCAGCCAGTCTCCCTATCCACAGCAACAGGTGCCTCAGTCCCAGCCCTCGCAGCAGGGGAGCTCCCAGGCTCCTCCTGCATCCCAACCCAGTTACCCTCCTGCCCAAGGCCCCCAACAACAACCGCAGCAGCCGCCACCGCCAACATCACAGCAGCCATCGCAGACGCCCACACCTGCTTCTCAGCCGCCCGCGGGACATGGACCGATGCCACAGGGACAGCCCTCATCGTACTCCCAGAATCCCCCACAACAGCAGCAGCAGCAGCAACAACAACAATCGCCGTATCAGCGTTTTCCTCCTCCTCCTCAGGTAACTTAAGCTTTTTGCTTTCGTATTTAAGTTGTGGTTCAGGGTGGATGAAAATGAGATAATGAAAGCAAGAGTTACTGAGATCGACTGTCACCACGGTGCCCTCGAGCAGCAGTTCTAAAGTATAGGTAATGCTTTGCAAAGAAATTTAGTTAATGCATTAAGTGTCAGTAATTAACAATGATCAACACTTTTACATTATTATCACTGGGTAATGTTAATCAGCATTAACATATTAGATACATTTTTCAAGGATCATGTGTCACTGAAGACTGTAGTAATGAAAATTACTGATGAAAATTCTGCTTTTTTTATCACAGGAATTAATTGCATTAAAAAAAAAGAACAATAGAAAACAATATAGAACAGTTATTTTAAATTGTAAAAAATAATGTTTTTGATACGATAAATCAGTCCTTGGTGAGCAGAGAGACTGTTTAATTAAAAAAAAAAAAAATCTTAACTGACTCCACAGTAATGTCTATTGTCCTAATAACAATCTACATGGAATAGTTATTGACAGTGAACAATAGTACATTTATGAATTCACTTCATCAGTTATCAATCTAGGTAAAAAAAATGAATGCTGTTCAGTGTGTTTCACCTAATGCATTAACTAATGTTAACGAATGTAATCTTATTGTAAAGTGTTATTACAGTATCTGCCGAATAACATGTAAATGCATACGTTTTCTAAACTGGATGGTGTTTTTAATCCCGTTTACTATGTTTATTTCTGAACATATGCAAATTTAAAGGTGAGATGTTAATAGCATGTTTAATATTCACTTTGTGCGTTTGATCTAAATTGGATGACTGCTTTTGCATTTATTTGAAGTCTGGAATGCATTTCATTTCACAGTGCCACCACATTTACAGACTCTCGTACGGTAATAAAAGCAGTATTGTAACTGGTTATTCTTAAGTACAAAAACAGAAACTTGCATTACTAACAGTGAAACTGACCTAAACACACATGCAATATCTGTAAGCAAAAGCATCTATACATGCGTCCACTGTCCTAAATACCAACTTCGACTGACCTGGGCTGCCTTTTCCCCCCCACAGGAGATTTCCCAGGAGTCTTTTAGCTCCCAGTCCAGCGCTCCCCCCTCCGTTCCGCCTCTGGCATCGAAGAGCAGCACAGAGGACATGCAGGGCAGACCCTCCAGTCTACCAGTGAGTCTGACACTTTCATTTCACACAAGCTGTTGACTGCGTCCAAACGCATTTAAAGATGCATTGTGAATTTGACAGATTCACGAATGCGCAATCAAGTAGTTTCAGTCAAACGCTATTTTTATGTTGACTTTTAGTTCGAGGTAATTAGCTTGAAGATGTGAGCGTAATTCAGCCTCAGCTGCACCTTTATCTCTGGAGTGATTATGTAGGACATTTGGGGTTGTTGCTAAATGAAGAACTTTATGTGGTCTGTCACGGAAATATGTGCCGTCGGTTCTCTCTGTACCTTTTTTTTTGTACTCTCCATGTGAATTCTGCTTCTGTCTTTGAGATTTAATTGCATTTGAGTGTGTGTTATGACCTGCGAGACTGTGTCTGAAAAGGACACATGGAGAGACACCCAGCTGCGCTGACTCGGCACACGTGCAGCCAACTGCTGTAGCTATGGCAACCTCAGGGACGCTATGATCTCACTTTTTTTTTTTCCCCCTCTCTAATAGATAATAACGGCCAGCAGCCTCTGGCTGTGTGATTGTATGTGTACGAGAGCACTTGAGCGTGTGTGTCCCAGAGAGAAAAAAAAAAACTGTGCCAGAGTTCATTGTTGCCGAGTGGAGGAAGCTGTCACCGGAAGATTTATTCTAAAGAACAAGAAAAGTTTTTGTGGTATATTAAATTTTTGCTATTGTGCTGCTGATTTAATTTGATTTTTTTTTTTTTTTTTTTTTTCACTACGTGATTTTTTTTTATATCTTATGTATATGTTGTGTTTTTTTTGTTTTTTTTTTTTGAGAGTGAGCTTTTGGGCTTATTTTCAGTACAGAATATCTATCTTGCCTTGGCCTAACAATTAAGCAACGAACCTTATCCAGAGCCTGCAAGACATACTTGTGATTCCAAATGTGGATTTCTTTTTTAGAAATATTCTTTAATATCTGTGAAAGCTGAATGTTGCTGATTGGATAGGAAAATGTTAGTAAAATAAAAATAATGCCATGAAGAGTTCTTTGAGACAGCTGACAGCTTCATTTTTAAATCCCTAGCAGAAATGCTGGAATACCAAATGATAACACCAGCTGAGCTTGTTTTTTTTCCCGTTTTCTCTTCTATTTGTATTTTTGTCTTTCTATGGGAACACAGATTATTTTTTCCCAAGTACGTTCATATTTGCAGTGCATGAAATGGAAATAACATGCATTTTCTCAATGAATGTTATTGGTCTTACTGTGACAGATTTCATTTTTCAAAATAATTTTTTTTGAATTCTTAACATCATAATGAGACTTCTCTCTGGTGACACTTGCCAGACTCCAACCATTTAGTCAGCTTAAACCGGAGCTTGCATTCAGATCTGCCATTCATCTAATGAACCATTATTGGATAGTCTCCACCCTACTTTTTTTCTTCTTTTCCAAAAAATCGGAGGACAAGATACTACTTCCGCTACATTACGACTTCATCAGATTTTTCTAACCTTCTCTCTACGGTTCTCTTTGCTTAGGACCTATCCGGTTCAATCGATGACCTGCCTACTGGTACGGAGGGCGCTTTGAGCCCTGGAGTCAGCACATCTGGAGTATCCAGCAGTCAAGGAGAACAGAGCAATCCAGCACAGTCACCCTTCTCCCCTCACACTTCTCCCCCGGTGGGCTCTCCTGCCAGCGCCTCAGCATCTCGTTCTGGGCCACTGTCCCCTGCCACGATGCCAGGTAGGGCTAGTACTCCTTAAATTATTTTGAAATGTGTTCATGCTACTTTATGGGACAGTCATCAGGAAGATGGTTTGGAATGGTTACAAATATTAAATATTAAGAATATTTTGTGGCACCAATTGCAAATTTTTTTTTGACCATATGGCATGAGTTTGTGGTTTGACTACCAGTTTATCCTCACTAATGGAAGATGGTGGAGTGCTTGAAACATTTAAATTTTATCTATTTTCATTTCAAATCAGTTACTTCAAGTTATAGAATGTGATTATTTTTTACAATTTTTATTTGATTTTTATTTTAGTTTAACCACATTATTTGAATTTCTCATTTTTAGGAAACCAGATGCCTCCCCGCCCTTCAAGTGGACAGTCTGATGGAATGATGCAACCTTCAATGAATCAACCTGGCATTGGCCAAGAAAGAGGTAACTCAGTCTGTATAATTTGAAAAAGACAGGACTTGTTTTCCATCCTGATGCTCTCTTTTTTATTTATTGTATCAATACATTAATCTTGTTGTCTGCACAGGATATATGCAGAGAAACCCTCAGATGGCACCCTATGGGTCTCCACAGTCTAGCTCTGCGTTGTCTCCTCGTCAGTCATCTGGAGGCCAGGTGCATGCTGGAATGGTCCCTTATCAGCAGAGCAACTCGATGGCAAACTATGGGCCTCAAGGTGGTCAATATGGCCCACAGGGTAAGTGGCTCAGTGGTAACAACTGACTATAATTTAATGCAAAACGCATCTTATTTAGAACAATTTAAGAAAAATGTACATTTAAAAAATGGGTCCTTTGTTGAGAGAAGTTACTGTAGTGGAGGTGCAGATATTGGGCTTTTATCTTTCTCTTCTTGCTGTCCCTCCAAATCCTTCTCACTCTCCCTCTTTTTCTCTCTGTGCGACCAGTGGATCACAGTGTGGTTATTTTTAGCCTCAATGAAAAAAAGGAAGTTGACGTAGCATGGCTCACGTCAGTTGAGCAGCTACAGAGGCTGTGGGTTACAGCAGCGCTACATGCTGCTAAACAATCAAGGGCCTGGAAGTCTCTTAACAAGCCCACCAATGAGGGAACCATACCCCAAAACATTCGGCCAATGCTAATACTGTTGTGGTGTTCAGACTTTTTGTTTCATTCCCAAATTGTAGTACTGAATAAGATTTCTTATTAAATGTTTTATTTCTCTCTTCAGAAAGATGCAGCATAAGCAATATGCTGTTTTGATTAACTTAACTGCTTTTATTGTCATTGTATAACTATTATTAATATAGCATTATGTAGGTTTGTTTTGCATTTCTATGCATGCATGTATTTTAAAACAGTACTGTACTTTTTTCACAATCGTGGAAACTTTGTATCAAATTACAACTTCCTGTCTTCCTCTTCAGGTTACCCCAGGCAGCCTGGTTACAGTGGCATGCCTAATGCCAATTACCCAGGCCCTGGCATGGGCGGAACCATGAACCCTATGTCTGGACAAGGAGGAGGGCCAATGTTTGCTGGCATGCCGGCTGGAAGGATGCCTCATGGACAGATGGTTGCACGTCCGTATGGCCCCAATATGGGTCCCAACATGAGTCCCAATATGGGTCCTAATATGGGCAGCATGCCCCCTCAAGTGGGAACCGGGATGTGCCCACCTCCAGGCCTCAACAGAAAGCCACAGGATGGCGCAACAATGCAGCACGGACCTGCCAACTCGATACACAACAGGTACACAAGAACTGAAATACAAATGAAGTTGTGCATTATCATTGTTCTGCCGGGTCCAGTCAGGTAGTTTGAAGTTAAATGTGTTTTGCCTCATAGGCTACCAGGTTTCCCCAGTATGTCTCCTGGTCCCGGTATGACGGGCTCAGGACCTCCATATGGCCCTTCCATGAACAACATGCCTGGGATGATGAATACCCAGGGTTCACCCTACCCTATGGGTGGTAACATGGCTAACAACACTAGTGGTAAGATAGTAAAAAATCTGTTTTTGTATGGTACAAAAAAAAAAGAACCTAGCTGAAGTCATTTTTACCTGCCTGGTCACAATCATGGTTAATGTATCTGTTTTTCTCTTAGGCATGTCCCCTGGTCCGGACTTTGGTATGGATGGGAAACTTAACCAAACCCAGAAAATTAATAACAAAGTTGAGGGGACGCCCAAGACAGAATCAAAATCCAAGGTTTGCTTAACATTTAGATAGAAGTGTAATGTCTTTACAGCAGAAATCAGTCATCCTTTGTTGCACTTCCTGTGTAATTCCTTTTATATAAACTGCTTCTGCCTAGAAGTCAAGTTCCTCCACAACAACCAATGAGAAGATCACTCGGTTGTATGAGCTAGGCCCAGAGCCAGAAAGAAAGATGTGGGTAGACCGTTACTTGGCTTTCATAGAAGAGAAAGCCATGGGCATGAGTAACCTACCAGCTGTGGGACGTAAACCCCTTGATCTCTTCCGCCTCTACATGTCCGTCAAGGAGATTGGAGGACTTACACAGGTATATATGCAAGTTGTCCATACACATTAAGATAATGTTGAAGGTCTCGACTCATTTTCTCTCAAGGGTGTTTGCTTATATCCTTTGGCGTCCTTGTAAATGCAGGTTAATAAGAACAAAAAATGGAGAGAGCTGTCCACAAATCTGAACGTGGGGACCTCCAGCAGTGCTGCCAGCTCTCTGAAAAAGCAGTACATTCAATGTCTGTATGCTTTTGAATGTAAGATTGAGCGTGGAGAAGACCCACCACCTGACATTATGTCTGGAGATAGCAAAAAGAACCAGGCCAAGATTCAGCCTCCTCCGCCCAGGTGAGTTCGGGCGTCTTGGATCTTAAAGAGCAGGTCATATGGGTTTTTGAAAAATATCTCTTTTGCAGTTTATAACGTAGCTATCCTTAAATGAAAACACTCTGCAAAGTTGTTAATCAAAAAAGTGCATGATAAATAAAGATATTGTCTCTCAAAAGAGAGAGTCGGTTCTGAATAGCCAAAAACGAGTCGTCATATTTTCGAATCTTTTGCCTGTTACGTCACTGGGTAACACATTTGCATAATCCGCGCCTGCCCGCGAAATATGAACAGAGTCTGACCTGCCCACAAACACTTCAGCTAGTTAGTGTGAAGACGTTGTGTTCAAGGATACCACAGAAATACTTTTCGAACCTTTTGTTGTGTGCATGTCATTTTACCAAGGACTGCTTCTCTAATCTTGGCTTTTATCTTCGTTGGCTTCTTCTATCTTCTTAATTTGGACTAACAAGCTCTTCGAAGCACAACCTGTAAGTCCGATTGATACGTTATGTGTAAATTTTCAATTGAGTACTCAAAATATCAAGTTTTTGTGCTAATATGTGATGTACACCTAGTGCAGCTTTAGGTTTCCCGGTAAAGCACGATATTACTTCAGTCTTACTGAAGTAGTTCTGATAATTCGCTGTGAACCCACTATTTCCTAAGAATGTGTTGATTAATGTAGACTGGCGTTGTTCTAATCACTTTGTTTAATAATAAAGAATGTAGTGTAGCGCAGCGCACACACTTTATAATCATTGTGAAATTGCTGTTTATTTTGCTGCACCGGCAGTTATAGGGTTAATGCGGGAGAGACGAGCGAGTTAGTTAGGCTGGTGCGCCTGTGATACAGTGTGTGGTACAGTCGTTCTTCAAACATTACAGTAGACATATTTTGGTTTACAAACTGTATTGTTTCCTCAGTTAGTCGCCTTAGCACTCGGCAAACTTATCCACCATTATTGTTTTAAGTTTTCACAGTTTAGCAGCTAAACTTTAGCTGTGTGCACGATTCGCTTGCATAAGTGTTTTTTGTATTTTATGTTATTATTTTAAGAACGGATTGGAGCACTATATTATAGTTTTATGTAAAGATGCTTTGTCAATTGTAGGGCTAGTTAACTTGCTCAAGGACTCGTCACTGTGCCAATCAAAACAGGCTTAGCCAGCTGACCAATCAGAGCAGAGTAAGCTTATGGAAGTGGAGGGGTTGCTCCGGGGACTTGCTTGTAGAATCGTTTTAGAAATCATTTGCAATGAAACTCTAATATTAATGGGAATATTCTGAAAATTACAATGTTTCTGACCTTAGATTCATTTCACCTGTTGTAGGGGACTCCACACAATATTGGACACTTGAAAAGACAAATGACCTGCTCTTTAACAATTTTAACTGCTGCGAACAAAACACCGTATTCGCAAATTAATATGCACGTACGATAATTTGTCCTTTGTGTTATATTTTTAAGTTACTACAGTTCTGAGCCACCGTCTAGTTCTAATTAATAACTGTATGTGCAATTTAGCTCTTTATTTAAAGCACATGGAAAACGGCAAATAAAGTATGTTATAACATTATTGTTTGAACTTTGAATAATTGCATTATCTTTATGACCAGTTGCAGAAGTCCTCAAAGTATAACTTTAATGGGCTGTTAACCCTTAAACACATTTTGCAGATGTTAACAGTCTGTACAGATTGCAGATTGGGAGTATGTGTGCATATCTTAGATTCTGAGCATGATTATCTGCTTCTGAAGAGAAAAAAAAGTGTTTTTCCTTACACTTTAACTGCCAAGATTTGCTTGTAGTACTACTGATGTGGTATGGCCTGCATGTAAAATATAAGAACATATAAGTATAATATTCTCCTCTCTGGGTTTTTTTATTTTTATTTTTTTTTTTTGCATGGCATCAGCTGTCTCCTGCTCTCTCGGGCCCCATACGCCAAGTCCACCAGCAGCTCCTGGTCGAAAGCTGAGTACTTGAAGCCCCTACTCCCTGCCTCCACCCCACACAGCCAGATGCCCCCAATGCCAAGTGGCAGGTGAGATTCGCTCACTTGTCTTGCAGTACTGTATGTGTTTTTTTTTTTAGTGTGAACCACTCCTTACCTGCCCTGTTTCTTAGGAGCAGTGTGAACCTGCAAGATCCATTTGCTGATAGCGACTTCTCTCGGAGAAACACTATGACGCCCAACTCTGGCTACCAGTCAGGCATGAGCACCCCGGAGATGCCTGGTCGCATGGGACCCTATGAACCCAATAAAGACCACTTCAGTGGTATGCGTAAAGGTTTGTATTGTAGTCATGTAATCATAATCCATTATAGTTCATGATAAGCTACCTGGTGTAATGAGCTGTGTGCTTGTGGTACTAGCTGGAGAACAGTTCATGCCTGGTGGGCAGGGTCCCAACAGCAGTCTCGGTGATCAGTACAACAGGGGACCACCAGGCCCTATGGGAAATATGACCATGGGCCAGCGGCACCAGTATCCATATGGCCCCGGCTGTGACAGGAGGTACACTGAAACTTTACTTTGGGAAGAAACGAAACTAATTCCTTTACTTTCATTTGTGTTATGTAAATGATGCAATGAACTCTAACCTCTCCTGTGTTGCGTAGACCAGAGTCAGGGATGGGCCCAGATGGCAGCATGGGTCCTGGAGTGCCACAGCCAAATATGATGACTTCCAATGCCGAATCTGGGATGTACTCACCAAATCGTTACCCTCCACAGCAACAGCGGTCAGTCCACTAGTTAGTTCGTTTTTATGGAGATTGTATTTGTATATCTGCTATATCTAGTTCTCATTTATCTTGCATATGGTTCTCTGTGCAGGCATGAGTCCTATAGTAATCAGTATCCTGGTCAGGGTGCACCTCCTGGTGGCTCCTATCCGAATCAGCAGCCTGGAATGTACCCACAACAACAATCGGTAAGAAAGCGGTTAATAAAACGATGTGATTTTTTTTTATAATGACTAAATGTTACTGAAAGCCTTGTCACATATTTTAAATGTAATCTGTTGCCTTTAGAACTACAAAAGACCAGGTGATGGTGGTTACCCACCAGCTAAACGGCATCACGATGGTGAGATGTTCAGTGGGCCATTCAATGCTCAGCAGCCACTGCCGCAGGCTCCCCCTAGTGGTCCCTCAAGTGGTCAGGAAATGTATAACCAGTATAGCAGTTCCTACCCTGGCTCGGAGCGTCGTCCACCTGGTCCCCAGAATCAGTTCCCTTTCCCCTTTGGAAGAGATCGTATGCAAGCAGGCACGGGCCCAAACTCCCAGGGTTCTATGCCTCCTCAAATGATGACCAGTCCAATGCAGTCTGGTCCTGACGGTCCTCAAGGTGGCATGTGGCAGGGCCGAGGTGATATGGGCTATCCCAGTTACCCCAACCGTCAGGGACCTCCTACTGGTCCCGGACAGGGCCCTAGCTACCATGCAATGAATCGATCTGAAGACATGATGCCATCTGAACCACGCATGAATCATGAGGGCCAGTGGCCTGGGCCACGACAACCCCCATATGGCCCTAGTGGCGCAGGTCCACCAATGAGCAGACCCTTGCAGTCAAATTACCAGACTCCCCAAATCATGCAAAACCACGTTCCACAGGTGTCAAGCCCCACGCCCATGCCACGGCTTTTGGAAAGCAGGACTTCCCCCAGCAAATCAACCTACATACCCAGCAATATCAAAATGCAGAAGGCGGGACCTCCAGTGCCTGCATCTCACATTGTACCTCCCTCAGTACAGCCTCCAATGATGAGAAGAGACCTGTCCTTCCCTCCGGGTTCCATAGAGGCAACATCACCAGTTCTTAAATCACGTAGGCGTCTTACCATGAAAGAAATTGGTAAGAGTTAAAAAAAGAGTTATTTATCAAGCTCAGTCTTGAGAGATACAGAAAGATAACTCTGTACTCATTTTGCAGGCACCCCAGAAGCATGGAGAGTCATGATGTCCCTTAAATCGGGACTGTTGGCGGAGAGTACATGGGCTTTAGACACCATCAATATCTTGTTATATGATGACAACAGTATTTCAGATTTCAACCTTGTACAGGTGAGTCATTTTTGGAAAATGACAAAATTGTTTATTGCCATTACTTAAGTTTCATTCTAAATAACATACTAATATTTTCTTTTAAAGCTCCCTGGTTTCCTGGAACTAATCGTTGAGTATTTCCGCCGTTGCCTCATTGAGATCTTTGGGATTCTAAGGGAATATGAAGTTGGGGATCCAGGACAAAGAGCTCTTTTAGATCCCAGCATGCTCAAAAAAGATGAAAACACTGTGGATGATGAGGCACTGGTTGAGGGCATGGAGGACGATGGAGAAACAGAGGAGGAAGATGAAGGAGAGGAAATGCACAGGTCAAAACATCAGGAACAACACATGGCACAAGGACCTCTCCAGATAAAGCAGGAAGAAAAGCCAAGGGCACTTGAAGACTCTGTGAAGAAAGAAGATTGCCAAGGGACTGAAGGGGAGTCTTCTGCAGAACCCAAGACTTCAGAGCCATCATGTCTTGAGTTGGCTGTTACTCAAGAAAAGCCCAAACAGGCTAGCAAGTTTGATAAGCTTCCCTTGAAGATTGTGCGAAAAAAGGATCCATTTGTGGTGGACTGCTCAAATAAGCTTGGTCGGTTGCAGGAATTTGACAGCGGCCTCCTGCACTGGAGTATCGGGGGAGGTGATACAACAGAACACATTCAGACCCACTTTGAAAGCAAGATGGACCTGTTGCACCATCGGAAGCGTCTTCCTGCACAGGTCCCTGACAGGAAGAGAGGAGCTCAGACGGACAGCCAGGCACCCTCGCTGCCCTCATCCAGTGAAGAGCATGGGAAAGAGGTGGACCGGCAGCCCTCTCCAGAGTCGTCCACTGAGAAAGTGACCAACGGAATTTCAGATTTGAGGGACGACAGACCTGCTGACTGCTTAGAAACTGCCTCTGAGGGGACTTCACACATAGAGAAAAATGAAGAGAAACAAGTAACAGAGACGACAACTTCAGAAAACATCAGGCCAGCACCTCCAAGCCCGTCATTACAGGGTCAGCGCTCCATCGCCGTTTTAGAAGATGAGCCACACAGCAAGGATGAAGCTCCTCTCGTCACGCTCTTAGACTGGCAAGACTCCCTTGCCCGTCGCTGCATCTGTGTCTCCAACATTGTCCGCAGCCTCTCGTTTGTCCCGGGCAATGACTCGGAGATGTCAAAGCATCCAGGGCTGTTGCTACTGCTTGGCCGCCTGTTGCTTCTCCACCATCATCATCCAGAGCGCAAGCAGGCGCCTTTAACCTACGAGAAAGAAGAGGAGGTGGATGAGAGTCATGGTAGCAAGAAAGACGAGTGGTGGTGGGACTGTTTGGAGGTACTGCGGGAAAATTGCTTGGTCACTCTTGCCAACATTTCAGGCCAGCTTGACTTCTCTGTCTACACTGAGAGCATCTGCCTGCCTCTGCTGGATGGCTTGCTCCATTGGGCCGTTTGTCCTTCAGCGGAAGCCCAAGACCCCTTCCCTAGTCTCGGGCTCAACGGCGCCTTGTCCCCCCAGAGACTAGTCCTAGAGACCCTCTGTAAGCTCAGCATTCAGGACAACAATGTGGACCTCATTCTGGCGACGCCACCTTTTAGTAGATTAGAGAAGCTGTTTGGTAACCTCGTGCATCTAGTTGGAGAGCGAAAGGTACCTGTTTGTCGGGAGATGGCGGTCGTGCTGCTGGCCAATCTCGCACAAGGTGACAGCCTGACGGCCCGTGCCATTGCAGTACAGAAGGCCAGTGTAGGGAATCTATTGGGCTTTTTGGAGGACAGCTTAGCGGCTACGCAGTTCCAGCAGAGCCAAGGTTCCCTACTGCACATGCAGGGGTCACACTTTGAGCCAACAAGTGTGGACATGATGCGGCGGGCTGCTCGGGCTCTGCTCGCTCTCGCTAAGGTGGATGAGAACCACTCTGAGTTTACGCTGTATGAATCGCGGCTACTGGACCTTTCTGTCTCCCCGCTCATGAACTCATTGGTGTCCCATGTCATCTGTGATGTACTCTTTTTGATAGGCCAGTCATGACAGCTGTGCGGAGCTGTGGCTCCACCTTCTCTGGTTTTCGTACTTCCCCTTTGCCTGTCCTCCCCATTGGCGAGTGGGGATTGAAAGCAGAGAATATTGACTGTTTCTTGTTTTCTGTTTTGTTTTTTTTATTTATGCAAGCCCTTTCATATTACACCCACTGGTCCCCCTTTTCTCTGCGTCTCACTTTGGGAAGGTTGTCACGAATTTGCTGTGGATCATGAACCAGAGCCTCAACACACTGACACAAACTGTAACACTGATGCCAACTAGATGACATGGACAGGGACCCCAACTTTTGTGTCCTTGTCTGAGGGGAAAGTACTTTTTATAATAAAAAATAAATGAATAAAATTCAGATAGCTTGAAAAAACAAACTATTTAACCAAAGTTGCTGTCCTTGTTTACAGTGAAGTTTTGGGGTTAATTGGTTCTTGTGTCCTCCCCAAGAGGTGCAAATAATACACAGGGCTCTCTCATGTTCACCATGTGACAGGTGCACACCTCTCATTGTTTGGTGTCCGATATTTTGATGCTACAAAACCGGGTCCAATCCTGGTTTTTCTGGATGCGTGTACAGCAAATGAGTTGTTCATTTTCTGTACAGTACTCCACAACTGTAAACATACTGCACTGTTCCACATGGGTAAGTACAACAAGAGCAAATACAACATGTTTGGCGTCGTCGGCTTCGTGTTTAAAAAACCGTTATTTTGCTGGTAAGGAAAAATACCCCCCCCCCTCGCCCCCCCCCCCAAAGTATCACGGCTTACAACACCCTGACCTCTTCTCTTTAACCCTTGATTGTATGAATTGACCCCATAAAGAAATCACCTCCTAGGACTGGGTTTCAACTTAAGATGCAGCAGAGGCTGTACTGTATATAAGATGTTGTACATTTTCACCTCCTTTTCTCTTTCTCTCCCTCTCTTTCACACACTCTTGCTTCTTATCCCTTTTTATCTATCAAGAATAAGAGCGGACACTCAAGTTGGGTTAATTGCATCAAAATGCCTAGGTATATAAACTGAACCATCTTTTGGCCTCCACGGTTCCTCCATAGTGCAGCAAACAACTGAAATATTTTAATTTCATCTCCTGATACAACAAAATAACTAGATGAAGAAACACAGTTGAGATTTTTTTTCTCCAGTGTTATGAATTCTGCATATTTGTATTTCAGACTATGTAGCTTAATGTAAATTCCTTGTTTTTTTCCCCCCCTTTTTGGCTCAATGAATTTCATTTATTCACTATGAAATCTTTATACTATATGTTCCACGTGGTAAGAATAAATGTACATTAAATCTTGGTAAGATGTTTGTGATTATTTTCATTTAGATTTAAAAAAAAAAAAAAATCCTAGAATTCTCTTCCTAGAATTCTGTAATTATGAATGGAAGGTTAAATCAGAATGTTTACATAAAATTTTTTTTTGTAAGATTTAATATTACTCTTACACTAGTGCTCAATTATATTTGTCCGCTAAAAAGATGTTTATCAGTTGAAAAGGCAATGAAAAGATTGATTCAAATATATTTGTCTCCTGAGACAACGAAGCTGAAGCAAAATATAAATATTTTCTGCATTTATAAATTCGAAATAATAACTGAACCTAACCGTTTTAAATGGTGTTGACTGTCCAGGCCATATAGGTATATAGAAGTAATAGAATATAATGTATTGTACAAGTAGGTTTCGATTTCGTAATACCGGTCAAGATATTGGGGCTTTTATTTTGACATTTGTAAAACTGCACGCCGGAAGTGCATGTTGTTAGCGCTGTTGTTCCATTCAGTGGCTTTATGCGATGAGTTGGAAAAACGTGAATATAATTTACATTGTTTTATTATTCGTGTGCGGACGCGGGTTTTGCAGTTGTTACAAACCTCAAGAAAGCATATTGCCCTTTGGCTTCTTTTTGTTTTAATGACGCCTCCCCTATCGTATCTGCTAATTTACTGGGATTAATATGATTACTATTTTCTTCAAGGGAAATTGTCTACTGTTATTTTCGTTTATGAAAGTTTCTGTTAAATATGTCGCCTTCGAACACTTGTATAAACGAAGACGTGTGGACAGTTCTATGGTTTGCGACGTTCACGCGACTGCTTTCCCTTGTTTTACAGGTAAGCAATTGAAATACACAAACGACTAAAATAGCCTAAAATGATGTATTTGTACTTTGTATTTTGACGTCTGCCTAAAATACTTGCCATAGACATGTAGAACTCCATAAAATCAGTACTGGCCGTTGTTGCAAATTTGAGATTAGAGTGACACCTACCGCACAAACTAAACAATGCACATGACAAATCACTGTCTGTTTTGTGCACTTTTGAAGGCTGTGTTGAATGCAGTGATTCCCGACCATGTGGCAGATGCCTTCAGCCCTCCACGATCAGAGACCCCTCTCCTGCTGGACCCCGTCATCGAAGCATTATTTGGTGGCCTTAGTCGCTGGGATGCAGAGCATTTCCTCTTCATTGCAGAACGTGGCTACTTGTATGAACACAACTTTGCGTTCTTTCCATTGTTTCCTCTCATCCTGCGATTCCTGGCCGCCACTGTCCTGTGGCCCTTGTGTGGATTTCTCACATTGCATGGCCGTTTACTTTTAGCTGTGGCTATAGGGAATAGCATTCTCTTTGTCCTAAGTGCTGTGGCACTATACAGACTGAGTCATTTGGTGCTGCAAGACAGAAAACTTGCCCTTGTTGCAGTCTTAATGTACTGTCTGACACCAGCTAATGTTTTTATGATTGCAGGCTATTCAGAGACTCTCTTTGCAGCACTTACCTTTGCAGGTCTCTGGCTACTAGAGACAAGATTCACAATTGGAGCTTGTCTTCTGCTTGGGTTTGCTACTGGTGCTCGTGCCAATGGACTTGTGAATGCTGGATTTTTGCTGTACCTCAGTTTGCATTTGGGTCTTGCCTGTGCACGGGCTCTTAGCAGAGGAGCAGGGGGCTTTCAGTATCATCACTATGTCAATAGGTGGGAAAGCTTACATTCCGATTCTTCGTGTTTCTCTCACATGAAGCACTCGTTTTGTATGGCAGCTGCTCTTGTGGCCCGTACCTCTTTGTCTCTGTTTGGCGTCTGTTTCAGGTTTATGGCTACCAAACATTTTGTCATCCGACTGCTACTCAAGTTCCTCCTGTGCTGCTTAATCTGGCCCGGGACAAAGGATACCGTGTGGCTGATGCAGCATCTCCAACACCAAGATGGTGCCAATGGCGAATTCCAGTTTTGTACTCGTACATACAGGATGTTTATTGGGATGTGGGCTTCCTGCGATACTTTCAGTGGAAGCAGATACCCAACTTTATCTTAGCGCTGCCTGTTGCAACTCTGGGATTCATAGCCTCATATATATACGTAATGGCCAACCCAGTGCTTTGTATGTATTTGGGGTTGGGAGACAGAGGAAAAGACAGAAAAATTCATGGTCTCTGTAACCCAAGAGTGTTTGTTTACATCGTGCACAGTTCTGTCCTGCTTCTGTTTGGAATATTCTGCATGCATGTGCAGGTAAGACTCTTATAATTGAATATTATCATGTGATATATGTGGTGTATATGCTCAACATGCCTTTTTTATATTATGTCCTCTCAGGTGTTGACACGCTGAACGCTTTCTTGCTTCACTTCCTGCCCCCCCCCCCCCCCTCGCCTGTTGCTCTACTGGAATCAGTGCCCACGCTCGTTTCAGTATGAACCGCTGCTGCAAGATGAAAAGCTGTTCAGATCAGACCAAATACAACAGCAAAAGGATCACAAACCTGGCTTTGGTTTTATGGGCATGTGGAGAAATAATGAAGTTGTTTACCTCTTGATGCACTGGCAGACTTGCTCCATTTATACACAATGCATCCTGGGCTATTTCATATCATATTGTTTTTTTAGGTCTGGCTCTGCATTGTAACTTCCTTCCCTGGACTTGATAACTTTGAAGAGCTTGTTTCAGTCTTCATGACATTCCTGTGATTATAATATTA
The DNA here is from genome assembly GCA_018155175.1 of Sinocyclocheilus anophthalmus. Classification (NCBI taxonomy): domain Eukaryota; kingdom Metazoa; phylum Chordata; class Actinopteri; order Cypriniformes; family Cyprinidae; genus Sinocyclocheilus; species Sinocyclocheilus anophthalmus. The sequence continues at coordinate 710,116 of JADLZN010011443.1, forward strand.
TGCTGTTTGACAAATATTGTTGTAATGTATTTTATTATAATAAGATGTTTCTGGTATTATTCTTTAATTGACATTGTATTGACCATAAATATCATTATTGGAACATTAAAATGATTTCGTATTTTATCTCGCTATCAACTGAAACTTGCTAAAGCCCCCGCTATAACACATACCGTTCGAAAGTTAGAGTCTAGTTTTTTTTTGTATTAATGGTAATAGAATAAATCGATACATTATTCAAAAGCACACATCAAATTGATCAAAAAGTGAAAATAAAGATATTTAATGTTACAATGATTTTTATTTCCAATTAAAATGCTGTTCTTTTTGATACTATTATATCAACATATTCCTAAAAATGTGCGTATGCGATTTCCACAAAATATACAACGCCGCACACCGATTGTAACCAAAATAAGAATGTGCTTCTTGAGAACCAAGTTAGTCTGTTAACTAACATGATAACGTCAAAGAGATCCTCATGTGCCCTCGCCTGGGAGACGGAATAATTAATTCTAAAGGCGGTAGACAATTGTTAAAACAGTCTTTGGCAATAAAAGTGCGCTTAACACGAGGCGATGGGTTCTCATGGTGTTATAATCACCATGCTAGCTGGTATCCCAAGCTATAGCGGTCTGTGTATATATATGATAGTTCCTATGTATATTTAATTTATTTATATACTCTTATAAAACATTAATTTTTGAATGGCGTTTGTTTATTTTAAAGTTTTGTGGATTATTGTTAATTGTGTTTTGTTATTTGCCATTATCATCAGTTAAAGAAAGGGTCTATTTAGCTAGTCCTACAGCGGGAAGTTTGTTATATGGCACGGCGCCACACGTCCCGTCCTAGAAGCGGGTTTTTACTTGGTGCCTTCCTCACGTCCTCACACGGCCTTCATCTTCGAGTCAGTTGACTGTCTGCCAAGACTTCACTGATCCCCTAATGGATAAAGAGTTGTAGCGTTTAAGTCAATATTCTGCTGACTTCGTTCCGCCCTCTTTAGTTCTCACCACAAAGGCGCGTGTCCCGGGAGCAACTCCCAAGAGCCAGCCTGGCAGCAGTCTGGACGAGGTACGGAGCGAGCGGTGCACGGATGTCCAGTCTGAGGGAGAGGAGAAGGGGACGTGGGCGGGCCACAGTAAGACTCAGCACCGGGTTAGGGCCGCCCCGATATACGTCGCCCGCACCCGGCTGAGCGGTCTCCATCAATGGGAGGCAGATGCCGCGTCCCTGCCGGAAGTGAGGATGACACAATATAGTGTTTAAAACGAAGACTTCTTGACGCGAGGCACTGTAAGGCAGTGCAGTAACTCATGGGGCCTATACACACTAAGTAAACGTAAGCTTGATATTATTAACGTCTGTAATTACCTGCCGACTCATACCGTGCAAACTACGATCGGGTCGCAGGAGAGAGAAAAAAGGGAGAAGCGAGCTGACCGGCGTGAAAAAAGCAGAGTGCTCTAGGACGAGTGGCAAACAACTCGGTGTAAGGGTCGTCCAACTGACCGTCAGTTATAGAGGCGGGGGTACGGCTGCAGATCGAGCGGCAGACTGGCTAGTGGAAATACTGAGGAGGAGTGAATAGTATGGATCAGATACTTGGTGATGATGCAAGGAATAAGAGATAAGCAGACATACGGAGGTAAAGGGCTAGAACTAGGAATAAAAAGAAAGCCAAAGAAAAGCGATAAGAAATCTCAGCGTCAATTCTACTTGGCGAAAACCACAGTGTGAAAAGTCGAGATGGGGAGACCATGCTAAGAAGAGAACGACATCGATAAGAGAGTCAATTTAGGTCTCTGAGGAGAGACCGCTTATTACATATAAGTACGATAGATGAGAGATGGTAGATGTTAGATAGTAAGTTGGAAAGATTATATTCGCGCTTAGAGAATTATAAACAACTTCATCTGATCTCATTTTCAATACCCAACAGATTCATCACGGTTGGACAGCTTAATATCTACAGCGATCGGACGGCTGTGTAACGCGAGGAGCCGAGTGTCGTTGAAACGACGGTTGAGCAGCGCGTGAGGAGCAATGTCGTCCTCTGAGATATGTTAGCTTGTTGACAGCTAGTCGACAAGCTAACGTAATTAGCTTAGCTAAGACACCCCTAATTTATCGAAAGCAACAACATGGCATGATAGTATAATAATTATTAGTCGATATATTCCCTGTAGGGGATGTTTAGTTGCAAACGGATGCGTTGAGTAACATTATGTGTTTTGTGGACTTTCGAGTTTGCTTAGTGCGATAGCTGAAATCATTTTAGTAAGTTACCCAAGTGATTTGTCAGTACATATGTGACCGTATCTTCAATAATATGTGGTAGGGCTTTACAGCTGATATCTAGTGTTGCTCAAACTTCCTCTTTGTTAGAGCTCGGCTTGTGGCTAAAGTGTACCAGAGGTTAAATATATACTTCCCTACCTCTATACTATCGGTCACATTTTTTGAAAATGAAAAATTGTGAGTATCAACAAATAGACCCACGAGCGCTCGGAACGTCGAACATCCGGACCTCCACCACTTTTAAACTCCCCAAAAACACCCAGCGCCTACGGAGGAAATGGGAAGTTTTCCCTGGAAATAATCGCTTCTACTGTGATGGGCGTATTATGTTGGCCAGGCAATGCGGTGTGCTCCCGCTGACCATCGGCCTAATCGTCATCACCAGTGGCTTATTTTTCACTTTTGAGTGAGTAGTATGCATTACACATGCACACAGAGGCACCAGTGTCCACACTGCTAGACAATACTACAACTACTATTACTACTAGTTTTAGCAATAGAGACATCTCCACCAGCTGATGTAGCCCTTCTTGACATCGTTCCAGTCTGAAACAGTTGCTTTCACAAGGTTATTATCAGAAAGCACACTTACGATATTTGTCTCAGGTGCTAACTTTGCTCTCGTCTTTGTTTTGATTCATAACAGTTGCCCCTTTCTGGTGCATCACCTTACTGTCTTCATTCCAGTAATCGGTGGGATGTTATTTGTATTTGTCATCTTCACCCTCCTTCAAACCAGTTTTACAGAGCCAGGGATATTACCCAGGGCTTTGCCGGATGAGGCTGCGGATGTTGAGAGACAGATTGGTGAGTTTTTGATTTGTGGTGTTTATTTTTCATTATTTAGCATTTAAAATTTTTTGTTGTGTATGTTGATACTAAAGTTGTGGGTCTCTTTAAAGATAATTCTGGATCTTCAACATACCGTCCACCTCCCCGAACTAAAGAGATCCTTATAAATGACCAGGTGGTCAAGCTTAAATACTGTTTCTCATGCAAGATGTTCCGTCCGCCCCGGACATCCCACTGCAGCCTGTGTGACAACTGTGTCGGTAAGGCAGCATTTCTGTATTCTGCAAAATGAATGGGGACTGGAGCTTTAAAAAGATAGTTCACGGGCCGAAATGAAATTTTGATAAGTTACTCCTCCTCATGCATTCCAAACTGACGTTTATGCTCTGTGGAATATAAAAGAAGATATTTTAAGAAATGTGTTGTTGTTGTTTTTTGTTGTCCATACAAATGAAGTCAATGGTATAATAATGGGTTGGTTATCATCATTCTTCAGAATATGTTTGTGTGTGTGTGTTTTACAGAAGAAAGAAAATCATACAGGTTTGGAATAACATTAGGGCGAGTAAATGAAAGCAGAAAAAAAGTATTTTTGGGTGAACTAACCCTTTATAGCTTCAAGAACCATAAAAGTAGTCCATACAACTTGAGTGCAACATTTCAATCATCTGAAGCCATGCACTTTGTGTAGATTAAAAAAAAGCACAGTCACAAATCTTTCAATGTAACTTCTGTAATCTAACATTATGGAATATGCACCATTAGGACAGATGTCAACAGTTTCAATTAAACTCTGTAAATTAAACTTTCATCGTAAATTTCATTTTATATGGTCCATTTTTATGAATTTTTAAAATATATATTTTTATGTTTTCGCTTTTTTTGAACCGTAAGTGCTCTAGTACCCATTTAGTGTAATTCCATGAAAGGAAGTCATATTGGTTTGAAACCACATGAGGTTTCGGTAAATAATGACAGAACTGTTTCTTTAAAGCTACAAAATATGTTGCTTTGATAGTAGATGTGTAATCGTTTAACCTCTAACACATATCACTTCCTTAAAATCATTGCATGAGAATTTATTTAGAATTTATATAGAGTTTATTTGTAAGTGTCGTTGTGTCTGAGAATGTTCTGTCTCTGATCCCTTTGTAGAGCGTTTCGACCATCATTGTCCTTGGGTGGGGAACTGTGTTGGGAAGCGAAACTATCGTTTTTTTTACGCATTCATTGTGTCACTATCCTTTCTGACCTCCTTTATCTTTGGCTGTGTGATCACTCACCTCACTTTAAGTAAGTTTCACAACACCTTCTGCACCACAGTCTCTTTCTACCTCACACAAAATCTTATTAATTGTGTAGGATAGTTGTCAGTGGGAGAGCTATAAATATATGCATCTATGTTGAAATGGTGATTATTCAAAACCAAGAAATCTTTAAATTCTTCCTATATGGACATGTTCAAAAGTTTGGGGTCACTCTAGATTTTTATTATTATTTTTTTTTTTTTAAAGAAAACCACTTTTATTTAGCAAGGATGGAATCACAACTAATCACAACTGACAGTAAAGTCTTTTATAATGTCACAATGAAATTCAGATTTCTAATCATCAAATCATCACAGTTTCCACAAAAATATTATTATCAGTAAAATATTAATATGAACTAGCAATATATTTTTTGTGTTGTTGTTTTTGTCAGTCAGGTTTAAAGCAGGTTTGTTCTCTGACCAGTCACTCTCATCAACAGGATCACAGGATGAGAATGGTATCATCCAGGCAATACAGGACAGCCCAGCCAGATATCCTTTTTTTTTTTTTCTGTGCTCCCACCCCTGTCTCCATCGACCGACATGCTTCACCACCCCTTTCACCAGAAACACACAATAGTAAGGCTGACTTAGTTCACCATTTGTTTACAGGCCCACTGATGTTGGTTCCGCCTTTTTCCTAATCCCATTCATCCCTAATCGGCTCAAGGATTCCACCACACCCTGCTTTCCTGTCAGGATAGCAGCTGTTGCCCCTAGATACAGATTCTGCTGGTGTCCAGCCCCCTTTTTAAAGTTTGTGGCTTGAGGTCACAGTTTTCCACCACAACCTCAGTTAATCAACCCAGCTGGCTGACCTTGTGGTTTATGAGTTTGGACAGAATGTTCAAGCACATGGGATTGATTTTGCATAATTGTTCTTATATCAATGTACTGTTATTGTTATGTATATTTTGGACATTAACACACATTTACAGCAGATTTGCAACCTTAACCCTTCCTGCACTATTGTCGAGCTGAGAAAACTGGATCATTTGTGATGTCTTCTCGCAAGTTCTGTTGTAAAACCTAATCGTTGTGGGCTTGTCATTTTCCATATTGCTGTTAAGTCTCATGGATCCGGGCCATACAGCTCTCTGCTAGACCACATAAGACTGTAAATATCCCACAGAGGGGAGGGGATGCGGAAAATAAGAGGGGGGGGTGATGGCGTAGTTGCAACCACCAAGAAATAGGGGGTGGCTGTGAATTTTCTAAATTGCAATGTTTATTACAGTCGGCATATTGAAGAACAGCTTTCTTTTGCATGTATATGAGTGTTGCAGATTTAAAGGGCTTCGTGGGTCCAAACTAAGAAGCAGGGTATATAGTGACTTCTGGATACTTTCCTTTGAACACCTATAACAACATCTTTACAAACTGCTGTGTGGTGCTTTGTGGGCCGATGCCACCCAGGTCTGTACTGCATGCTAATGCCAACATCATAGCAGAAACAGATATTTATTTTATTATTCATTCACCTCCTAAGATTTTACTAAAGATGCCAATATCATTGTTTGTTTGTGAGGCAATGAAGGATGTCATTAACTTAAGGCTGATGTACATCCAGAGGTTGCGTTAGACTTTAACATTGTCCGTCATTTTGACAGACAGGGTCATAAAAATTCCGTCATCTATTATTAACCGTCATTTTAATTTTCATATTTTAATCATAATAACACATTTAATTGTCACTTCTAGTGAAAATAAGTGATATTATTGCCAGTTTACGAAGTGACGATGTTGTTCTCTTTGACAATCGTTGGTGGAAACGGGGCTATTTATTTTGTCGCAAATTATAAAGAAACCACAGGTCCGTTCATTGTTGACGGAAGCAGGGTCGTCAAAATTTTCCAATCCGTAATCTAGTATTAACCGTCCATTTAAATGTTTATATTTTAATTCTGCACACATTAATTGCTTTATTTTTGTAGTTCACCATTTTCATTTTAATACAATGAACCAGTCGTAGTCCCCATCCACAATAAATCGTGCGCTGCGTGTGGCGTAAGCTTTTTCCTTTGTTACTTTTGATAGAAACAGTCTCAAGATTTTCAAAATTCTGTCCTTTTATTAGGAAATTCAAGCATAGGTTGGCTCATAATGTGGCGTGATAGATTGCTGTAGACACCTCAGATCAAGCGAAGCGGCAGTGGACGTGAACTGATCATCTCTTTCGCTTTACTAGTGGATACTCACCGGTGCGTTATCAAAGGCATAACAAAAGACTCGTGACACTAACTATGTTTCCATTCGCCTATTTTTATGCACATTTTGGAATATCACATAAAAAAATCGCTGGATGGAAATGCCAAGATGGACTAGGCTACATGATATAGACGATGTCCGCCGTAGTGTTTATTCTGTCCATGTTGTCTCCTATCAAATTCCAATCCAGCGACAACGCCAGTTCTCCCTTCTCTGCAGATGCGGATAATCCGCTAAAGAAAACCCCATTTTAAACTCTAATTAATCAAAGGGTTTATCGTGTTGTGAACCAAACTCTTCTATATGTTTTGGTCATTCTGAAATGCCTGAGGAAAGCCTGTCATCAAAGTATTTCTGTATAATTGTCTTACACAACTGCGTTCCCAAACAGCAGGCATCCACCTCCAAAAGCAATGACCGCATTTACTGTGTTACGTCTGCTCTCTCTGAACTGCATGTAATTTATTATATATGAAAATTATTGTATTCAGTGGCTTTTCCTAGTTTTCTAAGTAATATTTAGTGCCAGCTTACCAGGAAGTGACGATTTTGTTCTATTTGACTCGTTGGACGGAAACGGTGCTTTGTGCTGATATTTATTCTAGGGTTTCTGCTATTTTTGTGATCTTTAATGATATTCCTTTTTGCGGATAAGTTTAATTCCAAATCTTTGGATGGAAAACATAGCTAGTTTCCTCATTTTTAATAATGAACCTAGTCGTGTCCCATCCAATAAATCACAATAGGCTAAGCTTTGTCCTTTGTTACTTTTGATATGAAACAGTCTCAAATTTCAAATTATGTCCATTTTATTAGAAAAATTCAAGCAATGCCGTTTTGGCGCTCTTTAATGTGGCATGACAGATCGCTGTATAAACACCTTAGAATCAAGCGAAGCGGAGTGGAAGTGAACTTGATCATCTCTTTCGCTTTAACTATGGATACGCACCGTGCGTTATCAAAGGCATTGCAAACCTCGTGACACTAACTATGTTCCATTCGCCTACCTTTTTGATGCACATTTTGGAATAGTTGCAATAAAAAACGCTGGGATGGAAACGCCGATGGATTGATTTGATAAATGCGAAATCCGCCGTGTTAATTCTGTCATGTTTCTCATCCCTATCTTTCCAATCCGCTCTGACCAAATCGGCCAGTCGTCTCTCTTCTCTTTGTGCAGAATGGCGTATGTACAATCCGCTACAAGAAACACATTTTTTACTCTCAATTAAAATCTAAAAGGGATTATATACTTTTTTTGGCACCAAACTCTTCATATGAAATGTTGTTATGGTCATTCGGAATTGCCCGAGCAAAGTCTGTCATCAAAGTTTTTCTGTATAATTACTGTCTTACATGACTGTGTTCTCAAACAGCAGGCATCCATCTCCGAAAGCAATGACCACATTTATTGTCTTTCATCTGCTCGCTCTGAGGCGCAAGTAAGTTTTAGTGTATATCTGAAATTATTTATTCAGTGGCTTTTCTATTTCTTAATAATATTTAGTGCCATCTTAACCAGGAATGACTGCTTTTGTTCTCTTTGAGACTCGTTGGAATGAAAACGTTGCTTTATTTTCGCTAAATGTTTTAAGTGATATTCAGTTTTGCGGATAAGTTTAATGTTCAAATCTTTCTCGGATGCTGAAACATAGCTAGATTTTATTTTTGTTCTGAGCTGATGATCCTGACGCTCTCTTCCAAACTGTAGCTTCCTCCTCGCCCACACTGTAGCTTGTGTGGGAATGAAGGCCGGACTCACCTAAGTTGGCCAACTTCATAAGAACTATTTGCGACGAAGCCGATCGGTGTTTTGTCGGCAGCCTGTGTGTCGGACCACAAAGCTGCTGCCAACTACACATCGTGCAAAGACTATCGGCCACTGCGTCGAAAACTAACACTTGTGCGGTTCTGTTGCATCCTGTGAAGGCGGAACATACTGTCTATACAGCGCATGGCGTGTGCAATACTGTACTAATATTTGTCATTCAAAATGAGAACCTGAAACAAGATATACGAGATACCGCAGACATACGAAACGTAAACAAACAGTGCTTGCTTACCCCATTTTGAATAGCAGTAACATTGATAACTTTAATCTTTTACGTGGCTCATGTTGTTATGACAAAATTCGCATATTGGAATGCTTTGGTAAGATCATGCCACATCAGAAAACAGCCTTTTGTCTGTGCCGCCTTCATTTACTTGTTTCATCACTTTTTGCTTTAATTCTCGGGCACTGACTCGTTTGCTAAATTGAACATCCAATCAGAGCTCTCACTCGCACTGAAGGTCCTGACGGCCCCGACGCCGATTCAACATGTTGCCGATTCAACTGCCGCCGATGTGAGCCCGACGAGTGGAACACACCAAACAAACTACCCCGACCGTCGGCTTGGTGTGTCCCGGCCTTAAGATGTTACTAAATTACAATATATCACCCCCCAGTGTAATCCTCCAAGTGACGGACGGCCTTCAGAGTTGTTTTCGTCACTGCCTAAAAAAAAAAAAAAAACAAACCATTACTGGCGGCGACCTCTGTGTACATACTGTTACAAACAAGAACACGTTTTGTCAGATCTGACTTTTTAATTGTACAGTTCTTTGACATGATGGCCCATCTTTAATTGTACAGTTCTTTGACATGATGGCCCATCTTTAATTGTACAGTTCTTTGACATGATGGCCCATCTTTCCCAGTTAAGTCTGTGCTGTGTTTTGAAAGTCAAGTCTCAAAAGGTCACACGCTCATCCTGTCATCTTTTGTAGCTTGATTGACAGAAGAGGCTTTTTACCTCCAGATGACACACCTCAAACAGTGACCTCTGACACTGAGCTCCCTCCTTTCATGTCTAAGAATGACGCAAATATGGTAAGAGTGCCTTCAAGTTCAAGGAGCATTAATTCCTAAGTATTTTTTAAATAGTTAAAGCATTGTAGCAATAATCCTGATACATTAGTCTGTCAAAAAACATCCATGGCTTTTCAGTTCATGTACACTACTGTTCAAAGGTTTGGGGTCAATAAGATTTATTTAAAATAAATTAATTTTTTATTCAGCAAGGATGCATTAAATCGATCAAAAGTGACTTTTGCATTGTTACAAAAACTATTTTTTTAAATAAATGCCATTCTGTTTAACTTTCTATTCATCAAAGCCTTCTGAAAATAATTAATCACAATTTCCACAAAAATAATAAGCAGCACAACTGTTTTCAACCTTGATAATAAAATGTTTTCTTGAACAGTCAAATCAGCTTATTAGAAATGTTCTGAAGGATCATGTGACACTGAAGTCTGAGTAATGGCTGCTGAAAATTCAACTTTGCATCACAGGAATAAACTACATTTAAAAAATATTAAAATATAAAACGGTTATTTTAAACTGCAATAATATTTCATAATATTATTTTTTTATTACTGTATTTTGATCCAGAAAAACAAAATCTTAGTGAGCATAAGAGACTTATTTCAAAAACATTAAAAAAGTCTTACTGACCCCAGACTTTTGAATGGTAGTGTAAATATGAACAGAAACCAGGACAGATCTTTTAACCGATCTGAAACCATAAACTTTGTTACAGGAAAGTATTTGAAAATGAATGAGGTTATCCTAGTTTAATCAAGTTAATCAGGTTTAATCAAACACAACAGCACATAAATCTTACAGAAGACTGTGGAGTCACGTTTCAGTCAAAATTTAAACAAGGTGCCAATTCAGGTTACAAATGCTATTTTGAGACATTTTTGCCACTGCTAGTTGCAAAGCTAGAGTAGAGTGAAAGTATGCCAAAAAGGATAGATTTAACTGTAAATTTTGATGTTCACAAATGTCATCGTTTTAGTTTTGATATTGACTTGCATCAAGCCCTAATGTTTGAAGTTCTGAACCTCACAGGAGGAGAACTGTCAGGAGTTTGCAAACTCCTGCACTGCCTGAAGGCTCCTGCAGCTCTGTGACATTTGATGGTAAGGGTGTGTTATGGGGCTGTTTGCATGCCATTCCATGGCCGCCTTCTCATGACTCTTTGGCCTTTGCTTTGCCTTTTATTTGAACTGTCAGCTTGGCTTCCATTTCTTTGCTTTAAAACCACTAGCATAAGACGTGTCCATCATGTGAGAGATCATTGGTTCCTTCTTTGCTCCTGGATGAGTTGACTGTTTTAGCTGACATCTGTTTTTACTGTTCATATATTAGTGTAGGCCAGAGGTCTGCAGTTGTTTAGTTTTTCCTCCATTATGTCATTGCTTCCTAATTAATGTATCATCAGCATCACGATTCATCTGTGCTTATCTCATTCTCATCCACTCTTGGGATTCTGGTGACTGAGGTCATGGTAATGCTTGGCATTAGTTATCATGCACATGTATTCTTTTCCACCTTCTCTCATGATGGATGTTCATCCTGATGTTTAGGAGGTGTTTTCATCCTCGCGACCCCTGGAGATCCCCTTATAATATCAGCTGCACTGCTTGAGCTTATCGTATACTTTGAAGTGAAATGCTTTGTTTCCATTTGTTGCTACATTTTCGTCTTATTAGTTCCGTGGCAATACTAACCTGCTTTCAAACTTATTCTAATCTGGCCATTTTCTCATACTCATACTTGCTTTGCTGTCTAACATCAGTTGCCATTTTCTTACCCCCAAAAACATTTATGACTATGATCTTTGTATTTTGTCTCTTAACTAGGGCTGCACAGTATATTGAAATATTTTTCAATTTTATATAATTTTTTCTTTTTTTTCTTTTTATAGTTTATTTCTATATTTTACGGTAATATTACAATATTTTCTTATTTAATATTTTTGTTTCATAATATTAAAATTTCAATATTCTAATCAATAATCACAATAAAAGCATGACTTTTATTTTATAGTCATATTGAATTGGTCAAAAATAGTAGGAATGTTGCCTACAAGAACTCAAGTGAAAGAGGTTTGAGTTGGTTCTTGTAAAAAATAAACCCAAGTGTGAACACTCAGATTTCCCCCAAATCTTGAAGCCCTATAAGATTTTACACTCAAAAAAATCTTAAAAGTAATTTTTATTTTTAGTGCACTCCCTAACAAAGTCACCCCACTAACTCTAGAATGACTCAGTATTTCTAAATATAGTTATTCAAGTAATCATATCACTATATATTGCAGAAAAACAAAATTATTGCAATGTCACATTTTTCTAATATTGTTAGGGCCCTATGAAATCCGTAATTTTTTTTCCCCCCAAATTCCATTTTATTAAATTTTTTGTCCAAATTCCATTTTTTCCGTAAAAATTTTTTTTGATTCTGTTTTTGGTCTGTGTCTGCACCATTCCTTCACTTAGAGGCACGCAGAACATGCAGGATTCATATTTAAATAGTCTTTTTGTGGTTTAATATTCACAGACACTAGTCCATATCTTGTTTTGATTTAAGTGTACTGATCTGCTTTTGATTTATTCATCCAAAATTTTGGCAAATTCTGTTACATTCCACGTCATATAGTAAATTCCATTTTTATGACTGGATTCAGTCCATGTTTTCTGCTTTGCGGAAATCATAGGCCGCCCTATATTGTGATGGCCCACTCTTAACCATTTTGTTTTTCTTGCCATTATTTTCACAGTGCACACAGGGCACAAAGGAGCTTTTAGAATCAATGGCACACTCCACAGTGATCCAGAGCACCTGTGCTCCGGGCACACCCAAAACTGCCCCGGTCACCCAAGAGAGTCTACTACATACTGTCTCGATCACCGTCTCTCCCCCCAACAGACCTCCTTCTACTGGCTGCTCAGGCCGCCAGGCCCGGCGCCCCATAGACGTTTCCTGCTCCCAGAAAGGGAACAAACGGGCCGCTCTTCACACCCATAAACCCATGTTGCATGTACCCAGCCCTCCCTACTCCCACGGCCGCAGTCCGCTCACTCTTAGTGATGCTCCCGACATGGGCTTCATCCCACTGAACTGAGCGCAGTATCTCTGCCACCAGCAGCCTTGTGCAAATACTCTCCTCTCAGTTACCACTTTGAGAACAGCATCACATTTTTTTAAGAAACTGTGACTTTCTATACTCAGGATCCTCTCGGGAAACATGCCATCTTTCAACAAATGGGAATAAGCCTGCATTGACTTTTTTAAATAACAGAGGGATTTCAAGATTTTTTTGTTCCGTTAACATCAACATACACTTGGTGGAGAGAAACGCGAAACATCTTCAGAAGATGCTTTTGTTTTTCAGTCATTTTGCACAAAAATATCGGCAGATCAGTGTTTTACGGAAACTCGAGCCATTTTTTCAGCCTTTTGTCATCTGCTTAGACCTAATGCAATAATTATATGCTTTGAAAGGTCAATTGGGTCTAAAAAAAAGCCTTATTTCAGAGTCACTTCTGTTCATTTTGTGTGGTGTTTAAGACCTTTTACAATAAAGTCATTGGTTAAAAAGTATTCGCACCAACAGCCAAGTATATAAACAGCAGTTTTAGGAATGGGTATCAGAGAGCTCAGGATTAGAGGGTTAGTGATTTATTTGTGTACGTGATACAATGTTACTGTTGGTCCAGGGGTTTTTATCTCCTGTATAATGTTGCGGCTACCAGTGAGTGAATTAACAGCTTTCATATTTACGTTTGTTTTGTGTCCATTTAATACAGGGGTTTTCCTTCATTGAAACATTTTCGGTGGCATCCTAATGCAAATGTAATAGTATTTGATGCAATATTTTCCCCTTAAGGTCATTGTCTTCATCTTGATTTCTGCCTCTTTAGATCCAAAGTGCTGAAGCACAGCTTGAACCACAGAACACAAAGCCTGTGACTCATTTAAATTCTACTGAGAGTTTTCTACTTTAAAGTACTTGGCAATGCTATTGCACATTTCAGTTTTAACTAATGCATTAATTAGTTAATGCATTAGGTATCATGAACTAACAATGAATAATTCTTACAGCATTTATTAATCTAATTAATGTTATTTTACATAAAATACTTTATAACATTTCAATTCATATCAATAAACTTAATGTATTATGACACATTACTAACATATAATTTAGATTAAACATTTATTTAAAAAGCTGTTTTTCATTTTAATTTTAAGCTTACCAAATGTAAATGTTCAAATTCTGTCATTCGACATGTAATTGTATAATTATAAAAATTAATTGCATTTTGTGTAATCAGTCAAATTTGCACGTGTATGTAAGCTACCACCGAAAATCATTTTTAATCTAGGAAAAACCCTGTAGTATTTCTGACTTTTCATTGGTGGGTCAAAGATTGTTTTTTGATCATTATTAAAGTGTTTTTACTAAGCTTGAGAGAAGAACTGTTGTAACTGAAACCTTTTGCCTTGAGATTGATGGATTACTGAAGAATTGAGTTATTTACATCATCAATAAGTTTTTATTTTTATTTTTTATAAATAAGTAGGAGTCTGGCAAAGTAATAAAATTGACAGTAAAAGTTTCAAAATAATTTGCTCCTCTAACAACATAGACTTACAGAAGTTGATCACTGCCAGCAGTGTTCGAGGAAAAGTAAGCGAATGTATGACTTGTTGTGTTTTGTGTTGTTATCCTTTTTCACCTGAAGACTTAATGACAAAAAGTAATAAACAAATGTTCTTTCCACTTGTGATTTAGTTGCCTAAATGTTTTCATCTGGTTTTGAGAG